>CM057840.1:7166007-7482957 GCA_030068075.1 Paguma larvata | reverse complement strand
AGTTACCCTTTTGTATAGATATTTATATTTGTAAGAAAAATATCCATTTGTAAGGGTGTCTCTCTTGCTGTACCAGGAAGAAGGGTTGACTCAGTTTCTAGAAACTTATTTCTAGAGAAGAAAACTTCTAGAGAAGGCAATGAGTCAATTCAGCATAACCATCTTACCCTTGTCTACTGTGCTTTTCCTGGCAACCTCCCAAAACTGACTCCCAACATCTTTTGTCTTTGGCTAAAGATAGTATTTAAGTTGATGGCTTCAACCATTTCAAGTTGCTCAGTTTTCCTGAGTTGCTCCTATGTTTGTAGAAGGTAACACGTTATCAAATTTTTCTCCTGTTTATCTGTCTCATGTCAATTTGATTCTTAGAAAAGCTAGAAGAACCTTGAAGGGTCAAGTAAAATTTTTCCTTCTCAACACTTTTCTCATGATACGAACAAGAAACTCTTAGGTTCGTCGTACTAGAGGTTTTAGCCATTGCAATAAGTCAAGTATCTCCAAAAATCTTCTTGAACTAATAAGTGAGTTCAGTACGTTGGCAGTGTGTGTGTGTGTGTGTGTATTTATGTATATCTATGCTGTCATTTGTTAAATGGCAAGGATGACAAAGTAGTCGTGTAAAGGGGTGTGGGGTGAAGAAGAGTCATTTCAGGATGTGGTTTGGAGTCAATTGGGTATCTATATGGAAAAAAAATAAGTATTGACTTTACATTATGTTATACAAAGTTTAATTACAGGTCAATTACATATTTAAACTTGAAAGGTAAAACAATAAAGCTTACATTAGAAGCTAATGTATTCTTAAATAGTACACAAAAGTATTAATTATAAAGGAAAAGATTTATTCGACTATATTAAATTTATGAATTTCTGTTCATTAGTTAATTGAAAGATGCCATTGAAAAGGTTTTAGAAAAAGATTATAGAATGGAAGGAAACATTTGCAATACAAATGACCCATGTCATTTTTTTATTGCTTTTTAAAGAATATAATGAAGTGAGGATGTGTTTTAGTTTCTCTGTTAATCCCACTTAATGGATCTTAGTTCTTTAACACATAAGTTATATTTTCGTATAAGATAACACTTATAAGGAACCTAGAAATAGTTGATATTTTATAGAATCAGTGTTGTTGGATGGAGCAACAGTTCTGTCTCGTTTGTAGTTCAATTCTTGAGCCTTGTGCTGTAGGTGACATAGAATTAGTCTTATATTTACTGAGTTAAATGGATGAATGTTTAATAAATACCAGCAAAGTATGGATAAAAGAATAAACAACCTCATGAGGATTGGCCTTTTAAGTTGAAACCTAAAATTACAGTAAGAATTATAGTTGGACTACAGAACAAAAGCATTACCATTTTAGAATATGAAGCTTAGGTGCATTTTAGAGTTGGATAACATTTACCACATTTATGGGAAGCTTATGGTAATTATCTTTGCATATTGGCAAGAGAAGGGGAAGTCTGTTTGGTCTACATGGTATAGTGGAGAAGAGAGAATTTCATCTCACAAAATAGGATTTTCTAAGTACGTAGTATTACTTTGGAGAAACGGACTTAGTTGGGACAGTAGTGTACTACTCGTGTTAGCTGAACAGCTGGAAGTGAGCAAATGGCAGATGGAAGAGTACGGGATATCTTCTTGGATACTTTTTGAAACATTGAGTAAATCTAGTATTTGAATGCAAGCCCCAGGCATATGATAAGCAAAACAACTTGGTAATAATTACATTATTTAAATTTCTACTTTATATTTTTGCAGAGTTCTAAAGTTCCTATTGCTTCAGACGATGGATGAACAATCACAAGGAGTGCAGGGGCCACCTGTTCCCCAGTTCCAGCCACAGGTGATTTGTTCTCATGAAGGCTGGTGTGTGTGTGTGTCTGTCTGTCTGTCTGTGTGTCTGTGTGTCTGTGTGTGTAAAGAGAATTACAGTTTCTTTAGGAAATAAAATAGCTCAAAAATGCTAATTATGAATTTACAAGTTTTTAGTCAGATTTGTTTATATTTTAAATAGTGTTTTAGAATACTTAGTTCTCATGCACAAACATTAAAAAAAAAAAAAAAAAAAGCACCTTTAGATTTTAACTTTAATTGAATGACCGGTAGGCTTCGAGAGTAATATGAGGCTTAGAAGAGAAGGAACACAAGTGAGGCTGTGCCCAGCTTGTGAGGGTGCCTGTATATAGGTGGTTCCTGTGTTGCCTCGGCAGGCTGATCTGCCATATTCCCAGCTGCCTCTCCATTATTGCTACTTTTCTCATGTTCTCCGAGAAACATAGTAGTCTATTTATCCGTTTAGGTGGTTGCTTATGTTTTTGTAACATAAAATGAAGTAAAAAGAATGTTTCATACAAAGTTTGCCATTAAGCTCGTATGTAATGATATGTTTGAAATAATAAACCCCTCCGTGTACGGCCAAATCTCATTCTTGTCATTCATAAAGGCTACATTTCTCAGTTTTGTGTTTGAGGCATTCTAGAATATGTTTCAAATTTACTCCGCTGATCTTATCTCAGTTTTGCTTACGTAGTGATTCCGAAGTTGTTTGAAGAATCAATGGATATTCTTTCGAATTTCTATAGTCCTATAGGTTGGTGGGACTTGAGTTAAACAGTTGTTTGATGACCGTCCTTCCTCAGAGCCTTTCTTATTCTGCACTTAGATTTCCAAGAGGAGGACATAGGGTATAAGTGTTTTTCCCGCTTATTTAACTATGGGGACTTTTAAATTATATTTTTTAAGCATGTCTGTTGACTTCTCCCAGAATCGGTGTCTATGAAACACAGTTCAGAAAATTCTGCCAACACATAAACTGCCTTTTCTGCCTCTGTGATTTTGTTCACTTTGCACCCTTATTTTTCTCTCCAATTTTTGAAATCCTGCCTGTCTTTTAAGCACCATGTAAAGTGCCGTTTCTATCACGAAGCTTTTTCTGATTGTAATATCTTTTCTTGGAAACCTGATAACACATTCTTTGTAAGTCTTCTGATATTTCTGACACCTTTGTATTATTTTATGTGGACATTTTCTTCTCTCTCTGGGGTTACACTCTCCTGGAGGAAGAGGATTACGCCTTACTTACTTCGGACGCGCTGTGGTACCGCACGTTCCTGTGTAGCAGGGTCTCAGTAAGGAGATGTCATTGAAGCCAGCCAGGGACTCCTTTAGATGAAGATGCTTAAATCAGCCCTTTACCTAATTGAAGTTTACATTGCCTTTCTTTGTTATACCCGATTTCTTGATTTCTCGGTATTCAAAAAAGAGACCCTTTAGCTTAGAGTAAGACCGCTATTTTAATCTCTTTATTTTTATTTAAATTCCAGCTAGTTAATATACAGTGTCTGATGTTTTAATTTCAAGATGGATGTTTTTTAACAATCTATCTATACTTTCTATTATGGTCATAAATGACTGAGATTGTAATTAGCGCCTTCTAACTATCAGATAGATATACACACACATTAGTGCCAAGTTTACACACATAGGCGAACAGTTTTGTTTCATAGTCTTGTTGTGTCTAGTGAGGATGATAAAGGAAGCGCCTCTAAAACTTAGGCAGTTCGTGTTACGGTTTTGAAATCCACAGTTTGGAAGAGCCCTAAGTTTCAAAGGGGGGAGAAAACCACTTTCATTTTTGCCTCCCACTGACTCACCGACCGGGAAAGGTCGGAGCGGCAGTAGGTGGCAAAAATGAAAGTAATTATTTTCCTCTGAGACACGAAGCTGCCACACAGCATAAATTTCAAGATTGTATGTGTGGTTCTGCATCTCTTTCACACTGTTCCTTTCGTTTATGCCTCCCGCTGCTGCTCCTGTGGGGGTGGACCTCTCTCCCTGCTGGAAACAGGCAGGTGTCATCCCAGGTTCTAGCTGCCTGTGGCAGGTGGGGGAAGGGAGAAGGATTTCTCCCCCTCTGCATTCAGACCGATGGTGTGAGATCGTGAAGGAAAGATTACCTGACAAGAGCTTATGGGTGTTACTGCTTATTAAATCTTTGAGAAATGTGCCTGCTCTTGGTAGCCTTATCTTAAAGGGCTGGGAAGGGACGGCGTCTGCCCAGAGTTGACAACCTTCTTTTGTTTTGTTCCACACCATTGGCCTGAATAACGGGGGTGATATGGCAACATATGGTTAGCCAAGTGACTTCTCTCACTTTTGTAATACGAATATCAGTCTGGACATAAACAGAAATCTAATGAAGTCAGCTTTCTAAGTGTCAAATGCCAATTATTCCCTCTTACAATGATGAGTGATGTATATTCCTGGCGTATCTTTCCTTTCCTTGTTTGGAGATGAATACTCTAACCCCATGATGCATAATATATGGTCTCATTTTTAGTAGAGGAGCTTCTTTTCTTTCTTTCTTTTTTTTTTGAAGCTTTACATTGTGAGATTTATGTATCTTTTAAAATGTGCGTTTGCACTACTATCATTCTCTTGAACTTATAGAAAATTTTTTTCTGTCAGCTTTCATTTGTTCCTTTCCCCTTCATTTCCATCCTTCTTTCGGGGCTTCTTTGATTCCTTCTCACTAAAACGTAGAAGATGATCTGGCAAGGATATTTTGACTAGATTTTAATTCTAGATATTCTCAATGGCTTTAGAACTCTTGTTGTGGAACAATGGATTGAGCTTAATTATAAAAAAAATACCAGATCTGTGTATATAGAGGTGATAGATGAATAGTAAAATTTATTTCTCTTACCTGTGAGACCGGAGTTTTAAACAATGGAATTTTACACTAATCATTTTGTGAGTATTTTGATTTATGGTCATTGTTTGAAGAGGGGTATGGTACATTCAAATTTTTGTCATAAATTTAAATGTCAAAACAATTATACTCAGTCTAATACTAATGATTTCTGGGAGTGATTAGAAGAAGTATTAATTTTTAAAATTTATTTACTTATTTTGAGGTATATAGAGAGTGCTTGTGCATATGCACGTGAGTGGAGGAGGGGCAGAGAGAGAGGGAGAGAATCCCAAGCAGGCTCCATCCACACTGTCGGCACGTCCCCCAACATGGGACTCAAACTCATGAACTGTGGGATCATGACCTGAGCTGAAACCAAGAGTTGCATGCTGAACTGACTGAGCCACCCAGGCACCCCAAGATGGAAGATTAATTTTAATTATAATGATCTTCAGGGCTTAGACTGTAATTATTATTGTAAATTTTGTAGATATCTAGGGTAACGCTTTGACTGCTTGTGAAAGAGGGAAAGTATCCCACATCTGCAGGTAGAGGAATAGATGGTCCTTGTTTTATAGCTTAGAAGGTATGAGAATCTTGCCTTGCTGTTTTCCAACCCAAGCAGAAAGGTACACTGACCATTCTTTTGAGCTTCATTGCAGCCCAATCCAGAGGCCACTTGTGCTTTTGCATTTCTGTGGAAGGAGTGTGAAGTGTGAGGTTTACCTTGTAACATGTCAGGCTAGTAACCCGGGTGTGTTGTGGGCCAGAGTGAAGCAGCTCCCAGTGGACTTTATCGAGTGGGTAGGATTTTTGGACATGATAACTGTATTACCTTTTCTTCTGTCTCTCTCTCTCTCTGTCTCTCTCTCTCTCTGTCTCTGTCTCTCTCTCTCTTTTTATAATTTTTTTAAGTTTATTTATTTAGAGAGAGTGAGAGAACATGAGTGGGGTTGGGGCAGAGGGAGAGGGAGAGAGAATTCTAAGCAGGCTCCACACCCGCCAGTGTAGAGCTCCACGTGGGGCTTGAACTCACGAAATGGGAGATCACGACCAAGTTGAGATCAAGAGTTGGATGCTTAACAGACTGAGCCACCCAGGCGCCCCCCATCTCTTCTCTTTAAGTTATTATACAGAGTTACTTTCTTTATGAAATAAGAGTCATCGTTTAGCTTGCTTCTTTTGAGCAATTGATTTTTGCCAAGGTACTTGTCATAGAGCATTGAGTAGAGCTTTTATTTTGGGGAGTCTTTATTAAAAGTTTGGATGTAATAATCTTCTTTTAACAAGTTTAGTTCATTGAATAACTTTATTAATAAAGGTACGGGAGAATGAGCAGCTGCTGTTTTGAGGGAAAGAAGACTCTTGCTGTACATAATTTAAGTTCATGACCATGAACCTCAAGTAACTCTTAATTATATATCAGCAGCCATATCCTTTTAGTTGCCTTTGCTCCCCGGTCTCCTCAGTGACTACTTCCTATTTTTTCTTCTTCAGCCCCCAACACTTTTCTACTCTATCTTCAGTCTCAGCTAACGCCCCTTTGTTCCTACTTCGCTTAAAAAAAAAAAAACAACGAAATAATCAGAAGGGAATGCTCACAGACTCCTACCGTGGATATCCTCCTCCCAGAATTTGTGCTCCTGTGATCTGCCTTTTCCCTTTCAGATGCAGGAGCCACACTGTTCTCAAAGGCCAGCACTCCCATGAGCACCAGATCCCACCCCCATCCCCTGCTTATTTCAGCCTCCTCTACTGAGTCCCTTCTATTACATACTAAGGGGCTGTTATTTTTTCCATCAAACAACAAACCAAACCAAACAAACTCAAAAAACAGCATTTGAAGTCCTTCCTCTCTCCAGCTGTTGACCTATTTCTCTGCTGCCTTTTATTGCAAAAATCCTAGAAAGACTTAGTGTAGTTTTGTCTCTCCTTTCACCCTCTGAAGTGTACTCCAATTAAGCTTTCTCCCTCACCGTGCCACCTCCACTGCCCTTGCCAGGACTGCACTTCCATGTCGCTCAGTCCAGCTGTGGGTTCTTCGGCCTCATCTTCCTCACTTAACCACTGCGTTTGATAGAGTTGACCATAGTTTCTTCTTTGAGGCCTGTTCATTGCTTAGCTTCCAAGAACTTTGTTTTTCTCTCGTCTTAGTGGTCCCTTCTTTGCAGATTTCTCCTCCCCCTCCTGAACCTCTTAACAAATCAGGATTCTAAATATGGTCTAAATGCTGGTGACTCTCAGATTTCTATCTCAACCCAGACCTCTGTCCTGACTTTCACACTCTTGTATCCACTTGCATATTTGACCTCAAATCTGCATGTCTCAAACTAGCATGTGTGAATCTGAACTCCAAATATTCCTCCTAAAACTGTTCTATCTACAGTCTTCCCTGTCACAATAAGCAGGAAGTCCATCCCTTCAGTTGCTAGACTAAAGCTTTTAGGGACATTCCTGACTCCCTCCAATCCCTCGTCTTATATCTAATCCCATAAGCTCTAGCTTTAAAATATGTTTAGAATCTGAATACTTGTTACTCCATGCCACCACTGTGGTCAAAGTTAATTTTTCACAGACCCTACTGTGAATAGCTTCCCAACTAGTCTCTGCTTCCCCCCTTGCCTCCTTTCACTGTACTCTCAACACAGAAGTTGTTACAAAAGTATACCAAAATTTAAATATAAAATATAACATTGTAGTCAAATCATGTCCCTTTCAGACCTTCTAATAGTTTCTCATCAGTTCGTTTAGTCTTCTTTTTTTTTTAATTTTTTTTAACGTTTATTTGTTTTTGAGAGACTGGGACAGAGCATGAGTGGGGGAGGAGCAGAGAGAGAGGGAGACACAGAATCCGAAGCAGGCTCCAGGCTCTGAGCTGTTAGCACAAAGCCGGACGCGGGGCTCGAACTTGCTGATCATAAGATCATGACCTGAGCCGAAGTCAGCTGTCCAACCGACTGAGCCATCTTCTTCAATACATATTTCAGTATCACCTTCTTTGATCATTCCATGAAAATTGAAGTTTTACGCCAACCCAGTATGCCTTTGCTGCCATATTTTTCTCCAAAGATTTATCACCTTATTACTTTTTATTTTGTTCATTGCTCTTGTTTTCTTAGAGTATAAGCTTTATTCCTAGTCTTCAGAATGGTACCCAGAGTGGACGGTAGACATTCAGTAAATGTTTATTGAATGAATATAACCTTGGCGTCAATCAAGCAGTACTCTTTTTAAGCACGACCGTCTTGAATATAAAACAGATATCTACAGAATTTCTATTTCATCATACAAGTAACTACCTACACCCCTCATTTCTTACTGAATTTGTTTTCACCTCCTTGTTTTTAACTGGAAAGTTCTCTCTTTTCCCCAAGGACACTGCTTCCCCTGCACCCTCTCACTTGGAGGCTACTTGTTCTCTAAGAGCCGTAACCATAATGGTCAGGAGTAGCAACAGCTGCCTTCTCCATCCACAGTATCTCCTTCTGATCATGACTCCTTTTTCTTGGGAGAAGGAAGGGGCGAAACCTGCTGTCCTGAGGCTTCTGCTCCCCATCTAAAGGATTGTCAACTTTCTGGTAGCTCTTATCTTTCGCCCTCCTTATCACCCCTCCCATTATTGAAAACCTAACCACCTGGCTTGCTATTTTACCACCTTCATCCTGCTTTTGTCCGGGGTGCTGGTACGGCTGCTGCTATTTGTATCTACTGATTATTGAGTCCTTAAAATGCACCTACTTTGTGCTAGGTATTTTGAGTACATTGCTTCATTTGTTTCTGACAGAAAACATACAAAGTCTTGTTTCTCACACACTACAAGTAAGGGATTGAGGCTCAGGCTAATGAACTAATTTGCCCATGGTAACATCTCTAGTGAGTGGTGGAGCTGGGATTTGAGCCAGGGTTGCCTGACTCCAAGCCAGTGATTCTTTAGCTTTCACAGAGGAAACTCCTCGTGCGTTTCCTGGCCAGTTTGATCATAATCACCATGACTCTTGGTATTTTTATAGGTACATCAAGTGCCTTGTCTTCAAGATGAGATTTGTTACGTTCTGCCCAAGATTGCACTTTTGCTTCTGATTATTACCTCCATCCATTTAGTTGCCCAAATGACAAACAAGGGAATCTCATACATTATGTTTAGACAATTACCATGTTCTCTTGGTTTTATTTCCTAAAAAGCTATCTAATCTGCTAATTCTCTACATCCTGACTGTGCTGCTCTAGTTTATTGTCACCTTTTTCCTGGATTATTGCCAACACTTTGTAACTGAGCTCTTTACCTTTCCTTTTACCATTTCTAGTTGATTCTTTACATTGTAGCATGAGTAATCCTTTTAAAGTGTGCATTTCCTTACATCACACTCCTTAAAAGGCTGCTTTTTATTGCTGTCAGGATGAATTCTGCATTTCCTTGTATAACTTAGAAGGTCTTGCATCATCTGGTCTCCTCTTACTTCTCTCACTGAATTTCGTGTCTCTACTTATTTTGGACTCAGATTCAGTCGTATCTTGGTTATACTATGCTATCTTTCATTTCCAAATCTAAGATAGTAAGGAAATGTTATTCAAGGATATTTAGTCACTAATGGAGCATAATGAGCATAAAGGCTCATTATAATGTTGTATAAACTACACTTCATGATAGAGGTAATACAGACAGAGTTATAGTAGAGGAAGTGTGTAGTTTGGAAGACAACGAAAAGATTACTCTCAGAAAAATAATGATGATCGGGTAATTCCTTACACTAATATGCATCCAACAAACAAGATTATACTTTGAAAAGATATTTGTACCCCTATGTTTATTGCAGCATTATTTACAATAGCCAAGATATGAAAACAACCCAAGTGTTCACTGATAGGTGAATGGATAAGGAAGATAAGGTGTGATCTTGCCGTTTAAAACAACATGGATGGGTATTATAGGGTATTATGCTAAATGAAATAAATTAGAGAAAGACAGATACCATATGATCTCACATATATGTGGAACCTAAAAAACAAAACAAATGGACAAATGAAAAAGAGACTCTTAAATATGAAGAACAAACTGGTGGTTGCAGAGGGGGGAGGTAAATAAGGGGGTGGGCTAAAAAGGTGAAAGAGATTAAAAAATACTAACTTCCAGTTATAAAATAAGTCACAGAGGTGAAAAGTACAGAATATGGAATATAGCCAATAATATAATAATAATGTATGGTGACAGATGGTGACCGTACTTTGATGAGCATTGAGTAATATATAGAATTGTTGAATTAATATCTTATAAACCTGAAACTAATATAACATTGTGCATCAATTATACTTCAGTTAAAAGAAGAATATACTATCTCGGCAGTGCAGTGTTCACATTCGTAGATCATATTTTATGTTAGTGATGTATATGATTTCTACTCAATAATGTTTGTTGGATAAATGAATTAATCTCTAAATGAAAATTAATTTAATTTCTACCTCTTCAGCTAAATATTTTTTAGTGTTTATTATGAGAGAGAGGGAAAGCATGAGTGGGAGAGGGACAGAGAGAGAGGGAGAGAGAGAATCCTAAGCAGGGATTCTCTGTGTTGCTGGTGCAGAGCCCAACGTGGGGCTTGATCTCAAGAACTGTGAGATCATGACCTGAGCCAAAATGAAGAGTCAGATGCTTAACCCGACTGAACGGCACCCTGAGCTAAATATTAATGAAATCTATTATGTTAATATTATAGTATATAAATTTTAGTTACTTTAGAGTTGTTTTAGGAAAAAACTACATTGTAATGGAGAATAATAAGAAATCTGTCAAATGAGAAGTAATTTCAAAATATTTAAAGTTTGGTTGAGTTTTGAATTTAGATTGTTCATATATCCATACTTAGAGGTAAGCATTCCCTCAAATTTTAAAGGAAATACCTTGAGAAAGTTAGGAGACTACAGTAAAGATTCTTTCATCTGCTGTCTTGAAATTTCTGTTTGAACAGTCTGTTCAGAGTGATGTGGGCAAAGATGAGGCCGACATTAATTAAAATAGTTTCCCAATGTATTTGGATCTGCGTTCAGTGCCTGAAATATAGATTAATAATTACAGTGATGAAAACCACTCCATTTTTGAGAGTGTATTTGATATTTGAAAATATTGCAAAATTGCTTAGAGCCAAGTATTTATATTAACTTGGAGAAAAAAGTAAGTAGTCTTGGTATTCTTCTTTTGACCAAAATGAGATATCTTTTAAATAATTTTCATATAGTTCACAAAGTGATCACTATTCTAAAGGAGGAATTTCAAACCTAGTTAAGTATTGGAAGCCTTCCTGGAGTAAGTCTATATGTGATCACGGCACTCGTTTTGAAGGGGAACATTGAACGTACAGATTCTATTGTTTGTTGGAATTCAGTCATATTAGTCCCAGGGAAGACGGCAGAGTAGGAGGACCCTAAACTTCCTCGTCCTATGGCTGTAGCTAGATAACGGTCACATCAATGTAAATACCCAGAAAACAATCCAAACAGAGACCGACAGAATGAACTCTACAACTAATGTGGAGAAGAGGCCATACTGAAGAGGGTAGGAAGGGGAGAGATGCAGTGGGTCTGGCTGCAAGAGGGAGGGAGCACGGACGTGGAGGGGAGGGAGCACGGACGTGGAGGGGGGGGAGCACGGACGTGGAGGGGGAGGGAGCACGGACGTGGAGGGGGAGGGAGCACGGACGTGGAGGGGGAGGGAGCACGGACGTGGAGGGGGAGGGAGCACGGACGTGGAGGGGGAGGGGAGCACGGACGTGGAGGGGGAGGGAGCACGGACGTGGAGGGGGAGGGAGCACGGACGTGGAGGGGGAGGGAGCACGGACGTGGAGGGGGAGGGAGCACGGACGTGGAGGGGGTGGGAAACAGACTATCACAATGGGGAGCCTGCAAGGGGAAGACGAATCCCCATAGCATTTGGCATTGAAAGTCAGTGGGCCAAATTTGGTGAGCTCTTTCAACCAGCAGGACTTAAAGCCTGGAACTTTAAAACAGCAGGCCCAGCTCTGAGAGAGCCCAGAAGGCATGGGGAGCTGAGTCCCCATCCTTAGAGAGACAGTACCACAGTGGCCCTCAGAGATACCGCCTAGAAGCAGCAGTTTGAAAAAATGCCTGGCTCGTATGGGAGGAGAGCTATATAGGAAACTCAGAGTTCCCTGAGGGACTTTTCCAGGAACAAAGGAGCTGGCAGGCACTATCTCCCTCCCCTGCCCCCCAGCATAAACACACAGCTACCTGCAGGAACCACACAGCACCAGTATTCACAACCTACCTGCTTACACCTCCCCCCACCCCTCCAGCTAGACCTTCCTCTGTCCAGGTGCTGTGAATTCCCTTCCCTAGATGACCTGTGCAAACCTTGCCAACACTGCATCTACCAACTGCGAGCTTTGTGGGGCCTCAGGCCCATTGCCTATGGTGGCTTGTCACCTCCTATGGGGAACACATGCACCTTGTTAAAACTGCATCCCCCACCCACGTACACTTTGTGGAACGGCCCAGCGGCTCAGGTCTCTGTGAGGACTGCTTCTCCTCTGTGGAGGAGGATCAGGACCAGCACCACCTTGTTAAAAGTTCACCCTACCCACTACTTTCAAGAATAGGAGACATAGCTGATGTTGTGGAACACAGAAACGGACACAAAGAGTTAGATGAAATTAAGTGACTGAGGAATATGTCCCAAATGAAAGAACATGACAAAATCACAGCAAGAGACTTAAGTAAAATGGAGATAAGTAATTTGCCTGACAAAGAATTTAAATAATGATCATAAAGCTACTCACTGGCCTTGAGAAAAGAGTGCAAGACATCAGTGAGATCCTTAACAGATATAAAAAAGAATCAATCAGAGGTGAAGAACACAATAATTGAAATTAAAATTATACTAGATGGAGTAAATAACAGGTTAGAAGAATCTGAAGAATGATTCAGCCACCTGGAAGACAGAGTAATGGAAAGTAATCAAGCTGAGTAAGTGAGAGAAAAATAATTACGCAAAATGAGAATAGTCTTGGGGAACTCGGTGACTACATAAAGCATAATAACATTCACATTATAGGGATCCCAGAAAAAGAAGAGAGAGAAAAGGGGGCAGAAAATGTATTTGAAGAAATAATAGTTGAAAACTTCCGAACTTAGGAGAAGGAAACAAAAATTTAGATCCAGGAGGCACAGAGATCCCCCCCCCATGAAATCAACCCAAAGAGGTCCACTTCAAGACACATGGTAATTAAAATGGCAAAAAGCAATGATAAAGAATTTTAAAAGCAGCAAAAAAAAAAAAAAAAAAAAAAAGAAAGCAGTTACTTATAAGGAAAACTGCATAAGGCTATCATTGAATTTTTTTTTATGAAACTTTTTAGTCCAGAAGGGAGTGGCATGATACATTGGAAGTGCTGAAAGCAAAAAAGTCTGCAGCCAAGAATACTCTATGTAGCAAGGCTGTCATTCAGAATAGAAGGAGAGATAAAGAGTTTGTCAGGCAAACAAAAGTTAGAGGAGTTCATGACCACTACCCCAGCCCTACCAGAAATATTAAAGGGGAGTCTGAGTGGAAAGGGAAGACCTTAAGTAAGAGTAAGAAAAATAGGAAGCACTCATTAAGAGGACTATCCAATAAAAAGACCTAACAATTGTAAACATTTATGCCCCCAACATGAGAACACCCAAATACATAAAGTAGTTAATAACAAATATAAAGAAACTAATTGATAGTAATACAATAATTGTAGGGAACTTTTACACACCACTTTCATCAATGGACAGATCATCTAAATAGAAAATCAATAAGGAAATAGTGGCTTTGGCACACTGGACCAGATGGATTTAATAGATATATTCAGAGCATTCTTTTAAAACTACAGAATACACACTCTTTTCAAGTCCATTTGGAACATTCTTCAGAATAGATCACATATTAGGTCACAAAAGAGTCTCAACAATTTCAAAAAAAATTGAAGTTATACCACATATCTTTCTTTTTCTTTAAAAAATATTTTTAATGTTTGTTTATTTTGAGAGAGAGAGCGGACACAAGCAGGAGAGGGTCAGAGAGAGAGGAAGACACAGAATCCAAAGCAGGCTCTAGGCTCTGAGCTGTCAGTACAGAGCCCGACATGGAACTTAAACTCATGAACCCATGAGATCATGACCTGAGCCAAAGTTGAACACTTAAGTGACTGAGCCACCCAGGCACCCTATACCAATGCATCTTTTCTGACCACAGTGCATGAAACTAGAAATTAACCAGAAGAAAAAATCTGGAAAGAGCAGAAATACATGGAATTTAAATACCATGCTACTAAAGAATGAATGGGTCATCCAAGAAATCAAGGAGGAAATAAAAAAATACGTGGAGACAAATGAAAATGAAAACACAACAGTCCAAAAACTTTGGGATGCCGCAAAAGTGGTTGTTAAGAGGGGAGTTTATATAATTACATGGTTGCTTCAGGACGCAAGAAAAATTTCAAATAAACAACCTTACGCCTAAAGGATCTAGAAAAAGAATAAACAAAACTCAAATCCAGTAGGAGGAAAGAAGTCATAAAGATAAAGCAATTATAAATGATATAGAAACTAAAAAAAAAAAACAAAACAAACAAAAAAACAACAATAAAACAGATCAATGAAACCAGAAGAGCTAGTTCTTGAAATGATTAACAAATTGATAAGCCTCAAGCCAGACTCCTCAAAAAAAAAAAAACAAAAAAACAACAACAAAAGAGAAAGGACTCAAAATCAGAAATGGAAGAGAAGAAGTAACAACTGACAACACAGAAATACAAAGGATTGTAAGAGAATCTTATGAAAACTTTATGCCAACAAAGTGGACAATCTAGAAGAAATTGACAAATTCCTAGAACTTATAACCTACCAAAACAGCAAACAGGAAGAAATAGAAAATTTAAACAGATCGATCACTAGCAAAGGAATTGAATCAATACTCAAAAACTCCCCAAAAACATAAGTTAACATTTAAAGAAGAGTTAATAACTATTCTTCTCAAACTTTTCCAAAAAAATAGAAGAGAAAGGAAAACTTCCAAATTTATTCTATGAGGCCAGCATTACCCTGATTCTAAAACCACATGAGGACACAACAAAAAAAAACAGCACTACAGGCCAACATTCTGATGAACATAAAAGCAAAATTCTTCAACAATATGTTAGCAAATGAAATCCAGCAATACATTAAAAAAATCATTCACTGTGATCAAGTGGGTTTATACCTAGGATGCAAGGGTGGTTCAGTATTTGCAAATCAATCAGTGTGATACATCACATCAGTAAGAGCGAGTTTAAAAACTATATAATCGTTTCAATAGATGTAGAAAAAGCATTTGACAAAGTACATTCATAATAAAAACCCTACACAAAGTAGGTTTACAGGGAAAACAGATAAACCTTTAATAAAGGACTTATGTGAAAAACCAACCGTGAACATCATGCTCATTGGTGAAAAAGAGAGCTTTTTCCCATAAATCAGGAACGAGACAACACTCCCACCACTTTTATTCAACAGAGTCCTGGAAGTCATAGCTCAGCAATCAGACAAGAGAAAAGAATGAAGGACATTCAAATTGATAAGGAATAAGTAAAACTTACCATTTGCAGATGGCATGATACTATATATAGAAAACTCTAAAGATTCCACCAAAAAACCATTAGAACTGATAAATGAATTCAGTAAGGTCTCAGGTTACAAAATCTATGTACAGAAATCCATTGCACTTCTATACACTAATAGTGAGGCAGCAGAAAAGAAAGTAAGAAAACAATCCCATTTACAGTTGCACCAAAAATGATAAAATATGGATAATCTTAACCAAAGGGGTGAATGACCTGTACTCTGAAAACTATTAAACATTGATGAAAGAAATTGAAGATGACCTAAAGAAATGGAAGGACATTCCATGTTCATGGATTGGAAGAACAAACATTTTTATTATTTTTTTAATTTTTTTTTAATGTTTACTTTTGAGACAGAGAGAGACAGAGCTTGAGTGGGGGAGGGGCAGAGAGAGGGAGACACAGAATCCGAAGCAGGCTATGAGCTGTCAGCACAGAGCCCGATGCGGGGCTCGAACCCACAGACAGCGAGATCATGACCTGAGCCGAAGTCGGACACTCAACCGACTGAGCCACCCAGGCGCCCCAGAACAAATATTTTTAAACTATCTATACTATGTCTACAGATTTAATACAAACCCTATCAAAATACCAATAGCATTTTTCACAGAACTAGAGCAAACAATCATAAAATTTGTATGAACCACAAAAGACCTTGAATACCCAAAGGAATCTTGAAAAAGAAAAAACTGGCATTATCACAATTCCAGACTTCAAATCATATTACAAGTATGTAGTAATTAAAATAGTATGGTACCGGCACAAAAATAGACACATAGATCAATGGGAAAGAATAGAAAACCCAGAAATAAACCCCCAATTATATGGTCAATTGATCTTCAACAAAGGAGCAAGAACATGCAATTGGAAAAAGACAGTATCTTCAACAAATGGTGTTGGGAAAACTGTACAGCACCATGCAGAAGAATGAAACTGCACCACTGTCTTACCCCATACACAAAAACAAACTCAAAATGGATTAAGGGCCTAAATGTGAGACCTGAAGTTATTTAAATCCTAAAAGAGACCATAAGCAGTAATTTCTGTATAGCAACATTTTCCTAGATATGTCTCTTGAGGCGAGAGAAACAAAAGCAAAAATAAACTATCGGGATGTATCAAAATAAAAACCTTCTGCAAGCAAAAGAAAGAAGCAAAAAAATTACCAAAAAAATATGATTTCACTCGTATGTGTTTTTTTTTTTTTTAAACATTTATTTATTTTTGAGAGACATAGAGATAGAGCACAAGCAGGGGAAGGGCAGAGAGAGAGGGAGACACAGAATCCGAAGCAGGCTCCAGGCTCTGATGAGCCATCATCACAGAGCCCGATGCGAGGCTCGAACTCACAGACGTGAGATCATGACCTGAGCTGAAGTCGGCCACTCAACCAACTGAGCCACCCAGGTGCCCCTTGTATGTGGTTTTTAAGAAACAAAACAAATGAACAAAGGGGGGAAAAAGAGACAAACCAAAAAGCAGACTCTTAACTATGGAGAACATATGGTTATCAGAGAGGAGGGCAGATAGGGGATGGTGAAATAGGTGAAAGGAATTAAGGATACACTTAACCTGATAAGCAGTGAGTAATATATGGAATTGTTGAATCACTGTATTGTGCATCTGAAATGAATATAGCATTGTTTGTTTGGAATTAAAATTCAGTCATAGTATTTACATTTAGGATATCTTTATATTTTGTCTTCCTTTATATCATTATTATGTGAATATTATGACTTTTATATATGACTTATGTTTCAAACAGCTTTCTCACTAAGTATTCATAAAGCAAATATTATATTTAGAAATTTTGATAAGTACCTCTTTTATCAGCCACATTTATATAGAATAAATTTATGCATCTTTTATTTTTCTTGACTGGATCTCATTAAGTACAGATCAAAGGGATGTAGATCAAGGGAGAACAAGGGGATGGAGGAGGAGTTTCTTGGAGAGTTATGATAGGGTGTCCAATGGAGGGTGTGGGGGATACCTGGAATCACTTCAATACGATCTTCCAGAATCCATAAATGGGGGAGGGGGATTGAACAGTAATTAGGACTGTCCAGAGTGAATGTATGAAGGGAGAAGTGAGGGCCAAGCACGGACCCTGTGGTATACCAGCATTTATCTGTGGAGCTGCTGGAAAGAAACAGAAGGACTGGCTCTTTAGTGTGGTGGTTGAGAGCATGAGCCTTGAAGACAGATGATCTCAAGCGAATTCTTGGATCTCCCACTTTCTAGCTATGTGATGAAGAGTACGTGATTTAACATCTATAAGCCTTACTCTTCTTATCAGTAAATGAGAAGAATAATGTTTTTTCCTTCATAAAGTTGATATGGAGCTTTCTTCAGTATGGTGCTTAGCACATAGCACTATGATGATGATGATGATGATGATGATGATGGCACCATGACTATGACAGTGGCAATTTCTGCCAATAATTAGTTGGCCCACAGATTTCTTTACCCATTGCTTGTTTGTATATCACATTACATCCTTTATTATATTTTTATTGCCTACCTTCTGCCCAAACTGCCTGTCCTTTCACCTTGTTTATCCCAGTAAGTGGCATCAAGATCTGTCTACACACTCAAGCCAGAAATGTATGATTTATCCTTGATTCCCCTCTCTCTGTCCCTCACTTCTCACTTTCAATTCATCAGCAATTCCTTTGTACGTCAAGATCATATCCTGATTCCATCTGCTGTCTGGTTTTCACTATAACTCCCAGGTCCAGTCCATTATCCATGGCCAGTTTCCCTACTTCCTAGCTAGCTTCACTTCCCTCCTCTCTGGTTCCTTCTCCATGCAATACTGTGGTTCTCTCTGGAATGTATAGTGGATCAGAGCACAGTGCTTCCCACGTAGCCCCCTCACCCCTGCTGTCAGAGCTCTATGTGATTTTGTCTATATTTACCTCTTGAACCTCTTTTCACACCAAGGTAATTCTTAAGACATTTTCTCCAGCTGTTTTTTTCTGTTCTTTCCTTTCCTTCTTGTCTTTTAATTTCAATGTAAATGTCACCTCTTCAGTAAGATCATCCCTAAATTACCCAATCTAAGATAACAATCCACTCATTTTCCATTTTATCACTGTATTGTATTTCTCTGCACAGTACTTAAGTATGTAGAATAAATGTTAGATACTATCATGTATTCGTTTACTTTCTTTTTATTGTTTTGTATTATGTATTTGTTTGTTTATATCCTCTCTCCTGTTAATACTTGTGGAATAAGTGAAATTTTAGAAAACCTCTTCCCTCTGTTTTTCTCTATTTCTGTCTGTTTCTCTCAGTAAGAGACTTTTCCTTGCCATATTTCATTTTACCAGGTATGGCTGGTGGTGCTCATGGGAGGAGTAGGGAGATGAGAGTCTCTTTGTATTAATTAACTATTCTGCTCATGATAAGGTGGGAGAGATAGTATTTTGGGTTACATAATTTAGATACAGTAATTATTATGCTAGGTAGTATAACTAATGATGATTAAATGATATAAATACCAGGGTCTTATAAATGTTTACCTAGATAATTAGTTATATTTGGTCGCTCATTTTTCTTTTGTTATAGTGAATTTGATAAAAAGCCAGTTGTAGTGAATAATGGCATATTGTTCAGCTTTGTACAAATTTCCAACCCTTAGTATCCTTTAGGAATAGGTTACCCTTGAAATAGTTCAAGAGGGGTGCCTGGGTGGTTCAGTCGGTTAAGCGGCTGACTTCAGCTCAGGTCATGATCTCACGGTCTGTGAGTTCGAGCCCCGCGTCGGGCTCTGTGCTGACGGCTCAGAGCCTGGAGCCTGCTTCGGATTCCGTGTCTCCCTCTGTCTCTCTGCCCCTCCCCTGCTCACACTCTGTCTCTATGTCTCACAAATAAATAAACGCTAAAAAAAAAAAAATTAAAAAAAAAAGAAAGAAATAGTTCAAGAAATCTTCAGGTGATAGTTTTTCAAATATGAAAAAGCATGGATTATTAGATTTTGCTGGCACACATGCTATTTTGTGTGTGTTGTTTTTCTGTTTTTTGTTTTGGCTTCCAGTGAGGTTTGTAGAAAGTTTGTAGAAAATAGTATTTGACAGAATTATATTAAATATCATTAATAGGCTATTCCAGTTTGAGTAATTCGGTGATGAGTAATATCTTCAAGATCATAGCATGAACTTAATTGCTAAATAAAATTGAAGGGGATTTTGAAGTTGTGTTAAATTTTGGAGAAATCCAATAAAGTTCATATTAAATAGAAAGTAATTTATTAATTTGAATAATTGGTAATATGAAAACCACCAGTAAGAGCTAAGTTTTCAATAACAATGAAAACATTGTTAATGGTGTTAAATTTAGCTCATTGATAACAATACCATTAGGAATTATCAGGATATAATTTTCTCTCTGAGGAGTTTATTGAGTCCATGCGGTGACTCTTCTAATTTCCCTAGAGAGAATTGTCATCTTAATGTTATCCTGAATTATCTTATTGCTCATTAACTGTCCTTGCCTTCAGGGGCGCCTGGGTGGCTCAGTCAGTTAAGCATCTGACTTCAGATCATGTCATGATCTCACAGCTCGTGAGTTCGAGCCCAGTTGTAGGGCTCTGTGCTGACAGCATGGAGCATGGAGCCTGGAGCCCGCTTTGGCCCTTCAGAGCCTGCCCCTCCCCCACAGGTGCACTCCACAAGCGTGCTCTCTCTCTCTCTTTCTCAAAATATAAATAAACATGAAAAAAGTGTCTGCCTTCCAATTTAAAGCAAATTAAAGAAATTAATTTAGTCTTAGGAAATCATTGTTTAAAGAGCGCTGCACCTGTGAGAATAAGAGCCACTGGCACAGAGGAATGAATTTTATTTTCAGTTTTATGTGAAGGAAGCAGTAAACACAGACTGACATGTAGAAGTTAATCCCAATTAGTTAGCAAGATCTGGTGTTATGTGATTAGAGTACATTCAAATCAACAAGAGATGCATTAATAAGAAACCAGAACATTTAAGGTGTTATATAAAGCCTCATTCATTCTCAGGGTTGATTTCTTAGTTGTTATTTTGAATATTATTTGTTTCTGAGATTTCAGAATACTTTTTATATTAACATAATGGGTTAGTATATAGATTCAGAAATGTTATGAGGCTAAATATAATAATTTACCACAAAAATATAATGTAAATGCTTCCAAAAACAGTTTAAAATGTATCTTAAGAGTGATGGGTAATTGAGAGAAAGTAATATTGAGAACTAACACATATAGGCTTATAGTCATGTTATCCATGTTAATTAGTTATATTCTAAGATTTCTTCCAACAATTAATCTGTTTGAAAAAACTTAGACACGGGGTCTGTAGTCTTTATCTCAGTAATTGTAGAAGACACTGTGTGCCGAATTAGCCATGCCCCCTCTGAATTTTCTTTTTGTCATGAAGCCAAGCAGCTTCAAACTCATAGGGTTTATGGGCTTTGAACCAGTTATTCTCCTTTTTAGTGTGCCTGCGATCTTAAACTTTATGCTAAGCATGTTCTAACCAGATAACCAAATTACAAACATGATTTTTTATGTATTAAATGCCCTCCCTCCAATAATTATTAAAAGGACATTGGGCAGAATAAACTATACAGTTAGATACACTATATCATCACTTAAGTAGCCTTGTACACAAGGGGTTAGGCAATCTTCATTTGTGAATCAGGAGGATAATCCACATCATAAATGAGGTATCCCAGTTGGAAGGCAGAAGGCAGAACCCACCGTTGGGTAATACTAAGGACTTCCAGTGATTGTGCCCTTGGCATTGGGAATTCTAGCAACAGATAGGTCCCTGTTTTGTGAGAGTTGGTGGAAAGTTGTCACTGCCGGCACTCTTGAGAAAGGGAAAGCCTTCACTGATATTTAGTACTTGTTCTGTGCTTGATTCAGTCCTGGTTAGTCATTATCTCACTAAGACCCAATTCTTTGGGTAGGCTTACCCCTCTTTTACAGAAGTAGGGAACAAGGTTTGGGTAGCTTCCCCAGCTCAGGAAGATACCAGGCATCAGAGCTGGGATTTGAGCCCAGGCATTGATGATTAGCTCCAGAACCTCTGCCTATTTTCTTTTTTTAATGGTTTTTTTTTTTTTACTTCCGAGGCGCATGTGCACACACACACGCACATGTGCACGCATACTACCACAAGTAGGGAAGAGGCAGAGAGAGAAGGAGACCTAGAATCTGAAGTAGGCTCCAGGCTCTGAGCTGTCAGCACAGAGCCTGATACTGGGCTCGAACTCACTGTGAGATCATGACCTGACCTGAAGTCGGGGCACTTAACCGACTGAGCCACCCAGGCACCCCATACCTGTACTGCCTTTTCTAGTGAGCTATATTGGAACTCAGTGGTTTCTTTTACAATGCCATGCCTAGGTCAGGCTTTGGAGCAAGATTGATTTGAAGCACAGTGTTTAATGCTTCGCATATCACTCTATCCCAGACCATGGATCATTACTGAAATCTCCTTTAATAGTAGGATTAAAGGGAATTCCCGTTTCACCTGTTGGAAAGCCATAGAGGCAGAGACAGTTGCCTTGCCTTGTAGGGCTGAAGTGTTTTCCGCTGCACTAAACTGCTTCTGTGCATGATTCTACATAGAGCCTCTGAATAGTTGTAATCATGCCGTGTGTGTTTAAAGTCTTTTACATTAAGTTCTTTCAGTTACGTTGACTTATTTAGTAAATAGTTATTATCTACTTCATGTCAAACCACCTTCACGAAATCTGGACACAAAGATAAAACTTGGTTTCTGCCTTTGAGAAACTCAATGAGTGGAGGGAGAAATACATATATGTAAACAAACCCTTAAATCCAGTGGGATCCAGAACCTGGCCCAGTGCCTGAGTTTGTACATCTGTTTATAGAGTTCGGTGACTGCTGTCAATTGCTGTGGAAACACAGAGTCAGGAGCCAGTAGAGCTGCCCACAGAAGGAAAATGATTCCTTAGAAGGCTGGCAATGGAATCTCAAAGACGAGTTGTGGTTTGCCAGGTGTGAAGATCAAAGTTACTCAGAAGGCATGGGGGTAAGCAAATGCTTTGCATGGAGAGGCCAAAGCTCTTGGTGCACTTGAGGAGCAAGTGGTGTGGTTGGAAGATGAAGCCCACGGCTAGGTATAAAAACGCCTTGGCCCGGTGTCATAGGTAAGGCATCATTATCTTTATTTCACAGTGGAAGAAACAGAGTAGGTTTTTACTTTTATAAAAATTGAAGATCCTTTAAGTGACTCATGTCAAATCCAAAAGCCATTTTGCGCAGCTCAGGAAAATACCCTGGTCGGCACCTGGGTGGCTCAGTTGGTTAAGCATCCGACTTTGGCTCAGGTCACCATCTCATGGTTTGTGAGTTCAAGTCCCACATCAGGCTCTGTGCTGAAAGCTCAGAGCCTGGAGCCTGCTTCAGGTTCTGTGTCTCCCTCTCTGTCTGCCCCTCCCCTGCTTGTGCTCTGTCTCTGTCTCTGTCTCTGTCTCTCTCTCTCTCAAATAAATAAACACTAATAAATTTAAAAAAAAAAAAGAAAAATATCCTGGTCATTAAGAGACTGCAGGAGACAGATATAGTTTCTACACCAAACTAAGAACACGGAAAAGGCAATTGAAGTGATTTTATTTGGTCCATATTTCATACTGATATGAATCTCATTATTTTGCTGAGTTATTTATTCCCAGTATAACTCAAATGCTAAAAACTTAAAAAACAAATTATGGGGAATTGGACATCATTCAAAAAGGAAAACATAGCTCTTTCATAAAAATAGTTCTTTACTTGAGTGGACACTCATTTGATGATATCATCTTTTTATTTAAAGCACCTAATACAGTACTACCTACAGTAGGATATAACTCATCAAAATGAAGTGTGGCATTGAATACAATATAATAGAATCATTACTGAAGTATATGTATTACCCGTCTGATGATCTCCTAAAGGAAATCTCCTCCTACCCAAGCTTGTTTTTATACAAATTGCAGTGTGGCAAAGAGACCCAGGGGTAGTTGGAGATGTGCAGCTATGCTCCTTCTCATGTCAGCTCTCCATGTCTACACTGGGTGACAGGACATGGGAGCAGATGAGACAAGCTGTCACTCACCCACACTGCCCTTTGAAGAAAGGCCATAGGGGGAAAAAGGTGCCGCAAATGGGCTGTGAAGTTTACATACACTGCCCACTGTTAAACAGATTACGTCTAATGAAGTGTCTAATGCTCAGGCCGTATCAACCTAATCCTTGGTGGCAGTTCATCCCTCAACTGCCAAAAAACACCGCCCTCTGGCCCTCTCTCGCCACTCTGGCCGCCAAGCACAGGGAGGTGCCCAGTCTTAATAAACCAAGACAGTGTGTGATCTGACATGCAAATGTAGGTCATTGCATATGTAAATGTGTGATTACAAACCTGCATGCCAAAACACATTAGTGAGACTTTGCTCTCAGCATGCGGTTGTCACACTGTCTTAGCAGTTCACGCTAATATTTGTCAGTTATTGTGCAGACAGAAGATGAAATTCCCAGTCAGATTTAAAGTATATGGATTGTATGATAGTGTTCCTAATGATGAAGTTGTATTTTACTGTTGAGAGTGACAAGTTTTCATCAGGAGAAAAAAAATGTATATACACATACAGTGAAAGCAGGAGTTCTGTTTCTTTGATGTTGCAAACTATCCTAGCGTGTCAATATTTTTTTTAAAAAATTTCTTAGAAAAGCATAGGAAGTTAAAAAAAAACCTCTCCTCTTTAAATGAAATTTTTATTTACAGTTAAAAAACTAAGTCGTTACTATCAGTAGACTATAGCTAAGAAGTGGCACTTTGTTAGTTTCCTTTCTTAAATAGGCACCATTTTGTCACAGTGACACTTACTACAATTTAATTTGATTGACTAAAAAAGAAATCTTATATGAACAGCATGGCTGGTTGTCTCCCTTTACTTGATAATTTTTCTTTTATTTTTCTTATGGTATATATTTTTGTTTTCATTTTAACATGTGTTTCTATTCCTGTTTTCTTTATCAAAAGACCTTAAGTTGGAAATATTTGTGAATCATTGTGTGCAGTCCCATAACACTGGGTCCTATTGTAGGTGATTTTGTTTAGTAACTGTGGTAGCAGAGCAAAGACTATACCTGGGAATCAACTAGACATAGGTTTGGTTTGATAACATCTATATATAGGATTGTCATGAAAATGAAATTAGATGACATATAAAGTCCTAAAGTATAGGACCCATTAATTTGTAGGTACCAAAATGGAACCTCTATTATTACAGTAGTTGGTACCATTATTCTATTATAACAGTTACTTATGGTATTATATTTATGAAATGAATTTGTGAAATTCCTTATATTCTGATTATTTTGCATGTCTTAAAGGAAGAATGGCATTTTTTTTTCACAATAATATAGACCTTGGAAGGAAGAAAATCAGTGTACAGTAACAGAAGTTATTGCTTCTTCTTTTGAGAGACACCGTATTTGAACTACAGTGAAACTTTAGTAGAACGTTAGAATTTTTGCTAGCATGCTAGATGTAGTAAAGTTGACAACATTAAAAGTGTTGGGGTTAATGTAAAGTACCACCTATATGTCAAAGTAGCCTTCTGCATAAGTCATGGGGTCATCAGGCTGAACAGAGGTTTGTTTTACTTGACTAGGAGTTCAAGTTCAGTTTAGTGTGTTTATGGACCAGTGCTATCTCTGACTGCATTAGTAGGTATTTAATGTTGAGTCTCATTAGATGGAGCACTAGTCTTATGCCACAAGAATATCACGTTTACTCCAAGTTAGCTCAGAGAGTAGAGGAGTTCCAGAAGGACGTGAGCAGAACGGTAAAGGCTCGAAGAGTGTACTTGAATAAATAATCCAGGAACCTAGAAAAGCCCATGCATATTTAGTTAAAATAGAGAAGATATCAGGCATTCGATAGGTAAACCTAGACTATTTTGTTATATAGGTGGAGATGCTAAAATAGATTATGGGTGTCATGAGGAACCTAAAAGTCAGCATTCCTTGGGTGCATGTTACAACTCCAGCAACAGACAGTGTCTCACGGAAGTGGATATTCAATTAATGTTTACCCTGTGACTGAGTTAATAAGAGAAAGAGTCCGTGAATAAACAAATGAACAAAAGCACTAGGACATTCGATAAAATTTATAAGGAGTTGGATTTTGTCTCAAAATAGGAATGACAGTTGTGCTCCCCTCCCACTACCCTGCCATCTTTTCTCTCATAGCAGTCCAGAGCCTCTTCCATATACTTGGGGAAGCCCTTTCAGAGCAGAAAGCATTTCTGGTCCATCTCTGTTTTCCTAGCAGCTAGTACCTTAGCTAAAAAGGTATTAGTTTAAAAAATAATAACCTTTTTTCATGAACAACAGCCAAATCTTGTTTAAACATGTAATTATGTACTAAGTGAAAGAAACTTATCTGAAAAGGTTACATACAATCTGAAAGACTTCAACTGTATGACATTCTGGAAAAAGCAAAGCTGTGGAGACGGTAAAAAGATCAGTGGCTGCCAGGGGTTAATGGGGAGGAGCAAAGAGGATTTTTAGGGCCATGAAAATATACTGTGTGATACTGTAATGATGGATACATGTCATTATACATTTGTCCAAAGCCTTAGAATGGCCAACACCAAGGGTGAGCCATGTAATGCAGACTATGAACTTTTGGTGAGAACGATATGTCAGTGTAGGTTCATGAATTATAACAAAAGCACCACTCTGGTGGGGGTTGGGGAGAGCTATGCAGATATGGGGGGAAGAGGGAGTTCTAGAGGAAATCTCTGTAGCTTCCTTACCATATTGCTGTGAACCTTACGCTACTCTAAAAAAATAAAGTCTTAGAAAAAAAGTAACGATATGGTGGTAAGTTCCCTGCCAGTGGAAATGTTCTTTGTACAAGTTATATAACTGGCAAGAAGCTCAGCAGACTTTCATGCATTTAGTTGGCAGTTTGGACAAAATAAGTGTGTGCGTGTGTGTGTGTGTGTGTGTGTGTGTGTACATTCTGTTTCAAGTCAAAGATACTTTGAAAAAGAAAACAAATATCAAAGGAGTACTAGATTTGGCAGGACAAGCTTATATTCTGGGAACTGAAGATAATATTGTAGAGCATTCCTATCTAAAAATTCAAAATCTTCATTCACTGACGTGCCGTGTCCTTTTTCCTTGATTTATTTTTTCTTGGTTGTATATAAAAAATATATATATTTTTATGTTTACCCTGTTTATTACTTTTCTTCCCTTCCAGAATTTTTCTTTGAGCGTAGAGATTGTCATCTTTTCGGTTTGCTACTGTATCTCTGGTACATAGAACAGTGCCCAGCATGAATGGCTCAATAAATACTTGTTGAATGAATGGATGTCTGCACGCTTATCATAGGTATTACCTACTTATGTGAAAACAATCAGTAATTGTGTGAATATTGTGTGATTCAAAACTTTTCTGATTTTTTTTAATTACAGAAGGCCTTACGACCGGATATGGGCTATAACACGTTAGCCAACTTTCGAATAGAAAAGAAAATTGGCCGCGGGCAATTTAGTGAAGTTTATAGAGCAGCCTGTCTCTTGAATGGAGTACCAGTAGCTTTAAAAAAAGTGCAGGTAAGATTATTTTAATTATGTGTAAATCAATGTAAAATTATACTATGCGAATAATAATTAGAGGAAAGTATGTCGTAAATGATTGGCTAATGACAGTCTTAAGTTGAGAATGCTAGAAAGGAATAAAAATTATACTTTAAAAGCTTGAATTGAGTGTAGTACATAGTAGAAATTAATTTTTAATTTTAATATTACTTCTAGGCTTTAAAAATGTAGCTGGTTTTCACCTAGATTCAGTAATGACTGGAACGATCCTAGAGAAGCTCTTACAACTCTAGATTTAAGAGGCAGATTTGAGTTATCACCACCTGCTCCTAACTGGACGTGTCACTAGATATTACATCCTTAGCTGCAGCTATAGGCCTCACGATAGGAGAATAGACTTTACAAAATATATTGCTTGAAGTTAGTCAGTGGCAATCAGAATTAGGGTGGGGTATTAAATTAATGTCGAGAACCACACTGGCAGTAAATGAAAGAAAACGAGAGTGAACTTGATTTACTGGAAAATTAAAAAAAAATGAAGCAGATGAAATTAGAGAATTGATAACCTGTTTGAAATTTCCATCTTGTGTTTGTATCATTCCAGAATCAGTTTTGCTCTTCAGTCCTGACTTTTTGTCTTGTTTCCCTCAGATTTGGTTTTCTTACTCCAGCTCCTCTTACCAAGTCCTACCCTAAGTCTAGTGTCCTAGTTCCACTGAGCTACCCTGACGTGTACTTAGCAGAGCCCTAGAAGTTTCGCTTGTCCTAATGAGTCTAGAAAGTCTTACTTCACTTGCCTTCTGGTCTAGAAAGTACTTGTCCATCTGCCTCAGAGTGTGTTTGACATCATACAGCTTTGCTTCACATTTTTCAGATAAGGTAGTTTTTGTTCACACTTGCCCATAGCCTTCCCAGTTTACCCGGCAACCCTGATATATCTTTTCTCTGTAGTGACCTGTGAGACTAAAGTTTCCTATTATGTTTTTGGTAATTTCTTTACATATACATACACACATACATATATACATTTATATGTACATACATGTTTATTTTAAGAGAGAGAGAGAGTGCAGGTGTGACACTGACTGGGGGAGGGGCAGAGAGAGAGGGAAACACAGAATCTGAAGCAGGCTCCAGGCTCCAAGCTATTAGCACAGAGCCTGATGCGGGGCTTGAACCCATGAACCTCAAGATCATGACTTGAGGCAAAGTCACACGCTTAACCGACTGAGCCACTCAGGCATCCCTTTTTTGTAACTTCTTAAAGGATTAGTATACTTGAAATGGCCATTATAAAGATGAACAGTTTTCACTTACATTTTTAAGGAAATTTTAAATGTTTATAAAAACATTATGTGGCAAATATGTTAGATACGAAAAATAATAGAAATGCCCTCATATCCATCACCTGGCTTAAGAAATAAAAACATTAGAAAAAATTTGATCTGGATCTGCTTCTCCCTTCCTGGAGAGGTACCCATATCTGGAATTTTGTGTTTTAACATTCTTTTCCAAATAAAATTACAAACTGAGCACATAGAGCAGACTGGAAAGAAGACAGCTGCTGACGGCCGGAGGATAGACGGAGTGAGAGCTCACTTGGAGGTCTCCGGACGCCTCCTTCTCCACCTTCCCGCAGATTCTGAGTGTAGAAAAAGAGGAGGCTCCATTCTGTCTCTAATGACTACTTTTTACATCACAGGACTTGGTCATAAAACGTACTTAGACAAAGAGGGAAGAAAGGAGGAAAAGAGGGAGGGAGGAAGAAAGTACAAAAGCTCTTCTAGTTTTCTCCGGGTACCATCTGAATTGTTTCTTGTCTGTATTTTTCTAACTTTTGATTAGAAATTTGAAAGGAATGTGAGTTAATTTGGGCAGTCACCTTTCCATTCAGTATCAGATGCCCCCTCCAACTGCCCCCATTTTGCACCGTGATAAACCTGAGTCAACAGTCTCCTGCCGTGAGGAGTTAACGTTTGTCCTTTTGGGTTAGGCCATTTGTCTCTGCTTTATCAACTGTTGATATCATGGCATTTTCTAGTTTAAAGGTAACTTCTTTATAGAAGAGAGAGAGGATGTTGTAAAGGTATTCTTTGCTTATTTAATTAGGGAATAGTGTCTTAAGCCTCTGTGAGGAGAAATGTATTTGCATTTCAGAATGTTATTGATTTTTGTGATGTATTACACTTGTGCTGAACAATAAATCCCATGCTTTCTCTTTAAAAATTTGTCTCTAGCTTAAAATCAAAATGTCTAAAATATTGTTAACCATACTGCCTTCCTTTCTGAAGACTCTTAGGCCCTCCTCAAAAAACTCATTATCAAATACTGGATTTCCTCATCTTGTTATCTTGAGGTGAGGTTACTTGTCTGACGAGCTGTGTTACTGTTCCCAGCTCTGCTAGAACCCTTCCCAAATACTGTGCTTGCTTTTACAATTCACTTCTCTGCTTGTAAATCATTAAGGAGACACATTAGACTTACCATCCAGGTTCCTTAGCTTAGTTTTCAAGGCATTTCTTTTCTTTTTTAATTTTTTTTCAATGTTTATTCATTTTCAAGAGAGTGAGAGACAGAGCATGAGCAGCGAGTGGCAGAGAGAGAGGGAGACACAGAATCTGAAGCAGGTTCCAGGCTCCGAGCCGTCAGCACAGAGCCCGACGTGGGGCTCGAACCCACAGACCGTGAGAGCATGACCTGAGCTGAAGTCGGCTGCTCAACCAACTGAGCCACCCAGGCGCCCCTCAAGGCATTTCTTTACTTTGCCCCACACCATCAAGTTCACTTTTTCAAACCTTTAAAAAAAATGTCCTAATTTCTGGTAACTTTCCTATAGGTTTGACTGCTGCTGCCTGTGTGTGACAAGAAGAGTGTGTGTACTGAATGCATGTTACTTCTTTGAAATCATAAAGAAATCTGGGAGCTGACAGTACATGACAACATTTACCGGTCTTTTTGAAAATGTACCCACATCCCATTGTGATTCTTTGGCCAAAATTCAGATGGTGCCTTAACCTATGTGACTTTTTTGCAATTCCATGTGCCAACGTGGCTTCCATCTCTTGCTGTTTCCCTTCTTGGCACTTCCCTCCCTACTGCTCATTTACTCGGTCCATCTACTGTTGATATATTGATTACCTAGTGTTCAGTGGACAGTGGGGGGAGTCTTTGGGAATCTAAGATAAACAAATAACAAAAGTCTTGGGATTCCATTAGAAGTGCAACAGAGGGGCGCCTGGGTGGCTCAGTTCGTTGGGCGGCCGATTTCGGCTCAGGTCATGATCTCACGGTCTGTGAGTTCAAGCCCCATGTCGGGCTCTGTGCTGACAGCTCAGAGCCTGGAGCCTGCTTCGGATTCTGTGTCTCCCTCTCTCTCTTCCCCTGTTCACGCTGTGCCTCTATGTCTCTCAAAGATAAATAAACATTAAAAAAAAATAAAAAAAAAAAGAAGTGCAACAGAGACCCATCTAAAGTCACAAGATAGGCACTGGAATGAGAGCAACCTCCAGGCATATGGGTGAGAGGGAGGTTGGGAAAAGTCTTCATAGAGGCTGTGAGCCAGGTTTTAGAACCTGAGTTCTTTGGGTTGGAAGACTATCAGAAGAATTGTTTTGATCTGGTACATGAGATATCTATCTCATTATGCTTATTAGTTCATTGATTAGAGTTATGTAATTGGAATTGATTTTTATTTGATCAAACTTATGATTTATAGTATGAAACTTATGTATAAGTTGATACTTAAGTGTAAGTATCAAACTTATGGTACTATAGTATGAATTTTGGGTCTCACCGTGTTTCAGTTCTTTGATCTTTGTTACCCTAATTTTCTAATAGTAGGTGAAATATTTTGATCCTTAGTTTGTTAATGCTTAAGTTCTCTTTGCTTACTCATAGTTATATGTCCAGATAACACTGTTTTTCTGTGAGACATCTATTGTCATTGACATTCATTAGAATGGAAAGTACTTTTGTATAGTATTTACAAAGATAAGGTGATAATATATTTTGTCCACATTCACTGTTTTGATCCAAGTGATCTCAAAATGACTTCTTGAAGGGACTAATAGTCTTTGATATTTACTGCTCTATTTATATTTGATTATTATTATAAAGCATTCATCAAGAAAATCACTTTTTAAAGTATATTAATGAGTGTAACTTGCTTTTTTACATATGCCAAATTTAGTCTCTGGGATCTGCATGTTTTCATGTAATTAGAAGTTAAGATTGCTTGCATTTAGAAATTTGTGAACAATGATAGCTTCTTTCATAATGCATACAGATTATAATACATTCATAAGCTCTACAACTATATGTTCAGTCTCTTTCAGTGTTCACTGTGATTACTGAATTCATCCTGCAGCTTTTATCGGCTTCATTATTTAATCTCTTTGGATTTCCTTTGAACCTTCCAATAGTCATTTGAACAAATGAAAATTGAGAAGCATTTGTAAGAATAATCTATATATATAATATTTTTTTAAATTGAAGAATAATTTAGTAACCAATGCTAGTTTACTTATTAAGGAGACACAGCTTTTATCTTAAAAATGAAACCTTATTTTTATTTGTACTTGTGATTTTATTTTAGGCATTTCTTAGGCATAAAAGAAACTAGAGCAAATTTTTAGTTTTACTGAAAGTTTAGAGTATAGGGCATTCTCTAACATTTTGGGGTTATAATGAATTACCATACATGGCATAAATAGATTATTAACATTGAAATATTTAAATGAGATAATGGAGATTGGTGAAATAAGTTAGTCCTTTGTCCTTTTTTGATGTTTCACCATGGAATTTTTCTTTAGCATCTTATGGTATCTTAGGGTTTTCATTGTGCTAACCCAAGTTTTTTTTTTTTTTTTTAATTTTTTTAAAAATTTTTTTTAACGTTTATTTACTTTTGAGAGACAGAGTATGAGCAGGAGAAGGGCAGAGAGAGAGGGAGATACAGAATCTGAAGCAGGCTCCAGGCTCTGAGCCGTCAACACACAGCCCAACGCGGGGCTCGAACTCAGAGACCGTGAGATCTGACCTGAGCTGAAGTCGGCCGCTCAACCAACTGAGCCACCCAGGCACCCCAACCCAAGTTTTGATTATATGGGTATATTAAAAATTTTTAATGATAAACTCTTCTACTAGCCAAGCCCAGTGAATATATACAGTCAAGTAACTTTTTATTTATGCTGTTGAAGATTTTTGAAATGCTAATTTAATATTTATTGAGGACCTACTTACTATATGTCAGGCACTGGACTTAACAGTGGGATACAACAATTGAGTTCAGCATTTTTGTTGGGGGCTGGGGTGGATAGAGAGTAAGAAAGTAATTGTAGGTAAGAAGGAAATGACCATCATGCGATAGGAGAGACAAATTAGGTAGGGGGAGGAGCGCTTCTTATTTTTTCTTTATTTTTTTTAAATTTTTTTTAACATTTTTATTTATTTTCGAGAGACATAGAGACAGAGTGTGAGCAGGGGAAGGGCAGAGAGAGAGGGAGACACAGAATCCGAAGCAGGCTCCAGGCTCTGAGCCATCAGCACAGAGCCCGACGTGGGGCTTAAACTCAGAGACCGTGAGATCGTGACCTGAGCTGAAGTCAGCCGCTTAACCGACTGAGCCACCCAAGCGCCCCAGGAGCGCTTTTTAGCTAGAGTCTTTAGCAGAGGCTTCTCTGAGGGTGTGAAATTTAAGCTGAAGTGGAGGATAAGGAGTCACCCATCTGCACGGCAGGAAGAGGAGACTTCCAGGTTTAGAGAACAAACAGCCTTGGACAATAGGATTGACTTAGAATATACTAAAAAGAGATCGTTGCGACCCCTGTCAATGGAGTGGGGAAGAGAAGTAGTATGGGGTTACAGAACGTGGTGGGAACCAGAATTCGAGGGGTTTGTCTGTTGGCCATGGAGAGAGGTTTATGGACTCTTCATATGTTATGTGTTGCTGTAAGGGTAATAAATACCCATTGGAGGGGTTGAAGCAGCTGACGATGAAACCTGGTGTGTATCTGGTGTACTTTTTAGAGAGCATACAGAGTGCCGTGTAGAGCATGGATGCATCTTCAGTACAAAGCAATAATAAGGCCAAGCATCATCAACTGAAAAATGTTTAGCTATTAAATAAATAATATATTGTCAATATGAACAAAATTTACAAAAATTACAAAATATGAGATTTTTAAAACTTTGTAAACAGTATGGCCAACAGAATGTATAAAAGCAAATAGACTCATATAGTAGCTTTCGTGTAGGAGACAGGTTTTAAGAGGTAGTACATTCTGACCTTTTTTCCACCAATAGTTCTTTAGTTATTATTCTTTAAATGAAGCCTGCCTTTCCGCTGGCATCTCTCTCTTTCCTCTCCAGTGTCAGATGCCTCCTGACTCGGGATACAGCGGAACCCCCTTCAGTAGGGCTTACTTTCCCGCCACATCACACCCCGTTCTGCACTCATCCCTCCATCTTTGAAACCACTGCCATCCAGTTAAATTTTTTTTTTCCATCTTTGTCCCTTGTCTGCCAGTCTGAACTTTGTCTTTTTTTTTTTTTTTTTTTATGTTTAAGCCCCTTGCACTCATTTTTCTCTGTCCTTTGCTTGGTGCCATGTTGACTCTTTTGAGACCAGGCCTCCTGGTTTCTCAGCATGCCTCACTCCATGGCACTCAGTCGGCTCTCTCAGTCCATCGTCAGAGCTTACCCTCCACTTACTTATTCCTTCTGTGGTTAAGTTTCCATTTCTCTCTCATTCCCTCTTTCCAATAAAAGTTGTTGTTTGACCTCACCTTGACTACCACCACTCATTATTCCATGTTCTTCAGACTTCTTATTTAAGGTCTGATTTCAGTTAACTTCATGGACCTCTGTCAGCTATTTGAGCAATGTGGATGCCTCCACTTTAGAATCTCTGTCTTGCTCATCCCCAATCATGGTTAATTTCCACTGTGTATGACTTCCTTTCTCTATTCACGTGTAATCATTGTTCCATGTCCCACAGCATGGAAGGTTCAAGGTATTTCTTGGAGTTTTGCTTGGAGTCCCCACCCCCCCTTTGGACATGTCGTACTCTCTTACACTTGCCACTTGAAGCACAGTATAGGAAGAGCCCCAGAGCAGCAGATATGTGACTGCAGTGTCCACAGTGGAAGTTAAAAACAACTACTTGGAAGCCGCAGCTTCCGTTTGTGTGCATTCATGCTCAGTGGAGAATGCCATCTCCTGTTTGGCAGAAACAGTCTTTGCTGTCCACTTTGCTTTCACGACTGTGTAGCTGTTCTAATTCATCTGGTCTTAACTCTACCTGTGCTCTGGATGGATTTTCATCTCTGCCTCCTTTGAGACTTTTTTTACCAGTTGCCCCATTTCTCCCACATCAGCCTTTCTTCTCTGCCTGTAATATCATCCTTCGACTTTCATACTGACACCTGTATAGAATAATCTGTTCCTTCAACACTTGCGGCTTCTTAAAACTTGCCTCTTGTGTTTTCTGGGAGTACACATTCTTTTTTTTTTTCCATTTTTTTTAATGTTTATTTTTGAGAGAGGCAGAGAGACAGAACGCAACTAGGGGAGGGGCAGAGAAAGATGGAGATATAGAATCTGAAGCAGGCTTCAGGCTCTGAGCTGTCAGCACAGAGCCTGATGGGGGCTCGAATTTCCAAACCATGAGATCATGATCTGAGCTGAAGTCAGATGTTTAATCAACTGAGCCACTCAAGTGCCTCTGGAATTACACACCCTTGATTCTCCTTCCTCTCTGGATATCCCTTTTCCATCCTCTTCAGTGGCCTTTCTTTTCCTAACTCTTTTTGGGGCACTTTCCACAGTTACAATTTTGGATCATTTGGTTCTCCTGTAGCCACATTCTCATTCGTAGCTTCCAATTTACCTTCATAGAGTAGCTTCTTAATCTCTACGGGCCCTGACTAAGCTTTGCTCAGCTTTAGGCTCTCATAAAATCTGAATAAAAGTGAATTTCCTATGATAATTTTTAGAGGTTTTGTTTTGTTTTTGTTTTAATTTTAAGGAAACCTATCTCACAGGGCTTCCTGATCGACTCTTCGAAGTTGGGTCACTGCCAGCCTGTTGAGTTAAAAGGCATTTCCTTGGAAACAAAAGATTTTTTAATAGTCAGAGAATAAATAGTGACACTCACAGGTATCTAGTTCCATACCATCATTTGCCAGGACCTTAAGGAATCCACAAGAAAGAAATTGAGGCCTGTCTTGTAATTTGCAGTTCAAACATGTTTAAGCATTACGAGAGAAAGCCCGACAGAAAGTAGATCACAGGTCTTGGTGTTACAAAGGGAGCAAGTTTCTGGCATTGGTATAGAAGTCGTCCTGCATTCACCTTGCTTAACACTTTGCTCCTCCCCACCCCAATCTCTCCACCCGTTAAGAGTGCTTCTGTATTTAGTCAGGGAAGTGCTGGTGGTAAAGACCTTAATTATTTGGACATTAACCTGTTCAGTGATTGTGGTTTATATCTAGAGAGTTCACAGCCCCCCTCACCTATCCTCAACCCCTTCACATAAGAGAAAGAGGCTCTGTTAGGGAAAGTCGGCCTACCAGTTAGCGAGTAAGAGAACCAGAAGTTTACAGGCTGATAACAAAAATATTCCTTAAAGCTCCTCTCCCCTCTCTCCAACAATGGTTAGGGCGTGGTGTGTACAGCCATTGGTCCCTTGGAATAAGGGATGGAAGCCTCATTATAGTAACTGGTAAAGAAGGCAATAACACTGGGATGAAGAAAAGCATAATCCAGGGGTGACTGAAGTTTCGTCACATGGATTGCAGAGACTCAATTTTTGGTCAAGCTGCTCAGTTCATCTGTTCATGCTCTATAAAGCCGGGGGGGCCAAGGGAATACTTGGGTAAGATTTTTATTTGTGTAATACCTACTTAAAGTGAGATACACCAGGTTTTTCAAACTTCCTTACTATACATTTTTAAGTACTTTCATTGCTACATTTTAAGTGTTTTTTCTTCTAACAAACTGATATCTGCCTGTTCAAGGACATTTCTGTTACTTGAAGGCCCTCTTTTTCCTCTTAAAGATATCCAGTGTTACCACTTTCATTAGTCATGAGTAATTTTTGGCAAAATTTGAAGATGACAGAAGAAAACTTTTAAAATGATGCAGAAAGTACCAAGAATTTATTAGCCAGTACTTGCTTAAACACTGCTAATAACTTTGCTCTTACCAAGTACCAAGGAAACTTCAGTAGAGCTCAAAAAAGATGGCTTCTGAATACAAGCTTGCAAATATCCTATGAAAGCTATTTCTACAAACTCTAGATTTTGTTTTTCCTTGTGTGTTGTCTTTTCTTGCTCATGAGATCATACAGTCTTGAATCTATGTCTGGGAATGATTCAAAAGATCCAGTTTTTATTTTTGTCTTGACATGCTGGCTAAGAGAAGAAGAAAGATAAGATACTAATGAATTTCCAATCAAATGTATTTATAAATGTATTTGGTTCAGAATTTCGTTTTGGCTCAAATGTGCCAGCCATGCTTATCTCTCAGTGAATAAGGAAAGACTTCGATATTATTGAGAATTCAGTTAAAAATAAAAGTTAACGCGTAACCTTAAATTATTTAGTTATGAGTTGAATTAGAAACTCATGATTTCTGTGGAGCATACTTCCATCTTGCTCTGTTGTGTCTAGTTGGAGTTTCATAAAGCATTCGTACACATCTTTTTCTCGTCTCATTCACTAGCTTTGCCTTTTAAATATTTTTCCCGTCATAGAGACATTGATTATTGGGAAATTAGATTTATACATGTCTCCAAATTTGTGTTTTTCTTCATTTTTAATTACTAGTACCAGAATTAGCCTTTCTCTTTTTCCTTAAAAAAAAAGTTTTTAGGAATTCCTTTAAAGTCTAAGACATTTAACATTTTGTACTTCCCTGCATTTTTTTGAATTATCTCCAGTCCATTGTGACGAGTAGGTCCTAAGAATGGCACTAGCATTCATGATTTGGTGAGAATCAGTTATTTCTCTTGCCATTTTGATTTTTAACCGTAAATAGTCTCTCTGTGTGTATTTCATAACTGATATCAAGTTCAAATTTTTGTTTACATTAATATTATTATTTAACTTGTTACATAAGTAGTATCAATTTTTCTGGTATCATTTGGCAATTTGAGGAATGAGTGGCTTTTTTTGTATGAAATTGCTAAGTTGTAGAGATACTTCAGTGGCTCAACTGGTTAAGTGTCAACTCTTGATTTCAGCTCAGGTCATGATCTCATGGTTTGTGGGATCAAGCCCCATGTAGGGCTCTGTTCTGACAGCTTGGAGCCTGCTTAGGATTCTCTCTCTCCCTTTCTCTCTGCCCCTTCCCCGCCCCCAGCTCGCTCTCCCTCCCTCTCTCTGTCTCTCTCTCAAAAAGAAATAAATTAAAAAGAAGAAATTGCTAAGTATGAAGCAATTTAATGAAGCAAAAGTAATGAACTTTTGATATTACTTATCTCTGTAAGAAACCTTCCTGAAGCGTATTCTACGTTCCTGCGTCTGCAATCCCTGCCAGCCATACTCCACCCCCTCGAGGGTCTCACATCAGCCGGTACCAGTAGCACTGATTAGATTGTATGTTCATTTCCCGTGTTCCAGGCTGCATTCTGCATCTGGCAGTGAGCATCTTTAGGACTGCAAGCTTGTTTTCGTATCTGTATCTACAATAAAATCTAATAACAAGTTGACAACATGGTTTTGTGAATAAGAGAAAGCAAGAACAGGAGCAAGTTATTTATGTTAATTGTCTTTATGTATAGTGCAGTTCTTAGCTATTTCACATTAAAACTTGAAAACCATAAACTTGATCCAAAATTTTTCATTGGAAATAAATAAATAAAAATAAAGTTGAAGACTCTGTAGAAATATGAGAAGTATTTTGCTGTACGTCGGGTGAAAAAGCATATATCATGCATACTGCCGCTATTTTCACTAAAACACACATACATTGTATAAGAAATAGAAGAGAGTGAGCAGAAGCTAAAATTCTTTAAGAAAGTGAGTTTCCGGATTTTTTGTTTAAAAATTTTATTTATATTTTCCTTAATTTTTTAATGGAAAATTAGAACTACATGCATGTTAGGATGTTAAAAATGATATTAAGCAAATGTTTCCTCTTATAAGTTGTATTTATTTCCCCATATTCTGTATTTCCTTTTGTGCTTTAGATATCTATTATTTCTGGCTAGCAGAATCTTAACAGGTTTTTCAAAGTTCAGCTTTAACGTTACCCACTCCTCACATGGGGATTCCTTCTTTAGATTTCTCAGACTCCACTTTGCACACACATGTATTTTAGTACTTATTAGTTAGTTGTATATGTATTGGACTTCACAACAGCCTGGGCCATTGAAGAAAACATAGATTCTAGAGCTGGAATGATCTGGATTCAAATGCTTGTTGTGTCACTTACTAATTTTACAACCATAGGCATATATTTAACCTCTGAGTCTCAGTCTTCATTTCTAAATTGGAGCCAGTACTACCTACCTTATAGGAGCATGGTAAAGATTACAGCACTATGTATTAGAGGCTGTACCTTCTAGTAGGTGTTCAGTAATTCCTGCTCAAGTCAAAAAGCGTTGGATCATGCCTGCTGCTCCTTTCAGGTTATACACCTACTTTTCCTGGAACATATTGGCAGTCTGAATCAGGAAGACTTGGTCAAGTTGATGTTTATAAATGTCATTAAAGTTGTTTTGTTATATGACTAGGGTTGTGTGTGTGTGTGTGTGTGTGTGTGTGTGTTTAGAAAGAAAGAGAGAGCTTGCAGTGGGGGAGAGGGGTAGGGGGAGAGAGAGAATCTCAAGCAGGCTCCATACTCAGCATGAAGCTGGATGTGGGGCTCAATCCCATGACCCGGGATCATGACCTGAGCTGTAAGCAAGAGTTGGACACTCAACCGACTTAGCCATGCAGACGCCCCTATCATTAGGGATTTAATCAGCTTGCAGTTATGGCTTCTCCAGATATTTTCTCCAATATTTAACATATTGCCTTTTAATCTATTGTTTATTTTTCACACACTTAGAACACTGAAAGCATTCTTTGTTTTCAGAGACATCCTAAATATCCCTTTGATTACATTATATATTTTTTATATTTTTCACATTAGACCAATATCCTTCAACCTTTTTACTCATTATTACCCCCTAAAAGCCTTTTTAGATATTTTTCCTAATTGCTTCTCTTCCTTATGAAATTTTAATTCCATGGATAAGAGTATATCTGTTTATGTGTTGTATGTATATCTGTGCTTTATCCTTAAAGAGTAAGATTTTGTCACCCCTCTTTCCAAAGAAACAATTTGGAGTGACATCATCCCTATCAAGGTGTGCATTTGATCTTTTAGACATGATTTGAATGTATAGCTTAATCATTCTGTGATTAATCAGAGCCTGTGTTACATAGTTGGAAAACTTTGAGAGTGAATTCTAGGTGCTCTGTTAATTAGCTGTGTGAACTTTGGTCAGTTTCTTAAGCTTTCCAAACCTGTTTTTCCTCATCTATAAGACGGGAATACTAATATTATTGTCTTCCTAAGGATTAAATAAAAATTAAATGAGGTAGTTAATGTAATATGTTTACCACATATTAATTGTTTAATACATATTAGCTCTTATTTTATTATGATCACAATATCCATTCTGTTTCATTTGAACCTAAGGCTTGAAATGTCTAGCAGTTCTCTTTTCTCATTGTTATTTTTTAAATTTGTTTAAACTGTTACTTATTTGTTTTGAGTGGGGGTGGGGGGAGAGAAGGATGAGTGGGGGAGGAGCAGAGAGAGAGAGGGAGAGAGAGAATCTCAAGCAGACTCCACACTGTCAGCACTGAGCCCAACATGGGGCTCGATCCCACGAACCATGAGATCATGACATGAGCCAATGTCAAGAGTCAGATGCTCAACTGACTAAGGCACCTAGGTGCCCCTCTTTTCTCATTTTTAATACTGACTGCCTGCAGAGGGAAGCTCTAGAGGTAACATGAGATAAAATACCTACAGTTTTTCAAAGCTCCTAAAATGCTAATCGGGAAGAAAATTTCTTAGTATATGTATAAACTATATGTAAAGTATTATAATGAATTTACATGGTGTCAAGAGCATAGATTATTAGTTTATTAAATAATTCTTGGTTCTATTTTTAGATATTTGATTTAATGGATGCCAAAGCACGTGCCGATTGTATCAAAGAAATTGATCTCCTTAAGGTAAATAAATGAACTATTGACTATTTTTAACATAGCTGAGTATGTTGATAAAAGTGATTTATGAAAATATTGCACTTACAAGGAAAAATATTTTTAAGACATAGGCCCTTTGGTTTTAAGCAATATGATGCAAATTTGTATCTCACTATATAGAAGAATGTAGTTACCTTTTGGATTCATTATAAGAGAATTTAATTGGAACATTTGGTAGAATTAGCTCCCCCCAGTCCCCATCAAACTAGGAAATAAAATGTGCATAAAACATTGAAGAAATATTTTTCTTGACCATCCCAATTAGACATATTCTAAAGGTTACGTAATATAAATGCGTATTGGTATTATCTCAAAGCTCAAGATGTAATATAGATGTATATCTCAAGATGGAATATATTGAGAATGTGGACTGATCCAATTGGGCACATGACTTTTATAATATTTCTGTATCTTTTTTCCAGATTTAGGAAGGATGATGTAAAGAGTATATCAGAATTAGCTCTTCAGTTTCTTGTCCACCCAACGAATGCAACTGAAATTGCAGTTATCTATGAACTGCTTTTATTCTAGTGAAATTTCCTTGAGGAATGCTGTAGCTTATGTTCTATTTTCAGCTACTAGATAAGACTTGGATGTTTTTTATGCCATATATTTTTGTTTGTGCCTAACATGAATCAGATTTTTCAAAAAAGATTAGAGTAAGATCAAAATGAACCATACTTTCCATCTGTTCTGTTAGTCGTAGTTATTTCCTGGGCCATGAAGCAACTGCTTTAAAAATAAATATAAATTGTTTTAGAGAAGTATTATATTATTGTAGAAGATGTGGAGGGAAAATGTGTAAGTAGAAAGAAGAGAAGAAAATCATGTATAAACTGTGTGGGAGAATTCTTGACTAATTTTCTTTGAGAAACTATTGGTCTTATGTTATCTTGTTTAAAGATTGTACAAAAGGATTGTCTGTGTGTGTAGACTGATGCATATATTTCTGCAAGGTGAAATTTTTCTTAGGATCATTTAATTAATCAACCCCATAGATAAACTCATTATATTATTTGATGTAAGCATTATATTTAGATATAGTAGATGTCCTTTTGTTTTGTTTTGTTTTAAACTACTTGCTATAATTACATAAGGATCAGGCCAACTTCAAAATAAGAGTAAAAGGGAATACTTTATTTACCACTAAGCACCCTTAATGAGAGTTCCCATCTCGAAGATACAGTTTTTAGCAATTGGTGCTTTATTTATGTCATTCATTATATTTATACATTTATTGAACATAGTAATACATACTTTAAAACTTCCTAAGTTTTCAAACTTTTTATTATTTCTAATAAAGAATATTAAAATTAATTGGTATCTACTTTTACCTTTAATAATTACAATACCTATTTCAAAATTCACTAGGTTAAAGAAAAATGTACATGATGTCGTGTTAAGATTTCTAATTTAAAAATGAAATGCAGTAGCTAAGTTTATTCTTAAACTATAAGTGATTCTCAAGAATTTATAATTAAAAAAACCTTTCTGGTGTCTGTTTTTTGTTTGTTTGTTTGTTTGTTTTTTCCATCAGCAACTCAACCATCCAAATGTAATTAAATATTATGCATCATTCATTGAAGATAATGAACTTAACATAGTTTTGGAATTAGCTGATGCTGGTGATCTATCCAGAATGATAAAGGTAAGAGTTCATTTTGTTTTTGTAAACTAAGTATTTATTTTTTTCTGATACAAATTGTCTGTTAAACATATAGGTATATCAGATACTTTAAAGAGCTCATTGTAGTACTTTAACATATGGTAGATACGAAGTGAATGACAGATATAGTAGCGATGATTATTGAAGCTGGTTTACATGGTGAAGTTTACACTGTTCAACTGAGACGTGTGAACACTCTGAAACCAACTTAGAAATAGACCAACTGATCTGTCCTCTATAAGCTGAAGGTAAAATTTTACAGCTTTATTTCTCTGAACAGACACCCTTGATCCTATATCTCTGGATATCAGGCAGAGGGGAACAGAAAGAGATTCTAGAGAATCTGGACCTGTGCCTGGGAGACCTTCATCGAAGAAAAAAGTGGGCTTTGCATTCAGATCTTGCACAGCAAACCCTAATTCAACCACTTAAAAGTTTATTTAACCTTCTTTTCTGAGAGCATATAAATTGGTTTAAGTTTAGTTACAAGTTATAGAAACCCTCAAATTACAGTGTCCTAAACACTGCTTGTCCTTCGTGTACCACGGTTTCTCAAAAACAAAATAATAAAAGAACCTACTTCATAGGATGGCTGTCAATGATTAATTAATTGATATTTATTAAGAAATCAGAACTGTGTCTCAGACATAGTAAGGCTAGGCAAATGGAAGCTACTGTATTATTATTGTTCTTAATTATATATCTCTATTACATAAGCTTTTGGGGCTAATAGGGCAGCTCTGAATCAAATTCTCAGAAACCAAGCTATTTACGGCTGACCATGTCACCTTTCGCAGGCATGCGGGGACATAGGATACTCGCTAGCTGGATCTTGAGGCACATTACGGGATACTTCCACACAGCATTTTTAGCTGCATCCCACTGGCCAAAATTTGGTCTTATGAACACGTGTAGCTACAAGGGAGGCTGGAGTATATATTCTTCATTTGACTGGTCGTGACCAGCTAAACTTCTACTACTCAGGAAGACGTGTTGAACAGAGTGGAAATCTATGAAGACCGACTAAATGAGAAAAGCAAAGCTCTTTATTCTGAGCTTGCTATAGCAAGCGAGGGAGCCAACCATTGTCACTAACGTTTTTACAGAGATTCGTAGGCAGAGGAACAGGAAACCTTTATAACGGGAAAACTAAGCCTTCAGGTATGACCCGATTAGAGGCTGTTGGCCTGAAGGAGCGATAAGTGAGCTACTCGGAAGTGGGGCATCTCATCTGGCTTCCTCTGATTGGTCCTAAGTTGGAAGCAGAAACAAAAATTAGGGAAACTGTCAGTTCTTAATCAAGTCCTGGGCATTTGGGGCTGATTGTTACAGAGTTATTGTTTAGCTTCCTGGATTGTCACTAGAGACAGCAATCTGTCTTCCTGCCTGTCTGACCTAGAAGGTGGCGTCCTGGGTTGTTTGTTGTGGATAAAAGGTTTCCTGGTCAGGTTGCTGAAGGTTGTGGTTCAAAGTTCTGTTTTTATATGATCTGGCCATTGCCTCTACATTCAGTCTGTCAACAGATATTGGAGCACAACTAGCAATCTCTGCTACGTGGAAGGAGTTCTTAAAAACAGTGTTAGGTGCTTTATATGCATGACCATATTTACTCTTCACAAGGACGCTGGGAGGTAAATTTGACACTTCGAGAAGATAATCATCATTACTAGTAAATAGAAGAACTAGTATGTGAAATTAGGTTCGTCTGATACAAAATTTCATGTGCTTTCCCTTAGTAGCCTTTAAAGATTTTTGTATCACAGAACTCCTTTGAAAAATCAGATGAAAAGCCTTGACCTTCTCCCCAGAAAGATGTGGATGCACACAAAATCTGCGTTCCGTCACAAAGCCTTCGCAGATTTCCTGGTCAAGTCACTCACCAGTTCTCTAGCAGGAGTTAGGAACTCTCCTCTCCAGTGAGAGGTTGGTATCCTGTTGCTTCACTTCTCTTAGGATTAGTTTCCTCATCCATAAGATGGAGGCAATTTTGAGATGGCTTTCCAAATTATAAAAATACTGCAGAACGGGGAGGTAATACTTTTATTATCACAGAATGCTAATCAAACTGACTCTGTTTCAAGTCCCATGGTTTGAGTGACTCACTTCTAATCGGTTATCTGATTTTCTGTTTTAGGGACTTCCCACCACTAGCACAAACTGTCCTTGCAAATTAGTGAACAATAAAAAAAAAATCACGGTTTTAATTTTAAAAAGACATGGAAACACAACACAAATGCCAAATTTATAAAAGAGCTGTTATCAAGATGAGACCCATAAAAGCAAATGTAAATAGCCTTATAAGAGAGACAATTAATATAAAATTCTTGACTTAAACTTTAAGTGCAAGAGTTATTTAAGGATTTATAGTAGGAAGCAAAGAGGGCAAATCTTTATTGGGCAAATACCAGCTGAAGGCAGGTGAAAAACATACAGTTTTCAGTTATCAAGTCTTGCCCTTGAAGAGAGATCGATGATTGGGGGTTTTGAGTGTGTTCTAGAGATTTTTGCTCTTTTCAGTTTAGTTTTTTTTTTTTTTTTCTTTGCTACTGCTACTTCACGCATACGGGTCGCTGTCCCTGACCCATTGCCAAGGCATGCCTGAGCCCATAACATTTACCTGGGGAGTATTTGCTTGTCCTTTCACTACTTGAGAAAACCAGTGCATGATCGGAGTCCCTGATAGAGGAAGCCTTCTTACCTGCATCTTAGCAGATTCAGATTTCTTAGGCCACCGAGGGAGGAAAAATTTGTCGGTGTGTTTTTATATTTATTGTGATGATGAACTCAGCTCTCTTACGTAAATGGATCTTGCCATCAGTTGACATTTCCAAGGAATTTTTTTTTATCACCTGACCCGGTAGATTAGTAAGATCGATTCAGAACAACTGACTCTGTGTTTGGTAATGGATAGTTGTACTGTTATAGAATTGGTAACTGTCCCCTTAAAGCATCCTTGGGCCTCTGACTAAAATTTGATGGTATCTATCATGTAAAATATTACTTAGGAAATATTTTTTAAAAAATAATAGTCACCAAAAATAAATAAGTAAGTAAAATATACCAACTAATTGCTAGTATGTTATTAGTTTATAGAGCAGTTTATTGTACTTAGAGAACTGAGGTAGTTCTCCAGAGAATTGGAATATCATCCTTCCTTCCTGTCTAGTAGACGTTGTATAAACCGTTAACGACCCTATCCTTTACTATAGGTACCATTAGTCTACCTCATCAAGATATAATAGACTCTGGGTCAGATATCCCAGATCCTCTTGGAGTCCTTGTAAAGGTTGAAAGTTATATTGTCAAACCTATACATCTTAGAATAGTCTCAGCATAATGGCCATAACAGAAAGTTTGACCAAGTTTCACATGAGTAGAATATTTTTATAACTGGTTATGTTTATGTATTTTTTTTATGATCAATAAAGAAGGACAATAAAGAGCGGAGGAGTGTTGCTATTTTAAGTAAGATGATGAAAGAAAACACTATTGACTTAAGTCTTACACCCCCGCCTCTGCCTGCCTTTCCCTTCAGAATGTCCTGGTTATGTTTTTTCCTTTGCAGACAGACACTCCTGTCCCTGTTTCCAACACCACAAGTAATGGCTCTTGAGTGACCTCTGTCATTAAATCCAGTCGACTTCTTCCAGTACTCATTCTGCTTGATGTCTCAGCTGCACTTGGCTCTGTTTTTCTTTTTTTTTTTTTTTAATTTTTTTAACGTTTGTTTATTTTTGAGAGACATAGAGACAGAGCGTGAGCAGGGGAAGGGCAGAGAGAGAGGGAGATACAGAATCTGAAGCAGGCTCCAGGCTCTGAGCCGTTAGCACAGAGCCTGACGCAGGGCTCGAACTCACAGACTGTGAGATCATGACCTGAGCCGAATTCGGACGCTCAACCAACTGAGCCACCCAGGCGCCCCTTGGCTCTGTTTTTCTTATGCTCCTTCTTAAAATACTCCTCCACTGGCTTGTCAAGTCCCATGGTGCCTTGGTTTCCTTCCTGCCTCTCCGGAGACTCTGATTCTTCTTAACTGACTCGTTCTCTTCTCTTGGCCTTTAACGATGGAGTTAAAAGTTTCAGTCCTGACTTTTTTTTTTCCTTTTGCTTTATACTCTCTTCATGGTTGATGTCATTCATGAATGTGGATTTAGTAACTTTCTGTACACTCGTTGATTACTGATTTTTTATCTTTAGTCTGGAGCTTTCTTTCACTTCCGAACTCATGTTAACTCAACACGTCTGTAAAGAAATTCATGGTTGTCCTCACAGACCCTCCTCCTCCAATACTAACTTGATACTTGGTACCCGTCTGCCCGGTTGTGCAGGCTGGAGCCCAGGACTTTTCTTCAACACTCCCCCCCCCCGCCCCCCCCCCCCCCGCTTCTTTGACACTTCTGTCTCTCACCAAGTTCAGTTTATTTTTCTTTTAAATGTCTTTCAAATGTTCCACTCTGCTCTACGTCCATTTCTCTCCCTGTAGTGTAAAGTAACATCATCTCTCACCTGGAGGGCAGGGACTTTTTAACTAGTCTTCCAGCACCTGGCACCCATTTCTCAAATCTGTTTCTCCATCAGTCTGTAAGAGAAGTGAGAAGGGAAGAAAGAAAAGAAAAGGAAAACCTCTGTTTTTTCATCCTTCTTCTGTTTCCCATTGAGGGTAAAGATGCTTGTGAAAGGTTTACTAGACCTGGGTGATCCAGAGTATAAGCTCTGAGAGGGAGGAATCTTGGGTTTGTGCCTTCACGTATCCCTCGTGCTCAGGACAGCTCCCTGCACAGAGTAGGTGCTCAGCATATCTGCCGTAGAAGGTGTAGACACCTTCAGTTTCCAGGGAGATGCCCGGCTGATAGTAGTAACTCAGTAAATATGTCGAATGAATGAATGCACCAAAGGTGATTATTTTCTTTCTTCTTTCCTCCCTCCCGATTCTCTTACCCGTGTTACACTTCTCTGCTCCAGGGGCCAGTAGGTGAACGTGGGTGGTTGTACAACAATCACAGCCATTTCTTGCTGCCTCACGCTCCGGTCTCAAGGGGACTTGCTAAGCTCCTGAGTGGTATGCTGCCAGGAGAGAAGGCGGTGTTCTGATGGGATATAGGAAGAGTGGGTTTTTTTTCTCCCTGAGAAATTCAAAAATTCTTTTCTAAACACTTGTGCTATAAGCTGTCTTTATAAAAGAAACTACATTAGGAAAAAAATAAGTAACTTCTTTTGTTAAGTCACATGACTGTGACTCAAAGCTTTGTAAAGGACAGCAGTAGATACTTGAATTGTAAGAAAATGATTCATTTCTTTCTAGTGAGTAATACCATAAATCATAGTGCATCACAACAATATATTTCACTGTCTCAAGTCTTCAGCTTAATTGGGGTAGAAGAGGAAATATAGCTCCTGGTCTGTATTCCAGAAATGAACCTCTGGATAGCATTGCATCAAAGAATTTTACAAGTAAATAATTAATTGGTTTAGAGCCAGCTGACAAATATAATTAAGCAACTTATAGTTGAAATATTCAGTATTTCTCTAATTAGTGACAAAGGAATACCTGAGGCTGTGGTCAGATGAAATACTTCCCAGATGAGTTTTAGGATAAAAGGAAATCTAGATTTTTTTCATCATATATTTCTTTATCATCAGTAATCAGAATTTTAAAGGGAAATAGACTCTCAGATTTCAGTTTATCAAGTTGTGATTTATATGCTACATATTTTCTTTATCATACCAATAGATGCTCCATTTTGCACTATGCCTTATTAATAATGTTTATTTCACTCTCTGAATGTCAAGAAACATTTTTGGTGATGGAGACTTAGTGTAGAGAAGATGAGAGACTGATCTCAGAAAGATATAAACAAGAGCTGTGTTTACTGCAGCTTGTCAATAGAAATATTGTTAAAATGTGTTTTAAATTTTCATAGCCCATTCTTCCAACATATAGTTTATTCATTCAACTATTTATAATTTCATATATTTATAATTAACTCTTAGAAAGTCAGTTTGAGGCAGAAGAAAATATAAGTGCATAAGATATATATATCTTATATATATATAACCCAATATAATAAATCTCTTGGAGGGGGGGAATTTAGAAGTTTGTTATTTGCGAAAAGATTTTCATACCACACCACACTGGTTAAGAAGTAAGTCAATATTAAAAAAGAAAAAAATAGTGTTTACTTGGGAATTTTTTTTAATGATATATGGATTACTAATTTAAATGGAGATCTATTTTGTGTCAAGTGTTTGACACAATTCCAAATAATTAGTTAAGTCTGTCTCTTCTTTTTTTCTCCAGTTTTATAGAGATATGATTAACATGTGTCACTGTGTAAGTGTAAGGTACACAGCATTATGGTTAGATTTCCATATACTATGTCATGATTACCGCACTTAGTTTAGTTAGCATCTGTCATCTCAAATAGATACAAGAGAAAGAAAATAATTTTATTCCTTTTGATGGGAATTCTTAGGATTTACTCTCACAACAGCTTTCCTGTGTATCGTTGGCAGTATTACCTGTAGTCATCATGTTGTACATTTCAATCCTGGTACTTATTTGTGTCATAACTGGAAGTTTGTACCTTTGACCTCCTTCTAGTCTCCCCTGTGCCTACTCTCTGTCTCTGGAAGCCACAAAGCTAATTTCTTTCTTTATGAGAGAGAGAGGGAGAGAGAGAAAGTATGTGTATGTGTTTTAGAGTCCACATATACGTGAGATCATACAGCATTTCTCTTTATCTTGCTTATTTCACTTAGCATAATGCCCTCAGAGTTCATTCATTCTGTTGTTGCAAATGGTAGGATTTCCTTGTTTCTTATAGCTGAATAATATTCCATTGTGTGTATATGTATACGTGTATGTGTGTGTACATGTGTGTGTGTATATATATATATAGTGCGTATATATATATATATAGTGTGTGAATATATATTTATATATTTAATATATAATTATAAAAATATAAATTTATATTATATAAATACATATTTTATATATATTCACATACTATCAATATAAATATAAAATATATGTGATATATATATATATATATCACAACTTCTTTTTTTCATTCATCTGTTGATGATCACTTACTTGGTTTCCATGCCTTGGGTGTTTTCATTTCTTGTGGATATATTCCCAAAAGTGGAGTTGCTGGATCATATGGTAGTTCGATTTTTAATTTTTTAAGGATCCTCTATGCTACTGTTTTCTGTAGTGTTTTTACCAGTTTACAGTCCCCCCAACACTGTACAAGGGCTGCGGGACAGCATTTGTTATCTTTTGTCTTCTTGATGATGGCCATTCAAACAGGCGTGAGGTGATATCTCATTGTGATTTTGATTTGCATTTCTCTAATGACACGTGTTATTGAGCATCTTTTCATGTACCTGTTGGCCATTCGTGTATCTTCTTTGGAAAAATGTCTATTTTAGTCTTTGCTCATTTTTTAGTTGAATGATTGTGATTATGATTGCTGTTTGTTATTGAGATGTATTGATTCTATATTTTGGATAATTAATCTTTTATCAGATATATAGTTTGCAAATATTTTTTTCCCATTCTATAGGTTTCCTTCTTGGTTTCTTGATTGTTTCTTCTGACAATTTTAGTTTCACCTGGTTGCATTTGTTCGTTTTGTTGTTGCTGTTGCTTATGCTTTAGGTATCCTTTCTGAAAAATTACTGCCAAGACCCATGTCAAGGGGCTTTATTCCTGTTTTCTTCTAGGAGTTTCATGGTTTCAGGTTGTACATTTAACTCTTTAATTCATTTCAAGGTAATTTTTGTGAGTGGCGTAAAAGAGGCATCTAGTTTCATTCTTTAATGTGTGAATATCCAGTCTTCCCAGCACCGTTTATTGAAGAGACTATTTTTTCTCCACTAAGTATTCTTAGGTCCCCTGTCAAATATTAGTTTGACTATACATGCCTGGGTTTATTTCTGGGCTCTTGGTTCTGTTTCATTGACCTGTTTTTATACCAGTACCATACTGTTTTGTTTATTATAGCTTTATAGTACAGCTTGTTCTTCTTCCTTAGGATTGCTTTGGCTTTGGCTTTTTGGGGTATTTTGTGGTTCTGTGCAAGTTATAGAATAGTTTTGTTTGTACATTGTAAAAAGCAAACCACTGGAATTCTGATAGGGATTACCTTGATCTGTAAATAGCTTTTGCTAGGTTTGATATTTTAACAATTTAAAATTCTTCCAGGCATGAACACAGGATACTTTTCCATTGATTTGAGTCTTCTTTGGTTTCTTTCATCAGTGTCTTATAGTTTTCAGATTAGAAGACTCCTTGGTTAAGTTTCACCTCCTTGGTTGAGTTTATTCCTAAGTATTATTGTTTTTGATGCATTTGTAAATAGTATCACTTCCTTTATTTCTTTTTCAGGTAAGTTGTTAGTATATAGAAATACCACTGATTTTTATACATTAATTTTGTTTCCTGTAACTTTACTGAATTCTTTGATTAGAACCATTTTTATTGGTTGAGCCTTTAAGATTTCCTGTATCAAAAATCATGTTATCTGCAAATAGAGACAATTTTACTTCTTTCTTTCCAATTCTGATACCTTTTTTTTTTCTTGTCCAATTGTTCTGGCTAGGACTTCTACGATGTTTAATAGCAGTGGTGAGAGTGGGCATTTTTGTCTTTTTTCTAATCTAGGCTATCTTTTCTTATTCCTAATTTATTTAGATAAATACTGTCTTCTTTGTTATGCAACTTTGTGTCTTCTGCATTGATACTACTTGTATGGCATTCCCTTTAAATTTGGTAGAAGCCACAAGACTTTCCTTTATGTAGTCGTAAAGTTATTTTTATATATTGATTTTAACTGTGTTTAGAAATTCACTTTGTATTATTCTTTTCTTGCTAATTACCACAAAGTTAGCAACTTAAAACAACACAAATTTATTATCTCACAGTTTCTGCGGGTCACATACCAGTTAGTGAGTTCTCTGCTCACCGTCTTAGAAGGCTGAAATCAAGGTGCCAGCTGGGGCTGTGATCTCATCTGAGGTTAAGGGTTTTCTTCCTTGTTCACTCGTTGTTGGAAGAATTCAGTTCCTTTTAGTTATATGACTAAAGTCATTACTGTCTTCGTGGTTATCAACTGGGGGCCATCCTTGGGTTCTAGAGACCTCCTGCTATTCCTTGTTCTGTGGCCCTTTCCATAGCTTGACAGTTTGTTCCCTCAAACCAGCGGTAGAGTTCCTAGCTTTGAATCTCTGACTTTTTCGAAGGGTTTACCCGGGTAGGCTGGCCCCATCCAGGATAACCTCTTTTTTGATTAACTCAAAAGCAACTGATTTGGAACCTTAATTACATCAGCAAAATCTTTGCTGCTGTATAAGATAACATGATATGGGAATGACAGTTCATCATGTTCACAACCCAATTTGCATTCAAGGGGAGGAATTACATACCAGGGCTTGGGAATTTTGGGGGGTGAAGTATGTCTTAGAATTCTGCATATGACGGGCTTTGATAAATTAGCTAAAATATTAACACTATTTTAGAGATAATTATTATCGCTAAATATTAGAACTTATAAATCTTGTTTACCTTCTTGGTGTGGCTGTTTTTTGTTTGTTTGTTTGTTTTAACATTTATAGATACATTTTTATTTGTACTTATCCAAATTTAGAGGCTATACTAGAAATAAAACCACTTTGAAATGCCTCTTACGCTTTTGACCTTTGAGTGCTTAAAGCAATAAAGTCTTCCCAGTAGTGCCATCTATCTTTGATCACTCTGATTTATAGTTTACCAGGACACCTACACTTTCCATGTCAGCATCTGGCATAAATGTATAGCCCAGGGCAGACAACTATGAGAATTGCCAGTGATTCCAAATACCATCAGTTTCCCTCTAAGTCTTTTGCATAAGATTGTCATCTATGTTATATCACCTTAGAATTATTTGGAAGTTTAACATTACAAATCAGTGATACTATCTGGAAAAACTCCATGCAGAATTGAATATTATGTATGTATGTATGCACACATAATTACCTACACAGAATGCATGTAAACCATGTGTTTGTATATCTATATGGATTTATGTTTATATATGATACGTATGTGTAGGTGAGTTATACAGACTTATTTGTATAGAAGCAATGTTACTGATAAAGTACCACCTGGATTTTCTTTGATATTTAAGTGGTTAGATAGTGAAGTAGTACAGAACTTAGGGATGTTAGTAAATTGAAAATTATATACCTTAATGACCATTATATAATTCTGTGAGCATAACTAAAAGGCAATATATAACTTTTGAACTGTATTTACTTGGGAGAATTAGAAGAAAATTTTCAAAGAATGCCTTGCTCTTTACATTTTAAGGTAATATCAATCTAAAGCTGCCTTTTAAAGATCACGTAACATCACAAGCAGTAGTATTGGTAGCTATAGACAATTAAGTAGAGATTTCTACCAAGAGACTTTTACTGTCTCATTATTGTTCTGCTGTTTCCCTTGTCCATTAAGAATATTGAAATATCTTTTCAACTATCTTACCATTGTCTGGTAAAACAGAACCAGAAAGAATTTATTAAGAGGTGAATGTTTCCATTTATCCTTGTGACCTTGTGTCTTCTGGAAGATTAATTTTCTGCTTTTTTGTCTCACTCTTTGTGTCTATAGTAGAGAAAACATCCTAAGTATTTCCAGGTATCTTCTTTATTAGTTTTAGGAACATGGAAGCTTCTTTTAACAATTATCCATGTGGCAGCAATGTAGGGGTCATTCCTTATAGTAATTCTGGTGCATTCATGTATTCATGTGTATTCATGTATGTGTGTATATATATATATATTATATATATATATATATGTATATTAATGTCCTAAGTTTCCTTGATATCAATATGCTAATGTTCAGAAGGCAGTTCCATTCAGAGAAGAACATTATGGCTTTATAGGAGTTTATTTTTCTTGTTTGCTAAATAATTTAAGGTTTTTCTTTTTCCAAGACTTAGAAGAAATCTTTACCTGTTTCACATTTCCTACCCTAAGATTAAACTTATTTCAACTTCCTTAATAACCGATATGGTTTTGATCTGGAGGAATGAATAGATTATGTTGATATTCTACTAAATTATAATCTAGCAACAACTAAATACTCTTAGAGGATTTTCCAAAACTCTACGAAAGGAAAAAGACAAGGGGAGCTTGCGTGGGAAATATTTATCAAAGTAGATAAACTGAGATGCCAGTGATAACTATTTTTAGTGGTTGCGTGGTTGCCAGACCCATTCCACCCCACACCGTCTACAGTAACTTCCGATTGTTGAGTTTTATTCAGAATGCCAAGACTGAAAATATTTACATGTTGCAAACTAGTATTACATACCAAATTCTAGTTGAGACGTAACTATTCTACACACTTATATAATTCCGAAAATTGTGTGTAGCAAGTATTTGTGTGGTTTAGTCTGTTGAGACCTCCTTATACCTTTAGAAGAAAGATGTTTCTGCAGGAACGTTAATATATATATAATACAAACCACACTTAGAGCCATCAGTTACACTTTCAGAAGCACCCTATCTTTTCCATCCCCCAGTCTCTGTGCGTTGAATTTCTTTGAAACAAACCACTGCAAAATGTAGTCTTATGAAAATGCAGTATAATTACAGAGTTATGTTTGGGAGCATAACATTCCTTCTGATGGCAAATGTTTGACTTATTTCAAGTTTGTCATCTCACGTGAAGATCATTTATAGTGTTAACTAGACCTATGGGGATCCCTGAGGTATTACTGTGATTCTTATTTGCTTTGTTTTTATTAATTGGAGACTTGTAGGATAGGACATACCAGCAAAGTATTATTTTTAAGTGTGAAAATGTGCCAAGCAGGCATTTATTTACTTAAGTTTTATTTGTACCTGAGATTGTGGAACCATACATTATATTGTTTTAGAGGTGGTGGGGACCATATAGCTCATCTCCAAACTCTCCGGAAACTGAGGGCTAGCAGTGTTAAATGGCTTGCTCTAAGTAATACAGCCAGTTGCTGTCAAGGCCTAGAATCAAGTCTTTATAAAAGGTGATAACATAATGGATTATGTTAGTGGTACATTAAACATCTGACAATACTCCTAAGGAGGAAGTACATCCGTCCTTATATTTAACATAAATTATTTACTTCCTCTTGTTTGATACTTGGACGAGATGGAGCTGGTACTCGTAATCCTAGTTCTCTTATTCATTCTTTCTCATTATTTAATTATCGTTTCTCCTGATGTTCTGCAAGAGTGCCTTGCATGCCAAGATCACATTTGCTGCTTTTTGTTTTCACAGCATACATTTGTAAAGGATGCTGGTGTAAGGTTGCCAGGACCAGCTACGTAATCGTGGGTCCCTTGTTACAAAATTAAGAATTTCAAGATGGCAACAACAGAGCAGTAAACTAAATACATTGTCCGGCATGACTGCACAGGTTGCCCACTCCTGAAGCCAGCCCTGGTGGTTCTAGATGTTTTGTGTGAAACTTTCTTCTTTAAAGAATAACATACCAAACTGTGGACTTAAATATGATACACCGTGGACATTGAATTTTTTTTTTTTTTAATTTTTTTTTTAATGTTTATTTATTTTTGAGAGACATAGAGGCACAGCGTGAACAGGGGAAGGGCAGAGAGAGAGGGAGACACAGAATCGGAAGCAGGCTCCAGGCTCCGAGCCATCAGCACAGAGCCTGACGCGGGGCTCGAACTCACAGACCGTGAGATCATGACCTGAACTGAAGTCGGCCGCCCAACCGACTGAGCCACCCAGGTGCCCCTGAATTTTTTTTTTTAAAGCAAGAACATAGCTTTGTTGTTTTCTCTGTGGATGAGTTTATTGTTGTTCATATCATTGAAGGTTTTCCCAAGATTTCTAGAGGAGAAATGCTAGGATTGCAAAACTCAGAAATAAGTAAAGTATATGTTCCATTTGGAGTAATAGTGTCTAGAGTACAGCAACCAAGTGATCCTGTTGAGTCCAAAAAAAAATGGTCCTATTAAATATTCAGTGTCCACTATATAATTGGTTTTGGGCATTTAATTTGTAGGAGGGTATTGGATGATTTAAAAAAAAAGTGTGACTGTTTTGTCAACATCTTTGAATAGCAGCTTGTCTTTGCTGTCCCTTTATATATATATATATATATATACACACACACACACATTTATATATATATATATATATATATATGTATATATGTATATGTGTGCATGTATGTATGTATCACTTAGGTGGCAATGTGAATATATTTTACCAGGAATGCTGAATTTCACCTAAGAGAAATGCTGGTAATCTTCTTACAGATAACTGTGAATGTAATATATTCTCATGTTTTATATGTACATTGGCTATTTTGATACATTTCTTTAATTTGAATAATGTTCAGTGTTTACCTGAATGATGTTGATGAAGAAACATATTTTTAAAATCACAAGGATTTGAAGCATTGCATAGTGAAAAGACCAGCCTACTTAAATAATAAAAAAAAGACTAAATAAAAATTAATTCCAAGTGATCAGGTATACCTGAGTGCCAATTTCTGCCTCTTCATAAATTTTTAGATATTTTATTTTCAGGTTTAAAAAAGTTGCAATTCCATTTCATAACCTAAATGTAGTAAAGTGGCATGTTGTACCGTCTGCCTTTCCACATAGATGTTTATTGAGAAGGAACCTTGCATTATTGCTTGCATTATTTCTTGCTTTATTAAACACTTAAAATGTGACAAATTGACATGCATTTTTAATTTCTTTATGTTGGCATTAGATTTTTTTCTAATCTAGAGCTAAATATTTATATAGGGTCTTTTTTAAAGAAAAATAGGATTTTTGAACAGTAGTGCTCTTTGACTAAAGAATTAACTTTTAAGAGATATGTATATATTAGAATAAGCTTCAAGAGGAGATTGTTCCTTTTTTTTCTTTTTTAAATACTTTGGCATTATGGAAGTTTCTGCTCTGTAGAGCTAATATACATTTTATCAATAGTAAAAATAATTCAAATTTTCATTGCCTTTTTTCTGTTCATCTTTTTTATAGAGATAGCCAACAGTGCCACCATCAGAACAGACAGGATTTTCTCATCATCAGTATTGGTTTTCCAAAACAACCAAAAACAAAACAAACAAACAAACAAAAAACCAGCAAAAAACTCTACACTTAAGGAATGGTGGAAAACTGCAATGGTTAAATAGGCACATAAAATATATTTTGAGATACCAGTGGCATAATGAAACTGCCTTCGATTCATTTTATGATCAAATCAAATTCATAAAATTATTCTTCAGAAACCTGTTTCTACTTTGGATACTTATGTTTTGCCAGGCCATTCCTCCAGGCAGCATTATATTAATGTCAATTTATTGTCTTCATCTTTAATTTGTTGTTCAGAGAGACAGTCTCAAAAATATAAAAACATGAAAATGATCAGGCCATCTTGGTCGATAACATCTTACCTAATGTGCATTTTGAGAGCAATTTTTTCATTCCGATTTTCCTGTATCATCTGATTTATTTTTTAAATAATGAGACTTTAAAAGTAAGCTGCCAAGTTCATTATAATTATGATGATTTCAGAATTTATATTAAAGCATACATTTTTTCTTTCATGGTTTGATACTTACATGATGCAGTATATTTATTTTTGAATGGAAAGAAACCTGGTCCCCATCTTCCTGTTGACATCAAACAGTCTTCTGATATGCTAATCCAGCATCAGGGAGGGCACACAGACAGGCTTTATTTGGACTCATTCCAAATCTGAAAGAAAATTATGTGTATTGAACCGATTTTGCAGCATTGCCCCCTTAGAATGAAAAGTGATGTTGACACAGTCTGCAATTAAAAATACTTAATATTGAGACATGATATGGGAGGTTTTCAACATTTTAGTAATACCCTGATTTGCTTTTCAGTTACCTGGTCATCTAATTGTTACTTGCTTTTTGCTACTGATGTTAATAGCCATTGAAATTACTAAGGTCATTTCCTTAGCATGTGTTATAATGAACATTAACCTAAAGTTACTAACTTTTCCTTAAAGATTTATCCTTTGATATATTGAGAACATATGAGACAGTAGGTACAGTCTTTTGCTAAGTATGAGGTAGGGATATGAGCAGATTTCCCTGTGTTGTTTTTCCTTCCAGCCTGCCCTCAACTGGTCACAGGGGTAAAAATTGACTGGGATACTTCTTTTAGAGTTATCTGAATTACATATTCAATAACAAATCAAATCAGTTGAACCTCCAAAATTGTTTTCAGGTGTAATGCGCTGCAATACACTTTTAAATATTGATAATCTGTTAATACGTATGTTAAAATAATCAGAACATTTCATGAAACTTGTTTAAATGTAGTATTTCATGTTGGTCATTTATAAATATTGTTAAATAGGAAACCAATTGCATTTTGTTTTAGAAATATAATTTTTATGTAATGAATCTTGATGAATCTTAGGAAACTAAGAACTTTGTTTTTAAATGAGTATATTAGCATATTCTTCTAGCAAGTGTAATATTAAAAATGGGCATAAATAACTACCTCTGATTTTGCAGTTATTTTGGCTACTGCCCTCCTGTGCATGATGGCCCACTCTGTCCCAACTAGTTTGTTGGTGCTCAGTTTTTGCCCTGACCTTCCTATAATGTTTTTCTTCCATGAAGTTTAGTTTCATTCATTCAAAGTACAGGTTTGACTTGTAATGTGCAATATTCATGAAATATTCATGAGAACTTTTTATATAAATCTTTTATTTAATTTTTAATAAATTAACTGATATTTCAAATCACCAAGGTGGTTCAATATTTAAAAGGAATTCTATAGTCAAACTTAATGTCAGGAGAAGAATTGTCTTTTAATGAACAAAATTACCTTCAGGTTCCTAGACTGTTTTGTTCTGGGTTTTCTTCAAATGAAATTTGACATCGTCCTCATAGGCTGGGAAATTATTTTATATAGATGTTAATTTTTTGAAATATTGGACATCATAAAGCTGTAGTGTTCTATGGCCTGTGCTAACTTTAGATAAGAGTGAGAAATTTAAGCTAACACGTCAGGTAAAATTCTCAGAATCATCTCACTGTGGGAAGTCGTTTGCTTTTTTAGTTAGTAATAGATAAGAGTGTTTTTCTGACTTAAGGCCTTTTGTGTGTCAGGCTCTAGTCTTAAGATATTTTAATCCCTCTAATTCTTATTTCTAAATTTTTAAAAAGCATTTTAAGAAACAAAAGAGGCTAATTCCTGAAAGGACTGTTTGGAAGTACTTTGTTCAACTCTGCAGTGCATTGGAACATATGCATTCTCGACGAGTCATGCATAGAGGTAGGATGAAATCGCGAATAACTTCTAATGTTGTTTAAATGATACAAGTTATTAGGCAATTTAAGAATAAATGCCTTCCAACCATGGGCGTTTCATCATGTTTTCTTGGCCGATTTATTTCCAAATTATCATTTACTAGAATGAAAAACCTTTAAGGAAAGCCTTACTCAGTTTTAAATGAGAATGAGAATTAGTTATTTTTCTGCTTGCCTCTTCTGAGCATCTTATTGATTATGTTGTTAAATTAAAAAAAAAAGATGTAGGAAAACAGTTCACTATGCATAAGGAAGATTTTCAAATAAGCAGTGTATATTATGGCCTACTTCATTTTTTAATTTTCAATATTCTCTTAATATACTCTTGATTGTCAGTGTAATAGTTGGACAGAGCATGTGAAGGTCACAACACTTAGGGATTGTCCCTCTGATTTTGGGGAATGAAAAATATCAATATAGTTTATTTAAGCAATTATGCTTTCTTAGGTCATTTAAATTATGTTCATAAAAGAGCTATAATTTTATATTTTTTGTAAATGTGTCAACAAATTAATGTTTAGTAAGACATTTAACATTGATATAAAATGGAAATAAATTTATTTTATGCTTTGAATTTCACAAAAGTTTATTTGCAAATGGAAAACAAAATGCATTTTAAATGAAATTTAGTAGCAATCTTCGTCATGCTGCATTGATGATTATTTCTCTATCAGAGAACTCAGAAATAATAGGATATGAAACATTAGGATATATCAAAATTATTCAGAATAAAATAATTGGATCAAAATTCAAACTGAGTTTCATTTTTAAGGTAGATTTTAAATTCTGTGAAAAGTGTTTTCATCTCTTGAAAATACCTAAGCTGATACGATCTTTCACTGATTCCTTCATCTCTTCACAGATATAAAACCAGCTAATGTGTTCATTACAGCCACTGGAGTGGTCAAACTTGGAGATCTTGGGCTTGGTCGGTTTTTCAGCTCTAAAACCACAGCTGCACATTCTTTAGGTAAGAGACACAGTATAATAACTGAATGAAAAGTCAGTTATTTTGTGTGTGTGTGTGTGTGTGTGTGTGTGTGTATCTGGTTAAAAACAACATAAGGGTGTACTAATTATATGCCAGCTCTTATGTTCTAAATAAAACCATTCTTAAAATCATCAAATCCTGAATAGATCCCTACAGCTCTCTATCAGGTATAATGTGTCCATTCATATGACAGTTGGGTACTTCTGTTAATTTGACCCCAGGTAGACACTTGGTAAAAGAAAATGCTAGTAAACAATCCTGGTTTTAACAATTGCCATGGAGCATTCCTTTTATTTGCCATTTAACAATATTAAAATAATATGATATTAACCATACCTTGGAAGAGGACTTCACTGGACTATTTAAAAATGCCATAATAATTTGTAAATATTTATTTACTAAAATAACACATATAGTTGTGATTACTACAAAGGGAAAAACCTAAAGATGGTCTATTACTAATAAGGAGAATAGTCTCTTAAATAATGTAGTAAAAGACATCTGCTAATTATTCATTCTAGAGTTAATAACACGGCAGTGTCCTTTATATCTAAAACAGAACCAAATGTAGCTATTACAGCCTTATAGTGGCGATAGGAAGAAAGTTGTCCACTTTAGAAACAACAGAAATTACTAGGAAGAAATAATTTTTAAACCAAATAGCCTAAAGAGAGTGAGAGAGCTTCTCTTAAAACTCTCCAAATTACATTTCGTTCTTGGAAGTATAAGACTTAGATAACATAGATAACATGGTAACAACCAGAATAAAATAAGAATTAAGATAAAAATAAGTTGATCTTAATTTAATAGTACCCAATCTTTGGTGTCATAATTTCATTGAAAACCATTAAATTTTTGTATAAAATTGTGTTTAAATGTGAAATTAAAAACTTTAAAATGGCCTGATGAAGAATAAGTGAATTACACTAAGCACAGTATCGAAACAAGTGTCTGAATTAGTTGACTAGACATTTTAAAGTTTTTCTGGCTTTGTTAGTAAGATTCTGTGTGGACTTGAACCTGTTATTTAATTTTTTATGTCTAGAACAGTATCCGGCACATAAGTAGGCACCCAGTCACTATTTGCTGAATGACAAAATGTTGGATTCTAGGTTCTAAAGAGTGGTAGAAAGATAATACTTTGCCCTTTTCCCAGAGTTTTAATTTTGTCAAGTACATTAAGAAAATAAATTTCCAGCCAATGTTGAGTAATACTGTTTTGTTCCCTTTCACTTTATTTTGATAGAGCATTACAGATTTTCCTGGGTAAGAAAATTCGATATGAAATTCTATAAGAAAAGCATAAATTTGAGTTACACTTTCATAAAGTTATATTTGGAAGTTAAACTCTTACAGTGCAAACAATAGAAGATTTCTATGAAGAAAATATAGACTATTCCATGTCAATGTCAATCCTCACTAGTAAAAGTAGCATGTTTTCACTTTGTTACTCACCTGAGTCTCTTAACAGCATTCTGTCATTTGTTTACTTAGAAATGCTATGTGTCCACACACACACACACCGGTACATACCCATTCTCATCCACACACGTTTATTTTTTAAATGCTGCTTTGCAGGCTGTCACTGTGAGCATACTGTAGTCACCTGACCCTTTGGAGGCAGCGTATGAAACTCCAATCTTAACAATTGTAGAAATGGTCTTCTTTAGCTTGCCTGCCACTGCCTCGTACAGAAGTTCTAAACAGAGTTCACAAAATGCATCTTCAAGTTTAGGCGATATGCTGGCCCTGATTATGTGATATGGAGCCTAAATTCATTAAGAAAGTCTATTACCCGGTTTTATCTACATCAGTTTACTTAAGGTCATGTAGTTTTTGTATAATGTAAGTATATATGTGTGTATGCATAAAATAAATGGGAATGCACAGAATACTACATAACATTCTAAGACACAGCCTGTAGGACAGCCAGTGAGGAAGTAGCAATGAGATGGTTTGTTTGAAGAATGAATGAGAAGAAAAAGAATTTCTTTCACAAGCATTTTTTCTCATACTGAGAAAAAAATATCCTTTTTCTAAAAATATTTTTTTAGTGTCTATTTTTGAGAGAGAGAGAGAATGAGCAGGGGAGGGGCAGAGAGAGGGGGACAGAGGATCCCAAGCAGGCTCTGTGCTGGCAGCAAACCCAATGCGGGTCTCGAACCCACAAACTGCGAGATGATGACCTGAGCCAAAGTCGGACATTTAACCAACTGAGCCACCCAGGCGCCCCTCACATTTTCTGTAGTAGATAAACTTACATAGGTAGTCGTATTTTGAATCAGTTTTCAGTACTATTTTTTTTAAATCAAAAGTATGTCAACATAGAATATTGGATAATACATAGATAATTTCTTGGATCAGGCTTAAAAATTACAAATACTAAATCTCATGTTGCTGGATGTTCAAACCATATTCAAATCCTCAAAGTTGAAGAAAAAATTCTCAGAAGCTTTCGCTTTTTCTTCTATTCCCTCGGCGCTCCCACCACATACATTGACTCAAATGTCTCTTTTCTATTTCCTCTTCCTTAATCCATAGTGACTTCATGTTTAACCTAGGAAAATACTCCCCCTTGTTTCTACTATTAAAAAAAAAAATCAACTCTGTGTTTTCCTGGCAGAGTTATCTTCCTTAACCAACTGAGCCACCCAGGCGCCCCTAGAGTTATCTTCCTTAAAGAGATTATCTGATTATGTCACTGTCCTCCAAATCCCTGTTGCCTAAAGAGTCCTTAGTTTATTAGTCAGGGTCCTTTAGTGTTTGGCGGCCTCTGTAACTTTCCATTCTTATCACTGACTATGCATCCCTACCTCATTATGTCCCAACCATGTTTTTCCTTTGTTCTGAACATGAGAAATAGCTTTGCGTTTTGGAGAGAATAGGGAAATCTGGATCGACATGTTCATTGTTCTGCAGGACGCTGATCAAGCCTTTTATTAACTTTCTAAGGCTCAGTTTTCAAATTTGTAAAACTAGAAATGTGGGTTATAACTATTCTGTGTCGTGCCCTGATCTCTGCCCAGTCTCTAACCTAATAATACAATGAACATAAAATTGTTTTCATTCACTGTAATGTGCCGTTAAGTTGCTTATGTTAACATGACGGCAGTGATGATGATGGTGGTGGTGGTGGCGAAGATGTAGAAACAGAAGAGGGAAAGAGAAGGAATTCATCTACAGTTTATTATTCTGTTAAAATATCTGAATGGATTCATTTAAAAGACAGTTTTAGTACCTTTTTTATGCATGTGCTCTTCTAGAGACCAAGAACAAGCCTAAACAAGACAAGTCATCCTCATAGATCTGATCTTATGGTGGTGAGAGAGCATAGATAATCATTTTGTCTTCGTTTTTTTATTTGTTAGCTGTGTGACCGGGCGTGACTAGGAGGGGAATTATTTTAGAAGGGACATGGTCAGACAGGGCCCCCGTGAGAAGACGGTGTTTGAATTGAGATCCCAGTGCAGAAGAACCAGCTGCCCAGGACCTGGGCGATAAGGTCTCAGGCTGACTGAAGAGCAGTCTACACAAAGGGGCAAAGGCTTAGGAGTCACTCTAAGCTCAGTCTGGAGGAAGTTTGCTGGAGCAGGGTGAAGAAAGGGTCTTGGCCAGATGTGAGAACAGTTCACATCTCATTCCCGGTGCAGTGACAAGCTTTTGCAATTTCGTAGTTAGAGAGCGACATGATGTGCCCTGAAGACTGTAGCCACGAACCTCATTTGTGGTCTTCAGGATAATCATGGCCAGTATTGTCTGCTGTTTTCAGGTTCTTCTCTGTCCTGGTGGTTGCCTTCCTCTGTCTCTGAGTGCCTCTTAGGATGTTCTGCCCAAAACTGAGCAGAGACACCACAGGAGCTCATAGCCCATAGAACAGAAAGTTTGTCACTGCCTATGATCTGCGATCTAGACAATTCTTTTGTTTCTGTCCCCTTCCTCCCTTTGTTTTGTACATGAGTCAGATCTTCATGTAGTGCTTCTGTATTGATTTGGACAGAGGGTGTTGCTAGGGAGACTAACTGTAGGATTATATATATCGCTGTGAATTTTGACGGTTTTTTTTTTCCATCTTATCAACCTTATTAATGTTACAGGTGTTAGAAAATCTGTTATATATATATCTACATCTTAAAATTTAAATGAGGACATATTTCTCTCCCTTGAATCAAGCTTCTTGACAGTCTAGATAAATGGCTTTCAAATTTCTTGACAACGACCCCAGCAACATTGTGACCCCATAGGAACATTACCACACATAACTGAAGCAGAAGTTTCACATGACAGTGTTTTACGTTACAACTATAATGCAATCTGATATTGTCTGTTCTGTTTTATTTTATTGAAAATAATGCTGGTTGCAACCTACTAAATTGGTTTTACAACTCATTAATTAGTAATGACCTGCAATTTGGAAACACTGGTCTGTGTTTACAGTACTTTCATGCTGTTCCATTTACTTAAAGACAGATTCCCATTTTTCTACCTACTCTTTGATATTCTACTGAATTAGTCATTTACAGTGTTCTCCGTGTTTCTTGAGGTGGGTAATAACATGCATGGATCCCTCCCATCATTCCGTTCCCTAAGATCCTTACACATATATGTGAGCTATAGATATGGATTATTCCCATTCCAGAATCAAAGAAACAGAAGCACAGAAAGATAACTGGATTGTAGCTAGAAGATAGTGAGTGGTCCGAGAATTCCTACTGGGGCATGCTCCCCCAACAGTGTATTTTTTTTTTTTATATATTTTCTCCTACTCTATTAGTATAGTATTTTCTCCTACTCTATTAGTGTTTTCTTATTTGTTGTTTATTTCCATCTGCAATTACCTTATTCTGCTCCGTACCTTGCATAGGAACTCACATACGAATGCAGAGTTTGCTCTCTCTCCTGGGCTTGACTACTCTTAATGCTCCAAGATTCATCAACAAACAGGCAATAGACCTCTAAGATATTGAAGTCTTTCTTCATAACCATTCTGTCTCCCAGCAACTTTGACTGATATTTCTAAGGAAGTGGCTCTTCCTGAAAACTGAAAACTACAATTGCGCCAAAATCTGTGAAATAGGAACATGGCAATCAAGGTGTAGTTTTTCTCCCGTCACAAAACACAAAATATACTTTCGGTACACTTATTTCTTAACTTATTCTACAGGCTCTTTGCATCTAATGTTCTGACTCAGAAGTAACCTGCTAAGGGATCAAATATCTTTACGTTTGAATATTGAAAAATATGGCAGAATACACAGAATAATTTTTGTGTATTCCAAATACATGATTTTTAGTAATATCAGACCACACTACCCTTATTTCCTATAGTAATGCCCCAGACAAATCCTCTACTGCTATTAAATAACAACAACAGTATCAATGAATGTGTGTACAGCGTTGTATAATTTACACAAGCACATTTTCTCCTCTGTTCCTCAATTTTCTATAAGTAGGTAGAGTAGCTGATATAAATTAAGAAACTGAGATCTTCTAGTACTGAACCTGACCTACTCCTATACCCCCTAGAATTCCTGATCCTTACTTTGTATAATTTATCTTTTCTCATTAGGACTTCTTATTTTCTAATATGCTATATAATTTTTATGTTAATTTAAAAAAATTAATGTTTTTATTTATTTTTGAGAGAGTGCGAGTCGGGGAGGGGCAGAGAAAGAGGGAGACACAGAATCCAAAGCGGCTCCAGACTCTGAGCTGTCGGCACAGAGCCCGATGTAGTTCAAACCCATGAACTGCAAGATCATGACCTGAGCCAAAGTCGGACATTTGACCACCTGAGCCACCCAGGCACCCCTGTAAAAATTTTTTAATGTTTATTTTGAGAGGGAGAGAGCAAGCAAGTAGAAGAGGGGCAGAGAGAAAGGGGGAGAAAGAATCTCAAGCAGGCTCTGTCGTGCCAGCGCAGAGCCCAGTGAAGGGCTCCAGCTCACAAACCTTGAGATAATGACCTGAGCTGAAACCCAGAGTCGGACGCTTAACCAAATGAGCCACCCAGCCACCCCTTCAAATATGATATATAATTTATTTGTCATGCTTTGTACTTTTTGACTCTGTCCTCCAGCTAAAATTTAACCTTTAGTAAGAAAGGGATCTATGTGTTTTTGGTTTCCTGATGTATTCCAAACACCTAGAAGACAGCATTGCACATAATAGATAAATATTGATTAAATGATGAATGGGCTTACAGACGGGCTACACATCAAAGGCTGAATTTAACTGACTGTATCAGTACATGTGGGTTAGATTATGTTGCAGTTGGCTTGGCACTAAAGCATCTTATGTCTCATCACCCAAAGTCCACTGTGGGCCTTGTGTGGCCCTCTTGGGCAGCTGCCCTTTCTCCGGATAGTTTCCTGTCATTTCAGGCAGCTTCAGTCTTGTGTGATCTTCATATCAACATAGGTTTTTGTGATCTCGTGAGGGTAAGGGAACATGGACAATCACTTAATGGTTCCTAATTAAACCCTTCTGCTTCAGTGTAACACAAATTACAGCCAATCTTGTTTTATTGCCCAAAACAAGTCTCATGGCCTTACCTATCTCAAGAGAATCAGGTAGCAAAATTCTCCCTTGTGTTCAGGAAGAGGAGAACCAGAAATGACCAATGTGAGTATTGTCCATGGCCATGAGATAAAACAGAAATTACTTGATTTATTTTGTCTATGGTTTGTTTTGTAGCATTTCTCTACTTGTGTATGTGTGTCTGTGTGTGACATATTTGTTGCTATTGTGACTAAAGCATAATTAACTCTCTCAATGGGAATGGGTAGTAGTGGTGAATGAAGAAGTAGCCATATATAGGGAATTTTCATCATTCTAAGAGCAGAGAAATTACTATAATGACTATGATTATTATTTTTTTTCAGAGAAATTATTTTTAAATTCGGAATAAGTCGTGAAGTTCACCGTGGGATTGACCCCTCATGACTTTTCTCTTGATCTGTTAATCTGTAGTTACCTGTGATAGACGCGCTTGTGATAGAGACCTTATTTTGGTCAAATTAAAAAGTATAATAAAATTTCTTACTTACCAAGCTTCAAATACCAACTTGGATTAAGTGCCATGTAGCACATAGACTGATTTCTTTTGTATTGCTCTAATTCAACATGAAGGTGGTTGTAATTGCCTGCATCAGAGTCCTATCAATTAGTGAAAGAGCCAGATTTCGTTTAAATTACAAAAGACCACAGTTTACTCTTTTAATCCTAAGGTAAATGTATTGGCTTTTCCTACTTCCCTGGCTTCCCTAAAAGGCTTAGAAAACATACCTCCTCCCATCCCAAAATAATCCAGTGAGCTTTTAGGGCTCAAACATTTTTCAAACCATATACTTTGCTCATTAGCCCCCGAATACCTAGTGTAGTTCTTGGTATGTGGTTGGTTCTCCGCACGTGGGTTGAGTAGTCCTCTCTCCATGCAGTGCAGGCATCATTAACACATTGTTTTCAATTGGCGCCCTAACAAATTACAACAAATTCAGTGGCTGAAACTCTTTCTCCCTCTTTACAGCAACAATGACCAGTAGAATTCCTCTCACACTTTGAATCTCCCCTGCCCCTTCCCTTGCATATCTTACTGATGATTTAGGATAATCTGTTTTAAAATCTGTAAGCTTACGTCTGAAGAGTCGCTTTTGCCATGTAACATAACATATGCAGGTGTGACACCAGGGGGCAAAGATGATGGGGGCCGGAATGCTGCTTACCACAGTATTAGAGTAGACTTCATGGAGGATGTTTTGTACTCTCCTCTGAAGACCGACCGGTAGGATGAAGCTGTTTAAAAGTCAGAGGCTTAATGGAAGTTTCATTGTTGAAATTAAGCACTTTCTTTTTTGACAGATATTTTGACATTAAAATTTCACATTTTTATTATAGACCTTTAAGGCGTTTTATTGCATTGTGATGTACTTTTACTTTTAGGGAAGAATATACCATCCTTGGCATAATATAAATTTTGCAGACGAGTTGTCTCTATCATTACTACTAGGTTATTGGCAGTTTTGTTTTGTTTGTTTGTTTTTTAACAAAACTTTATTTAATCCTTCAGGGACTTCTCTCCTTAGTACCAGTCCTGCTTCTTGAGTAGCTTACTCCATCATGGACTAGAATATAGGAGATAAAAAGTAATTTTAACAAAACTTAATTAGAAAAGCTAATCTGCTCCAAAGGTATATATTAGTAAATAGGAGTTAGTTAGCTACTATTTAAGCAAATATATTTGCATCAGAGCTGCTTTTATTATTCACAATGAAGTGTTTCCTGTCTGCTGCAAAGGAGAAAAATGAGAATAGTTAGATTAATAACATTGCAATATGGCATTTTACTTACTTTCATAATATCCCTCAGAAGAGAAAAGATGGAGAATTTTCTTTTTGCATGTACATGTGTGAATTTAGCTATTACATGGCATAGATTAAAAAAAAAAAAAAGGTAACTAGAATTCTCTGATACTGATCCTTGTGCTATGTAGTATTTGAAGCCCATTGTGGGGAGGGGGAATTTTGTTGTTGTTGTTGTTACAGGATTGTTCAAACTCCTCTGTACCTTCCACAATGAGACAAATAGTCGTCAGATTTTGTGATGTTGCCAGAAGAATGGATGCATGGCCATCACCCAAACCAGATATCGGGATTTTTCACACCGGAGTCTCCTGAGTGCACAATTCATGTTCCCCACACTATTTCCAAGTGTGATGTAGCTGCTGATTTCAGCTTGGAAAATTAGTGTTCTTGAACCGGGCATTAAAACAGTTTCATTTCTGGTGCCAAGTGCCACCTGTGGTCACATACTGGTTTTTCCCACACCTTTCCTTAGCACCTCTCTGTGGATTTTATTTGGCGTACCCCCCTTCATAGTTCGACGTGGTTTGGGGCCATCATGACAGCATATGTTCAGTCAGTGCTATAGGCTACTTTCACTGATTTATTTTTAACATCCCATCCCTTCTTGACTTAAATAATGGCTCTAAGAAGAAGCTACTCTCTGATTTTAAACCGCGCGTTTCCCCTCTCAGTCACCATAACAAGGATGTATTTGAAACAATCGGAGCAGCTGTTAGGGTAGCGGAATTTCCACATGCAGCCCGTTGAACCCAGACCCTGATTCCTGGCTTCTCATATGTAGGTACTGACTTTTAGAAGATTTCTCTGGTTCTTAATTCGGAAAGATACAGTTTTCTGTTGTTGTTTTGTTTCGTTTTGTTTTTTAAGTTGCATTTCAAAGTGGTCAGTTTTAATGGAATAACTGTCTACTTAAAAGCAAGCTTCAAATACCTGGTTTGAATTTCAAATCCACCCCTGACCCATTTTGTGATCTTTGGCAAATTACGTGACCCCCCCAGCACCTCTCCTCTAAAACAAGGTAACAGTAGTAACATCTCCTGAAACCACTTCATAATGATCCCTGTCACTAGCGTATGAGCCTCGTGAGGTCAGGCTTAGTCTGTTTCTTTCCATCTCCCCAGCACCTAGAACAGTGTGTGCCTTATAGTAGGGACCTGCTGAACATTTAGTAAAAGTTTAGCCAGATAATTTATGTAATGCATTTGACACAGTGCCTAGAGCAGGGTAACAATAATGATAACATTTCTTGGGCGCCTGGGTGGCTCAGTCGGTTGAGCGTCCAACTTCGGCTCGGGCCATGATCTCGTGGTTCATGAGTTTGAGCCTCGCGTCCAGCTCTGCACTGACAGCTCAGAGCCTGGAGCCTGCTTCAGATTCTGTGTCTCCCTCTGCCTTCCCCTGCTCGCTCGTGCTCTCTCTCTCTCAAAACATTTAAAAAATTAAAAAAACAATAACATTTTTTGAGTTTTTCTCCCTCAGCATTATTAAAGCTCTTAAATGCCATCAGTTGCACTTAAAAGATGACAAATTTTATTTTAGAATTCTCTTTTGCAGAAGAAATACTATTCTACCACTCAGCCTATCTGTACTGACCTTAGATAATAATACTCCTTACAATTAAATACATTTGGCCTCTCTCCGTTCAGTCTACTAACATAATTTCTGGGCTGATTTAAGATTATGAAGGAAAGAATGAAAATTCTTATTCCCAAAGTTGTGTGTATCTGTATATTTTTTTGAAATCAAACTGAGATATAAGATGATTAGGGTCCTTTTAATGTTCCCGACAAGAAAGGTTCAAAGCTGTCTCTTCTGCAGTTTGCTTTAATTCTACGTGAAAGAAGCGACATTTCTAAGCTGAATTTGCTTGTTTGTTTGTACTCTCTGACTTAAAACACTTCACTGAGCTCTTCTATGTAATAGTTTTTTAAAAAAGGACTATATTACTTTTTTCCATTTCACTTCCATATGGATTTTTTATGAGTGCTGCAGAATTCAGAGCAAAATGATCTCAGAAATCATGTCCTCTTTTCTCTTCACTGCGTCTTAGAGGTGAAGAACATGAATAAAAAGAGAACTTAGTTAAGTGGGCCCAGCTAGTTAGTGAGGTAAGATGTGGAACAGATTTCCTGACCTTTGAGTGGTTTTGCCCTGCCTTCCTTGTTTCAAACAAACAAAATGAAACATAAAAAATAGCAGCCCAATCTAACCTATAAACAGATGCCTCAGTAGTTTTATTTTTTTTCTCAGTTCAAGTCTTTGCAGAAATTGTAGTACTCTATGTTGAAAAAATTCTGCATCTAACTTGTTCTGACAATATGGAAGTTATTATTTTTTTAGTCATATATCCCACAATACCATGTTAGCAGAATTTTTTGACTCTCTTAAACATAATGTAGAACTTCTGAAAATCGGTCTTCATTTCGTTCAGGATAAATTTTAGAATGTATTTATTAATAGAGTATGTACAGTGTGAGCTTTTCCCGTCTAGCTAGAAGAAGTCAGTGCCGTTAACATTTGTTCGTATTTCAATGATTACCTTCGTATATGTTAAAGATCCAGTAGCATTTTTAGTTGTTAGCAATTTTCCCCTAATATCAGCCTTTCTCTGTTATTGTTTTTGTTTATGATGTTATCATCCATTTCTTACTTTCACGCATGTCAGGAGGTTCATATGGCATAAATATCTGCTATAGTAAAATATATTCCCATTTTCTCTACAGCCATAAATTCTCAAAAGATTAGTGAACTTATGCAACTTGCTGTCTCCATGCTCCTCAACACACAGTAATTTGCATGATCGTTTCAATGTCTAATCATATCATTCTGTAACTCCCTTTTCTTGTATACTTGTTAAGTCCCAACATTCTCGAGGCAATAGTAATAATAGACACAGCTGTCGTAGATTTTTAGAAAAGACTTTTAGGAAATAATTGTCTATCCATTAAATTTGAAATGTGGAAGACCTATCACTGCATGTAAATGTATTTCAGATTTTCCTGAGCATTTAAACTTTTCGACCTCACTGCTAGGTAGAGAGGAAGGATGAATCTGTTTATGTGATAGGGTTCAACCTCTCTGCTCAGTGTCAGTCCGTGGCAGAGCCTCGTCCAGGACGGAGGTGCGCGTTAGGGAGCACATAAGAGGGAGCAAGTAGAAACTCCCTCTTCTGCCATGTTCAGCAGTTAGTTATGATTTTATCCAATTAATAATTGTAGTGCAGGATACAAACTTTCTCCTCTTCCTGTGTAATGACTCTTTAGGAAATGCGTCAAACAAAAAGGTGAGTAGCATCCTTAGATTTACATTTTAATATATTCAAGGTCTATATACCTGAAATATTAAAACAAAATATGCCTACTTAGCCTAAAGAAGTTTGTTATTTATAATATGAAGAATAATCAGTGTCTAAGTTTACAGTATCAGTGTTAACCCAATACGTCACTTTTTGTAATGACCTCTAGCAGCTTACTCAAAAAGGCTTTCCTTCCCATTAAAATGTTTTACTTTATAAGTTTAGCTCAGTCAGATTTCCTCGTCATTCTTTTTCTCTGCTTCCTTCACTTACAGGTCTTCCGTGAGTTCAGTTGTGTTGCAGTTAAGGTGTTGTGCTGGGGCTAATCTCTGTAAAATGCTAGCATTTGTTCTTCTTTTTCCCTATCATCAATCTTTCACACTCCTATCAAACCCCTAATGTATCCGCAGGTTTCCCAGAGCTACTGGTTAAAATTACCTTTGCTTTTGGTAAACTCTGAACCTTCAAGCCTCAGTGTTTTCAGTTGCCCCCTGTGGATTCCGTGAAGCCTCTCTCTACACACTCCTCACTGCCACTCACTTGCTTTATGTCCTGAAACCAGGAGCCTGTGCAGAGCCTTCTTATTATTCTAAGTGTACCTGCCACCCTTCCTTAAGCGGAGAGAGGGTGTAAATGCCTCCAATAATCGGTGTCGCTTATGCAAGCTACAAGTGAAAGTGGCTGGAGCTCCCGAAGCTAGAGAGCTTGTGTTTATTTTACCTGAGAGCAATTCAGATTGTTTAGTCCTTGCCGTGTCCGAAAGTTTCCTAGCTTTTCTAACCCTGACAGACATTGGCAAATTGCCTTGCCTCAAAATAAGTGCTACAGTTAAGTAGTTTATTTCTTAAGGTTTGTCTTAACTAATTTCATATTTGTCTAGTTCATATTTTATTTAAATTTATTTTATCTTCCTATGCTCCTGTTCTTTTTTCACTTCTTCACTTTCATAAAAACTTCCCTTTTGTCCATTGTGATTAGGACTCTCCATTCTTAGTAAAAACGGATTCCAGTACAGATAGGATTCCTTGTGGATATGCAGCTCGTGATGTTTTCACCTTCCGTGCAGGATAGTTTCCATACGCAACTGTTAGTTTACAGCCTCACTCTTTTGGAAGACTGACTCCTGCCTTTGAGAATAATACTTTGTTGCCATGGCTTTTCCAGTTGTCTCTGACCACATACCCCTGCTTGGGACTGGGAGTCTCCTTAAGATTTATACTAACTATCTGGGGAGTTCTTGAAAATTAATAGGAAAAGGGGAATGCCCGTCTCTCCGTGAGTAGCAGCATCTTTTTGGTAGGTTTTGCCTCAAGCAAGTAAAATTCTAAAATACCATTTTCAAACTTTAGGTCTCTATTTGGCAAAAAAAACCTTAGGCTAATGATGGTGAAGTAGCTGTCTACACCTGAAATCGAAGAGAGCCACTTTGAAAGTCACTTAAATGTTTTTACCCTTCAAAAAATAACTTGTATGCCTTTGCTTATTTTTAAATGTTTAATAAATATTAATTTATTACATTATCATTTAGCTTTTTCTAAAATGACAGTAAAGAGGGGAAACACGTATTAGCACACCAAAAGAAACAAAAATAAAAATTATCTAGAGTATCTTGTCTTTAAAAAAGTCTCAGTAGTAATAACTCAGACATTTTTCTAGGAATGTCCATGACCTTTCACATATGTTATTGTGTAACCCTTTGATGTACAAAAGTCTGTTCTGGTCTTTCTAAAGTGGTGGTAGATAGAGTACTGAAGATTAATGAGTATATCATTCATAATTTTAAGAGCTACTGTGTTATAAGGAATGTTTCTATTAAAGTTAATGATTTAGTTATATACACTCTACTAAATTGTTCTATATTAATGCTTATATTAAGTAAGTGATTTTACCATTATGCATGATTATTTGAGAGATGCAAGCCATATTTTTTTCAATAAAGAAATGAAGCCAACATAATCACTTAAGTAGATTTTCTTGTTAGAATGCCTTGGTTTTCCTTTAGTTGTGCTCCCGAGATTCTCCCTGAATTGATCAAAAGGAAATAAAGTTTAATTCACTACACCCTTTTTGATATAGGATAGATGTTGCTGTACTGTGTAAGGGTCAGGAGTAGAGGAAGTTAAAAAGTTTTAAGTTTTCACAAAAACAATTTTCTGATTCTAATGAATTATTTTGGTGATATTTTTTAATTTGGAATTTTGCGTATAACGTTTCTTACCATAGCTGCGTCTTCATTTTTATACTCCTCTTGTTTTGTTTTGTTTGTTTTTTGCAGTGGGTACACCTTATTACATGTCTCCAGAGAGAATCCATGAAAATGGATACAACTTCAAATCTGACATCTGGTCTCTTGGCTGTCTACTGTATGAGGTAGGTAATGTTGATAAATTCCATATATCGATGGATTTTAGTTACTATATTTTCTCTATCCTTATAGTTTACACATATTTTATTTCTGAATGACGTTTAAGAATTAGCTTTTTAGTTATGAAACGTTAATTCATTAACTTCGTAACTGTTTTTGTAATGGTATTTATACATTCTTACCCATTTATTTCCTCTAAATATTTTAAAATTTTTTCCTCCTGATGAGAATTTTATTTTAAAACTGTTTTTAATGTTAATATAATGTGTTTTTTTGCATATCGTATTTGTAAAAACGTCCATTTGAGCATCTGTAAAATCACTTGCTCATCCATGCATAGCAGGGGAGGTATAATGGAACGGACCTAAAACATGAAAGTATGGTAAATATATTTTTCAGTACTCTTTCACTCTTACAGAGAGTAATTCAGCTTTAAGGATAGTAAGTAAACAGATAATTTTTCTAGGTTATCACTTACTTTTGTTTCCGTGAGTAAGCAGTTGTATTGGTAAAGCTTAGTGAAATACTCTCTCCTGTTCTACGGGTGGTGATTTATCAAAGGAGAATGGAAAGCATCTAGGTAGATCCTCTGGCAAATATTTCGATGCCGTGATTTGGATGGGTAGAAAAAAACATATTATGAGCACATTTTACATCCACATTATAGAGTGATGGTATGAAAAGGCACTAGTGACTTCTGTAAATTTATGTTTTAATCGAATGGTATAATTTTCCTAGTGACACAGGTTTTAAGTCAGAGCTGTTAATTAAAGGTTAGTCTACATCTAAGGAACTGTTTTAATAAAATAAAATGAAAGAAAATAATATATGGAATCATTTTCATGTTTTAATGTATGTAAAAGAAATCTAAAGTGGATAGAAACCAATGTATTTCTTACTCTGTATTGTGTGTTCCTGTCCTCCTGATTTAAATGAAATAGATGTGGAGATCATCTATTTTAATTGCCCAACCATTACTTGGAAGTAAAGTGGCAGAAGGTTTATTTTTTTTTTAATATGTATCATGATCTTTAATTATTATATTACAGTTTACACTTTCAAATTTCCTTAATTTAAGGAACCTGAGATTATGTATTTTTTTCTTCCTACTAAAGTGGCCAATGAGCGCTTTAAAGACTGGATTTTTAAATATTCTTTGATAACATTCCTAGGGTAAATTTTATTATGAAAAATTATGAATCAGTGATATGACAAAATATATTTTTATGTATGCACTAGAGATTAAAAGAGATCATGCTCGCTAATTTGATACAATGCTGAAAAGAATTGATTTTGATTATATTAAGTTGCTGCAGTGTTTAAATGTCACTTTGTACATTTTTAAATATTTCATATTTGTTTAGGTAACATTAAATTTCTTTATGTCATAGTCTTATATTATCAAAGCGGCATTTTCCTTTTAAACGTCTAATGTTTTCCTTTTAAACAACAATTGGTTTGCACTAACAAGATGAAATTTAGTAATGAAAAAGAAAAAGTTCGATTAAGGTAGTGTTTTTTGAGAAGTTTGCCTAATTCTTTTAGGGCACTGGACTCTTATATCAAAACTGAAATAATTCTTCATATTCTGGGTTTACCTTTGAGAGGCAGTGTCTTATTTTTATGTATATTTAAAATGATCACCAAAATAGAATTTATTTCTTTGGACACTGCTACATTCATGACTTTTATGTGTTGTGGATGATTTTGAGTTAAAGTATTTATCATGATAATGTTAGTTCTTATCTCAGTAAATTTTTCAGTTCCTCTGTTCAACTCGTGTGGAAGGGACTAAAATTTTTCTAAAGATTTAATTTACCTTAATGTTCTGGTCTTCTTCTAGTTATGTTTCTGTATAAATGTTAATAGAAATACCCAGCAATTAGTCTTTCAAAAATTGGCTACCACCTCTCTCAGGCATTTTATATTATATCCCACTAAGAATTAACTCTTAACAATGAAGGAGCAGGAAGCTTTTTTGAAAATGTATTTTAAACTCAGAAAATTAGACTTTCAAATATTCCTGAAACCTAAAAAAAAAAAAAAAAAAAAAAACTAGCAGTACAGTTTTAATTGATATGCAACAAAGTAGACTTTACTAATTAAAATCAAGATGCTGTGCTTTTGCTACATGGACCTTTACATGGAAAAGTAGGTTTTACACATTTCCTTTATTGTTCAGTGCAGCAATTGCATCCTTCTAGGGTTGTAGGTTGGTGGCTTACAGTTCAAAAAAAAAGAGAGCTGCCACCAGCCCCGAAGACAGACAGTGGGCTTTCGTCCCTCCGACACCCCCAGAATACTAATCAGGAAAGTCAGACCCTGGAGGTCAGGGAGCAAGTCAATCATTCTAGCGATCGTCTCAGTGTGGAGGATCAAATTAGCCTGAAAAATTCAGCTGCTGGGAGGAGAGGGCGAGCAGCTGTCAGGGGCAGCATCGAGATGCACTAATGAACCAGATGAATAGTGCAAAAGCTTGAAAATAAAAACAGGACAGTTGACATTTTTCATCTGTCAAAGCAGGAGATGCATGAAAATATACTATTCCTGTTTTAACTCCTTAGGGGACATTCAGATTTTTTTTTTTTAACACTCTGCAGTATTGAGACAAAAGTACTGTAATGAACTCCTAGCCTATGATAATGAATATAGGTCCATTTATGTAGGGTTTTTTGCAAACATGGAAAGACTAGACTTTATATATATGGTGTATTTTTTAAGGTGGCATTTATAATTCTCTGTCATAAAGTGTCCTCGCGTTTTGAACAAAACAAGAAAACGTGATCATTCTTGATAGCTCCTCTTCGAGAAATTTCCTCTCAGATGGAGGGTTTTATATGTTGAGGGCCATTCGTATTGTTTTTACTTTTTTCTCTTCACATGGAACAACCATTCCTGAGGTGGTTTCATATGGGTTTATGTAGGTTTTATATAAAATGTAGGCTAGGTAAAACTGTGTCAAGCTGCTTTGCAGGTTTGATTTCCAGTGCCGTCTCCTCCTCGTTTAAGGCTGCGAAGGAGTTAAACCTCTGTCTGGAGCACCAGAAGACAGATGAGAGCCATTTTCAGCTTGTCCTGTCCCCACTGACGCTCACTGAGTAGCACAGCATGGACCAACGTGTTTCACACACACTCTGCCTGTCTGGGGAATGTACACATTGTCCTTCCAAAATCAAACTTATTAGCACATGTAGAAAAGGGTGACTGACTTTGGGGCAGCCTCGCACTCCGCGTTGTATTCTTGCTGCTGCGGTTCAAAGATTTAGAAGGTTTTGAACAGGATGTGAACATTTTAAATTGAATTTTTTAGTTTGTAACCCTGCTTACCACAGTACTTGCTTGCACTTTAAATGTCAAGTTAGAACCTTGTCTGAAAATGAATTTAAATTCAATAATGTCTTTTTTAGAGTTGATCACTCTTTGAGTCTTTTTTTTTTTCTTTTTCTGCATCGAAATCTCATTTGGATGCCTTGAAGTAGCGGCTGTGTCTCAGAGAGCTTTTGAACATATTTAGTGTTTTTGAGACATTATCGAAAGAAAAGAAGTTCTAGTTCATTGTAAACTACTTGAGAATCAGTTATAACATTCAGATTGGAAGGCATTGTTTTTCTTTTCAAAATAACCCTTCCCTACAGAAACTGTCATGAAGGATGAAATGCTATACACTCTACTGCCTAAACCATTGCTTAGATTATAATTCATTTCAATTTCAGTTTCATTTTTGTGATATTTTGACCATTGCATGGTTGATATATACCACTGATGTCTGTTTAGTCATGAGATGGATTAGTTGTTTTTATAGCATTATATTTATGAAGAGTTTTAAGTTCCTTTATGTTCTTTTTCTTAATATTATTTTATGTAATGTATGTATGTATGAGTTTGTGTGTGTGTGTGTGTGTGTGTGTAATGTGTATATATATACACATCCATACACTAACCATTTCTCCCTCATGGAATTTTGAATGTTGACAAAAATAACCAAAAATTGTAGTAAGATTTTTAGAACTTACTAGATAATACTCAGAAGGGAATATTCATAAAAATCAAAATGTCCAAATAACCTTATTCAAAGTATTTGTAGTTACTTTCTACTCCCGTGTAATATACTCGATGAAATCGTCTTTAAAAGTTGCCACATAACTCTATCAGTTTCATTGGGATCATTTTACAGATGGCCGCGTTACAGAGTCCTTTCTATGGTGACAAAATGAATTTGTACTCGCTGTGTAAGAAGATAGAACAGTGTGACTACCCACCTCTTCCTTCAGATCACTATTCAGAGGAAGTAAGTCATTTTTCAGTCCATGTGTTTGTCTGTTGTTCATTTCGCTAACGTTTGCATTTTATTAAGAAAAAAAATTTTTTTTTTTTAATCCAGAAACACAAATGACGAGTATGGTGACAGAAATTGCACTTTTCATTCTGCTTTCCTTCTCTTACAGACTTTCTGTTTAAAGGGTTGACTCTGCAGTTCCTAAAGGGGAGGGGAACGCAGCACAGCATGTGGTGTGAAATTGGTCGGTTCCTAGGTGTGATGAGCAGGGTAGCTGACTTTGCAGCATCCTGAACACGGCAAAGGGCAGAATCCATGCCCAAACCCTGGCTCTCATTGACCAGCTTGGCTGGTGCCGTCTTAATAAGACAACTGCTCAACTCACTCTCACCGGCTCAGACCAACAGTTACAACTTTCCGTTTTGGCAGCCCTTCCCTCTCATCCATGTTTTCCACAATATGAAACATACACCTTCTAGCTTTATGTGTCTCTACCTTGTTCTTTCAGAGTTACCCTCCCTCCTTTGGCCATATCTAACCTGTCACTGCCTCACTCTTGCAATCAAATCCCCGTGGGAAATGTTTTGAGGGTGTCATTAGTAGACACGTTAAAATGTATATTGGGTGGGATTGAAAATTTTGGAAAACTTTATTGTATTAAAATTTGACTCTGAATCCCTGTCTTGCTTTGGTACTTGATGGAAGTAAGTTGTTTTGGCTCCACCCAATGTATAGTTTTTTACTGAACAAAACCTCTCCCATTTTAGCCCAGTATGTTGTGATTTTGCCAGTATTTAAGGAGGAAATAGGCAGAACAGCATTATCTTGGGTTAACTCAATGTGTTCACATAACTCTTTTTGGAAAGCTTACTGGGGAACGTACCCAGAGAAAACACTGTGTTGAGTTAGGACATCTCACCCTCTCATGAGCAACAGATTTTTTGCCCAAGGGAAATGGCAAGGAGCAAAGGAAAAATATAAAACAATTATAACATTCACTTATTAGGTAGTCTTGTCACTCTATCTAGAAATGAATAGCAATTGGTTTTAGTTTTATAGAAGGAAAATCGAGTCAGTGTAACTTGAATAATAAATCTCTCTAAAGAATTTTTAGCATATGGAAAGCATTTGAGGTCCTAGCATGCTATAAGTACCTTTTTTCCCTGTGGTTTTGATACTAATAATCACTGATGCCTGGTTTTGTTGTTGTTGTTTGTTTCATAGCCTTTGTATTCAGGTAATTAAAATAAACTCTGATAAAGCAGGGATGATAATTTAGAAGTATTACCTTTATTTGATGTTAATGCTATTATGTTAGCCATTTTTAATTACTATTTTGGGTATGGAATATAAATACGGCATTTCACAAAACCAACTTCAGAACGATAGGCCTGGAAATACAGTAGGGTGTGAACAATAATGCAAAATGATGGCAAGAATGTCAGGGGCCGTTCTTTGTTGTGTCATTCATGCTGTCTTCTTTTTTCCATGAAGCGCATGAATATTTCACATATCTGCATCCTCATCCCCTATTCTTCTTGACTAATTTTCAGACTGTCTGAATTTGCATTTCACATGGTAGCTGATTAGGAGATGCCGAGTGCAGCAGTGAAGCCTCAGCAGGCGGTTACCATGGTGACCTTCAGCAGGATTTTAATGATGATACCACTAGTGGTTCGTTGAAGTCGGCCTGCCTGCAGGGCTACTTCACCGCAGCTAAGTGTGAAGTTGGATATGCGGATTCTCAGCCAAGGGGCAGATATCAAAGTCTGGCCCAGATAGAAGGTCTTAGAGTTGGGAGAGGAAAATAGATTCCACCTTTTACCTCACCCTATATAGTCACCAGTTTCGAAAAGAGATATAAAGCAAAACATGTTATACGGGGTACTTTCCGAAGAAGACAGTACAGTTTCTCATATTGGTAAAATCTGTTGTGATGCCGTGGTGAAATAGAAGGCTGTTAAACTAGGTAAACATGGAAACGAATTCTTACTAAAGAAATGAGATACGAAAAATACAGACTAATAATGTTACTCTAGTCTGTTCAGTAATGTAGAAAAGTTCTCAGAACAAGAGCTTTGAAATGCAGATGTGCTAATAAATATTTTCTCTCTTTAAGCAGGAACTCTGTTTGTAAAATAATTATTCAGAATTTAGGGTAGCAAAAAACTTGAACAGATTTGATGCTGTTACACTTTAATGGTATCTCGAATATTTCCTTATATAGTAGGCTTTTTAGATTTTTTAAAAGTCCAAATTGCCATTTAATTTTCTAGCATGAACAACGAAATGTGAAGTATAAAGTTTTTAAATGACAAACTTTTAATTAAAGGACCAGTTCGCTAAGTGACCGTTTTACAGCTAAATTGGTAGCAGTCTCTGTAACTGTTTGAAAAATAAAAAAATTTAAGCAAATTAATTTCCCACTAAATACCTACTTGGAAGCTTCTCTGATTGATTGTAGCTACTGCTATCTTGTTAATAAGACAACTGCCCAAAGAGGTTTCAAAGGGAGCATTGCATGAAAATAGTAGCTATGCCCGCCAACCAGCCTTGATCAATAGAAATAAGGACCTCTGTAAGATTTGTTTCTAGGGATAGTCATTCCGGTTAGAAGGACTCAGAATTTAAAAGCTTGGGGTGTTTTCTTTATTTCTTATATTCAAGCATTACAAGTCAAAAATGAGAAATAGTGTCCTTTGGGAAAACAAACCTGTATGTCAAATCTTTCCTTTTAAACAATACTGTTACCAGTATGTACAAATGATTAAGACTGTAGATTGAAATATGTCAGCTGTGTTTGAACAATATTGGGATATATAGATTTTATAGCTTAGTAAAATATTTTTGTTGATGGCAAACAATAGCTTTTGGTGTTCAGTGTTTTTTCTTTTTCCAGTAATGAGCTTATCGTGTATCACTGGGGAACTACTGTATTTAAAAGCATAAAAATCTTGAGGTGGAAAGATAGATATTTTTCCTTAGATATCTCTTAGGTTTAATTAAACTTGGTTTTGTTGCCGTTGTGCAATTAGCATCCGTAAAGTTAACATTTATTGAACATTTACTATGTACAAGGAATTATGACCCAGAAGGACCCTTGTAATCTGACCCTGGCTTGTCTATCCAGACTTACTGATCCCAGGGTACTCTCCTCTTGCTCTAACTCCCCCAGTGCACGTTCTACTCAAAGTTCCATGAACTTCCATGATTTTACGGGTGCCGTTTCTTCTTTCTGAAATCTCCCTTCCCCTGTTCTTTACCAGATGAACTTATCCCTCTGGAGCAAAGCTTGGGAATCCTCTCCCGCGCAAAGTCTTCCTGCTCCCCTACCCCTCTCCCACATCCTCCTCCCTTGGCAGTACACTGCATGGCAGGTGTTTCTTTGCACACAGCCCCCACCTCCCACCCCCGGACTGTCTAGCTCCTGCTCCCGAATAGCAGTAACTGTTTTTTATCTGTGCATCGCTAGGGCCTGGCATATTAAAAAGGTTCAGAGATTGATTGATGGAATGAGGAAGTGAAAGAGCGAGATTAAAGGAATAAATGAAAAAATAAATGCACCAGTTGTTTGACAGTTGGGAAAATGAAGAAACTTCTCCAAAGAACTTTCTTTCCATCTAGTAAAGGTAGACAATTACTCAGAAGAGAGGCCAGAAGCCATGATAATTTATTGAAGCCATGATAATTTTATTTTATTGATATTGCCCACCATATGATTTTTCATTCTTATCAACATGCAGCGTCATTTCTGGAATGCCTAGTGTCCATTTATTGGAAAATAAGACAACAGACTTTTTCAGTATTTAATTCAGTTTCAGTATTTAATTTATTTGAGAAGCCACAGGAGTGGTCATCAAAAGTGTGCATTTGCACTGTTGTATCACTGCGACTCTTAAGTTGAAAAACAACAGCAAATAGTTACATTGACAATTGTTTGCAAAGAGTAAAATGTAACTCTATGCTAAGTTTTTTTAGCCAATATATTTTTCGAACATCTCAGCATTAATATCATGCAGAATGGAAACTCTGTCTCTTTAATTTACTTTCTATTTATTGTAAAAAAATTCATCATTAAATAGAGAAGACATGGCAAAGAATGAACAGAAATGTACCTTGGCGGTTGCTTTTGGGAAGCTTGTCATCATTTTAGGTTTGAACAGATAAGTTTGGAAGGAATTTCTGGGAAGTTGAGTCAAGGGTTTGTGGACGAAAGTGAAAAATGGAAATAAATAGGGAGAATAAAGGCGATCTTGGTTTGAGAAAGTAGAACTCAGGATTTGAAAAAACAATGCTTTGTGGGAAAACAGATCGAAGCACCTGTATAAAGCATGGGTGAGAGGGTCAAAACTTCCCGGATGCAGTCAGCTACATTGTAGCCGTCCTCATCCATCTGTGCTGACTGCCAGGCAGGTGTTTACCAGTGTCCTAGTCATTTTAAGGTCATCACAAATAAAAACTTTCGTAGGGTACAATATCTGTCAGTATCTGTGGTTATCTTCTAATTATATTTTTGAAAACTTGCCAACTCAGTAGGGCTTCTTCTTATACATGGAGAAACCAAAATATAATTTTGGAAATAGAATTATTGAACCCGTAATCAATTTTCAAATTATTTCATGCTTCTCTTTTTGTACATTAAATGTGTTTGTTTTGCTACTTTATGTCTCTAGCTCACAGATAGAAAGGTGTCTGTTCTTATTAAAAATCAGTGAATGAGACTACTTCTCAAGTATGCAATTATCTTCTAAAATACCACCCCAAAAGGTCACATCTAATCAAAGAACTAATGGAGAAAGAGTGAACACTCATAAACTTTTACCTCACAAATAGCAAACTTTCTTTTTTACTTTAACCTCTATTCCAGTGTCCTTTTATTTTTTTAAGAGAAATGGAGGGCAGGAAGAAGGGTACCCTGCTTTACTTACGTATGTTAAGGATTTTCAGCACCATTTTTGTTACTCTTGAGACAAGAATTGATTTTTCCAGGGTATTTAAAATATAAAGATTAAAAAGTACAGTGCTTTTTCTATATTTGATTATGTATAAATAAGAGTAATAAAATATTTAGTTGAACTAAACTGATTTCAGATATTTATAGGTTCTTGTAGAGTGTAAATATATTTACATGGCTTTAAAGAAAATTGAAATACTGATTTTTTTTTCAGCTTAGAAATTGCCATTTTTTTAAGCCATGTAATAAGAACTTTCCTGTTAAAGAAATAAAGGCAGTGACATTCTTCCCATTTCACATATGAGCAAACAGAGAGCCACGTAATGTCAGAGCCACTAGTAAACTGCACAGTATCATGCCTCCACCTCATGGCGTCCGCTGTGTGTGTGAAGTAAACTCTCAGGTGTTGTGTGAGTGAGCGTTTCATGATTTCCTTCCACCATTAGACTTAACATTTTTTCATCTTTCTTTTCTCTATTTTTACCCACCATGTTTATCTGGAATCTCCTTCCTCTACCTTGTGATAACCCGGGAGGGGGGAGGGATATAAAAATAAAAAAAAATAAGGAAGCTATTTGCAGAAGGATAGTGTTATTTTTACCTATTAGAGTTTGTAGAAACTACACATGTTTCCAGCAGGGTACCAGATAGATTGATCCATAATCTACCAACCAAAAAAGTGTTACAGTTTGTCACAATTTTACTAATAAGGTAAATTTATTTTCCAAAGAGTTACCCTTAAAGAAGGGTGAGTGCTGAATGAACACCTTAAAAATTATAACTGAATTTTTTCACCTAGCATTTATAAATAACTTCTGTTTATATTATATTTAAATTCAGAATATGTCTAAAGAAGCTTATTTTGAAATTCAAGTCCATAACAAAAACATGACCTTTTTTTAGTCATAAAACAACTGCTACTTTGTGTATTTAAGAGAAAAAGAGAATGAGAGACTCCGGGACAGATTATTGTTGCATATTTTGAAGTTAAACTAAGTTTACAAAACTTCTTTATTCATTGGAGCAGTCTACATAGTTTCATTTTATAGTCGCCAGATTCAAGACTTTTATTAGAACTGTATATAATCCCTGGAGTTGTTAGTCGAAATTAACCCATGTTATTTAAGTTTGTGCTGGAGGAAACTTCCTAATACACTATCCCAGGAATATTTAAATGAGAGACATTTAATTAAATGGCGCAATTAATGTTTGGAACTAAATCTGTTTTCACGAATATTTCTGTACTCCTTATAATCACGTACGCCAATGCCAAGTGAGATGAGACTATTTATAATAATAAATATATAACTGTGCCATTATTTATTAAGATTAACTTAACATTGGGTGTTATCTCAAACACCGTGAATAATGTTTGATTTTCCTTCTTAAAAAGAGGCTTAGTAAGTTAGCTATTCTTGTCATTTATAATATCATTTGACCATCTTACTTAGAGTTGCCATATAAGATCAGATCTTTAAGCTTTCAATGTTCCATTTTTGTTTAAAAAATATATTTAAGTAGGCCCTTTGTTCACTTCTGCTTCTGAAGTGACACGGGGGACTTGCTCCTTGAAGACACGAATCCAAAACGGTGCCCTATATTTCACGTCTCCTGTGGGATCCTATAAAACCATGTAACTTTCTGTAAGACTTTCACAGTTTCAAAAGACACACTGAATGATCTTCAGTTGTGAAATATAGACATTACATTACCTCGTATCTGCGTAAGATTGCTTTCTTTTCCCTTCTCCCTCTACCCCCAAGTCAGTCACTAGTGACGCTTTGGTGTACAAGTTGGATACGCCTAATCATTTTGTATAAATATCTAAAGCTCCGAAATATAGTGTACTTTAATGTATTAGACCCACTTTGGGGTGCTAAAATGTGTCCTTGGGTAGATGGAAATTGGGTATATCTGGGAGGCTGATATAACATAATTGGTCTCAGAGGGATTAAGATGGGGGGTGAAAAGGAAACAGTACCAAGAGCACCAGTCTTTATTATTCTATTGAGAATTGTTAGTGACCTAAAGCTATAACGCACAAAGAGCCCTATTGTTATTTCCTGTACGTGACTGAACTTGAAACGTAATTGGGTTATCGCCCTGACAACAATGACTGTTAACACTCTCTTCTTTTAAATATGTCTGGTACTAACCCATATGCTTTGATATTTCTTTGGAAACATACAAATCAATATATATTGGTATTTTCTCCACTTTATTGAAAACAAATATTCATTAATTTCCATATGACTGCGATTTTATAATCCTTTAGAAATGTTATAGAGAATGGATTTTATTTTTATTCTATATGCTTTTTCTCATTTAAGTGTTTCTGTATTGCTTTTTAAATTTTCCTTAAGCATCTGAATTAAACAGTTTTCCTTCTGATTTTGTAAAGGCTTTTTGTGTAATCGGACCTCTCTTTTACCTTATTTTTAACTTGTTATATACAACAATTTTTTAAAAAGTGTAATTTTTTACAAACGTGTTAAGTAATACAAACTAAAAATTTTTGACATAACCTAAACCATGAAAAGTTTCTTTACTTACCCTATTTATTATCGAAGTTGTAATATCTGCTGATTTTGGCATTATTTCCATAATTTAAAGGAATAAATGGAAAGCTAACTCCCTCAGTTAAAACACAAAAATTGTTTTGAGCAAGTTGCCTAATGATGTTATTAGAAATTGAAGCCTGACATATAGGAATATGCAGAAAATTGTTAAAGTTTTTGTAGGAATGTATGTTTCCTTGGACATGGCTAATGGTATTGTACTTAGAATTTTTGTAAAATATTAGATAAATGTTAAATATTTTTAACTTCTTTTCTTCCAGAGGTTTATAGGAACTTTTAAAAAATATATAAAGACCAACATTGAGGGAAACCTCTAAGATAATTACTGCATTTTGATTATTTAACGTCTGACTTTCTGAGAGAAAACTTACAGAAATTTTTTATAATTCATCAGTCACTATGTGAGTTTATAATCTGGCATAAAGAAATCATTTCATGTTAAAATTCAAGTACATTTTTCTTTTGTTTGGAGGGAGTTATTGTCACTTTAACGCATGAGTAGGATTAGAAATAACGTTAAGGGGCACCTGAATGTCTCAGTTGGTTGAGCATCCAGCTCTAGATTTTGGCTCAGGTCATGATCCCAGGGTTGTGGGATCGAGCCCCACTTAGGGCTCCACTCTGAGCATAGAGCCTGCTTAAGATTCTCTCTCTTTCTTTGCCCCGCTCCCCTGCTCACGCTCGCTCTCTCTTTCTAAAAATTTAAAAAAGAAAAAGAACATTAAAATTGTCATTCTAATCATAATACTAATCCTAACATTTTTTGCCATCATTTAAATGTAGCTCTCATGGGTAAAGTAGGCCTGTATTTCACTGCAAGTTTCTAGAGCTCTAGAAAAAATTGGGGGATTTGATTTTTGATTAGAGTTGGCCTCTGAAATATGAGGATATATCCATTAATTTAGAAACTAGATGAGTCCATTTTAGAGCTAGCATCTTTTTGAGAATCAAATAGTCTAAAACCATCTTTGTTTATCTGGTACGTCTCCCATCTTTGTGCAAAGGTGGCCATGAGGGAAGCTGCACATTAAGATTTTTCTCAAGCAGTATATATAACACAGTAACTTTAAAAGCCCGGGCTCTGAAGCTAGACTACTTCTGTTCAAATCCAGACTGTGCTCCTTACTGCCTTTATGACTTGAGAATGTTATTCCTCTGTAAAATGTCATAGTAGTGCCCACCCCATAGAGTTGTTAGGAAGACTGAATCATTAAGCCATGTAAAAATGTGTAGGATAGTGCCTGATTCATGAGAGGAATTCAATGTATATCAGGTTTTAGGAGATGGTTTTCTCTCCACTCTGATACTGGAACGTAGCATGTAGCTGAAGCCCCAGAGCTGCCTCATAGAGCATATAGAGATCCCCTGATCTGAAAAGGTTCAGGGGAACTATATTCCAGTTTTTCATTGGAAACTTAGAAAACTAACTACTAGTTGTATGGAGCATCTGTATCTAAGTAACTTGGCCTCTAGATGTATTCACTGGCCACAGAAAGTGAAACAATGAATAGCCAAAAGAACCTGCTCTGGGTAGTTATTGAAAAACTTTTCTGAAAATTAGAAACTATCTGGCAAAGGTAAGAGGTTTTCCTCTTCCTCTACTGAATGACTTTTAACCTCTTTCTACTGTTTCTTAATGGTATTCTTTCCTGGTTTCTAATATGTAGCTGACAGTTTTATCCTCCTCGTCATTATAGCAGAAGCACAAATAACTCTACCATGAAAAAGTGATTCTGTACTCTTGTATACATTAAAAGAAGACAGGATGAGATCTGTCCTTATTTATATAACTTGAATTGTTATCTGGTATAACTAGACAATTCATAGATCTATATAAATGTGTATTTTTAAACCAAATTATTGAAGTTAAAAGTATAAAACTTAGTGCATGGCTATTTGTAACATGAAAGTAAGTTTTACATTGTGATTTTTTTCCTTTACATTGCCAAAAGACTGTTGTAACTGATTTTTCCTCCTCTGCGTTAACAAGTCTATTTAGAACAACCAGTATCTTTAGAACAACTGGTAGCTCTCTCACATATATCATGGAAAACGACATCCAGTTAAGAATTCAGACCTCCCATGTAAATCTCCCATTTCGTGTTACAGTCTTCTTTTCAAAAAGGATTTGTGATAACGTACAATGCAAGACATAACTTACCAAGTTATTAAAATAGAAATGGAAGTACAAATTCAGAGCCAAGGATAGAAGGGAATGTAAACACACCTAACTTAATGGCCAGCAAGAGTTGCTGTGGTTGAGTTGCCCATCTAGTTATTGCTTCCCTTCTGTCAAGGCTCAGAGGGAAACAGCAAACTCTGTTTTTTAAGGAGACAATACATCCGTTACCCAGAGAAGCCAATGTTCTCTTCCACTAAATTATAATAGAAGTATCTCCTATAAGGATCTATGAGTAATGAACCAGGCAGCGTCTTTATTAGTAGCAATTATACAGAAAACACCTATGCGATGTTTGATAAAAGCCAAAAGCAAGCATTAAAGTGTGGTTTTAGAAAGGTGATTTGGCGTTGGTTTATCAGTGTTCCCAAGATGCAGCCTTCTCGTGGCCTAATTTGATTAAGGAATAGAACCTAGATTATCCTAAGTTACAAAGGTGAATTTTATCCTTTCAAGGCCTTCCCTAAATTTTCATTTTCTTAACAAGGGTTTCATAGGAGCTTTGTAACACACCTTTCAGGACTCTTCGAACATTCAGATTTTTCAATATTCAACACACCGTTAATATTCTTTGCCAAGAACCTAGAGTGATGGACTCTCGTCTGCTGATTTGCTCAAGGGAAAACAAAAAAAACCAAGTCAGCTTTGACCCCCTTGATTAAAGCTGCACGTCTCACCACTGTGTTCATTGGATGGAAGGAAGTTAGACCAGCCCCTGAAAATCTCAATAAAGTACCTGAGATTCTACCTTCTCTACTCTATGGTGGGCACCATAGAACTGGTATTTCCTATCAATACCTAGTAACTCATCTCTCTTGGTTAGAACTCAGATAATATCTCAAACCAAGTGATACCGTCTATAGCGCTAATGGTTTGAGATTTAACCAGTTAGTAAGTGCTACTGAGAAATCATTATGCATGCAAAGCTATATTTTGCATCATGAATTCAAACCAAAAGGCCAACTTAGATAAAAGTAAGCAAGCTCTTAACAAAGGCCTGCGTTAAAAAATCACATGACTTGGGTTTCAGTTCAAGTTTCACCATTAATTTTTTAATTGGTTCTTAGTTTTTATCGTCTTTAAATTGAGATTGTTACGAGAGATTTCAATACTTTTTTGGAAAGTAGTAAATCCTATATAAATATCAGATTTTTTTAAATCCAGAAAGATACCTGCCTTAATTAAAACTAAATTAACACATGAGTATTTAAGAATACCACACAGTGCAAAATTATGTTAAGTATAGTTTAATAACTTTTCATTAAAGCGATCTCCTTTATATAAACTTCATAATCCTGATATGGGCAGAGTTCATAAAACTTGTTTCATTTACATAATTCAGTTATCTAGGTGCAGATACAGAATTAAGCCCCGAATTCAGAAATTCACAGTTATACCCAAATCTCAATATCTCAGATGTAAGTAATACCTTCAAATTTTAGAGTCCCAGTTGCCCCCTCGAAGTCACTCCTCCTTCTCTGTTACCTGTTTCTGTTACTGGAGACACTTCCCTTTCACATACCCTGGTGAGAACTTCCGACGAACAATGTTTCTTGCCTGAAGTCTTTGAGAAACTTGACTATCCTTGTAGACCATGATGAAGGAATCGGCACATGAGGAGAGGTTAAAAATATAGAAGAAGAATAGTCGTTCACTCATTAAATATCCATTCATAGCCAACTCTGTTCCAGATATTGATGTATACTGGTGCAGACCCTGGAAGAGATCGCAGTGGAAGAGTTGAGAGTAGTAGAAAAAAAAAATTCTTCTGAGGCTAGAACAGAGACGATGTGGGTCAGACGTAGATCTGTTTGGTAGGTTGAGATAAGATACTGAGGAAAATTTAAGCCTAACAGTGTTTTTTCTTGGTGAGGTAGGACGCAAAGTCATAGATGAGAAGGAATTGAGGGCAGTGCCTACAGATTAGTGAAGACTGAGATTAGCCATTGGGGGAGATGGAGTTTTTGAGTCAAAACATTTGGATTGCAGAACAGCTTATAAGGTCCAGCTGCAGCTGGGGCCATGAATCTGGTGACTCCTAACTATATGATGTCTGCGATTTTTCTCCAGCAGTCCTTCATGTCCTGAGAGAAAAGCAAAGAAAACAATTGTCAGGCTTGGTATAGTGAAGAGACAAATGATTGCTTATTAAGGGTGCTGCCAAATAAGTGATTAAAGGACGGTGCTTTGAGGTCTAGCCTGGGAATGAGTGACGTAAGTCCAGAAGCAGGAGATTGACTGGGAGGAAAGATACTGGATATGGCCTTCATCAGATCAAAGCACTTTCACACTGGGGGACAGGTGTGGAAGATACAGGAGGACAGGAGCTTGTGCCCACATTTCTATGTGACACGGGACGTTATAATAACGCATAGGCCGTGCACCTGGGAGGCAGAGACTAAAATGGAATGAAAGTAAGGAGTAATGCCAGATAATCAAGAAGCGTGTGTGCGTGTGTGTTTAATACTTATTTTTGAGACAGACAGAGTTCAAGTGGGGGAAGGGCAGAGAGAGAGGGAGACACAGAATCTGAAGCAGGCTCCAGGCTCTGAGCTGTCAGCACAGAGCCCAATGTGGGGCTCGAACTCACGAGTCATGACATCGCGACCTGAGCCAAAGACGCTGAACTGACGGAGCCATCTAGGCGCCCCAAGGAGTGTGTTTTGAATAGAGTATCCAAATGGACGTCACAGCGACCAAAGATGCCGTTGCAGCACCTGGATGAAGAATACTGTCCACTGGAAGTCCTCAGTGGATCAGGTTGAAACAATTCGTTGAACAGGTGGAAAGAAAAAGAGGAACGTGATGATTGTTTCTTCTGGGTGACTGTTTACAGTCTTTTTTCCTCTAACTGTCTCACAAATATCTCTTGAGATACCTATCCCTTTATAGTTTCTAAGAGAATTATTTATATGATTTCCTCAGTCTTACATTTCTTTCTTTGTCATTCTTTCTTTCCAACTAGATTGATTGTAAGCTGAACACAGGCAGGTACCTCGTATGTTTTATTTATCGCTTTATCCTTACTACCTAATAAAGTGTCTGGCACATAATAAATGCTCAATAAGATTTTACCGAATGAATGAATGAATGAATGAATGAATGAATGGAGAAGGGAGAGGCAGAAAGGAAAGAAGAGTCAGATTGTCAGGAAGGAAAATGAGTCATTTTCTCATTTCCCATCCTTGGACAATAAGCCTTCCTTTCTGGACTGGTCCTTTACCTGATTTACCCTCAGCGTCTCTTGCAGAGTAGGCCCTCTAGAGACACTGGGGTAGCAGATGAGTAAGAATCGCTACTAATGCATATTTTAATTTTATAGGATCTTCTTTTCATATTTTATGAATTTGTTTATGATATAATGAAGTTTAGGAAAAATTTTAGCAGACTGATTCATAAATATAGTGAGGCATGCATATTTTATATCATATCTGATTTTATACTACGTGACTTGTTAGAAATTTCTCTGGAAAAGATAAATCTTTATGACAAGATGAACTACATTTCAGGTGGAGATTGAACCACATAAGGAAGAGAAAAAGCAAATATTGCATTGCTTGGAGTCTGTCTACTGCAGAGTTTCTGATTCTCCCGTCAGTCCTTATAAAGGCTATCCTTAACGGGGGCGGGGGAGGGGGGGTAAGAAGCAATTGCTCAGGTGCTAACCCCACTACCTCTTCATTTACCTAATTCTTTATTTCTCTCTCCCTTTATTACTCCTGGTTCTCACTTCCCACTTTGGAAAGCCAGAGAATCACTGTCCTCTTCAGCTAAACTTATATCCATCCATCTTTAATCTTGGCCACCATTTCCTCTGGGCAGGAGAATGTGACCATTTGCTACAGTAGGTTGGAAATGTCACCCAACTCTGAACTGTTAGCCTGAAAATATAAGGCTTCTGGACTGATTTGAAGGATGTGCCAGTTTTATTGTGTCAAAAATTGCTATTAGATCTACTTGCATTTTGGTTCAATAGAATGAATTTTTGTATCACAATTGTCTTTTTTTTTTATTTTTGGTCATCTTTTCTGCTTTTTTTCCCTGTCATTTTTGTCTCTAAACAAAGTATCTGACAACAAGGTGACCTGTTAGAACACATTATGTTTTAAATACAAGTATCCTTATAAATGCTTTTCCTACTGTTTTCTGTATTGTGTATAATGGGATGTGTTTGTTTTTATTTTAATGGGTAAAATCCCAACCTTATTCGGATTGAAATTTCTCTTAGACCACCGTGATAAAACGCCTTGCTGTTGCTGTACCTCTTACGGATTTTTAATGCTATTGTCTGCTGCATTGCAAGGAATATGAATTTAAATCCTCAGACCCTCTCTCAGTGGGTGTAACATTCCCATTAACATTTACTACATGCTGATAACTGGCCAGAAAGAATTAATGCAAGCTTTCAAAATATCTAAATTATTTCTCAAGACATACTGACAAAGCAAAAGAATCTGGCTCTTCCTCTTGAATTGGTTTATCATCTATGAAAGACTTTATACGATGTCGTGAAAACACATAGTCTCATAAACTGAGGGCCATTGGAATAAGCATGAAATCCCATATTCTTCTACTCAGCGGCTCTAGGACCAGATGGGAAGATATATATATTTTAAATTTATTGAATGTGCATATTTTCTGTGATGTAAATAAGTAAACTTCAGCTCTCTCATCTATAAAGTGAAGATGCTAATCCCACGTCATGTAGTTGAGGATTAGAACACCATTCATAATTTACCTTGCTTGTAATTTATTACTCTTAGTTTAGAAGAGTGTTTTTCTTTAATAGGAAACTAATAAAAATGTTCTATATTTATATAAAACAGTGTATGATAAATGCATTTGAGAGCTGACCCACTCTATGCCTCATAAAAATTTAGATCTATAGACATATAGTGTATACTTACAAAAATTCAAACTTACAGTCGAGGCTAATATAATACATTCTAGATCGATTTTGGAGCCTTAGAGTTAAAAGCCTGTTATCCTTCCTGACTGCTATCTTCTAATTAAACTTCTTTGAAAAATAGTAAAATCATTTAAAAGCCTCTGATTGTAGACAATACATTTTGCTTGACATTAATACTCACCAAGGACTATACATACTTCTTAGAGTTTTCAGCTAATTGTAAAATCATTAATAGCAGTCATATGTTATTTTTTTTTAAGTTTTTATTTTCATTCCAGTATAGTTACATATGGTATTATATTAGTTTCAGATATACAATATAGTGATTCAACACTTCATACCTTACTCGGTGCTCTCTTCATGAAGTGTACTCTGTAATCTCCTTCACCTATTTCACCCATCCCCCTACCCACCTCCCCTCAGGTAACCATCAGTTTGTGTAGTTAAGAATATGTTTCTTGGTTTGTCTCTCTCATTGTTTTTTCTTTGCTCGTTTGTTTTGTGTTACATTCCAGCTATGAACTATTTAGTCAGAAAATGTACTTTCCTTGTAAATCTGTATCTAGTCAGAATATTTTTAATAACTAACGGAAATGGTTTTCTAAAGCAACTTGTATTTTCTTTCTGTGTAGCTACGACAGTTAGTGAATATGTGTATCAGCCCAGATCCAGAGAAGCGACCAGACATCGCCTACGTGTATGACGTAGCAAAGAGGATGCACGCCAGCACCGCAAGAAGCTAAGTACGTGAAGATCACGAAGAACATCACCAAAATAATTTAAAGTATTTTTGTGCAAATCATACCTCCCCGTTTTTGTCTGGGTGTTAGGATTAATATTTCAGAGCTAATGCGCATTGAATCCTTAACCAGTTTTCATATAAGCTTCATTTTGTACCCGTTTAAGTCACCTTCTTGCAGACCCCACGTGACGTTGGAGAGTCGATTTGCATGTTAGGAGAGTAAATGAAACTTAATGGGTTTTAATGGCTAAGGGTCTTTAGAATTGTTTAGAGGTTTTTTGGGGGATAAATTGTGTTCAGATAGACTCTCAGTGCCAAATATTGAAGGTGCGGCTTGGCACTCATCAAGATAGACTTGTAACCTGAGGAAAAGTATCTGAACACGTGACTTGTTCGCTTTCTCATCATTTATGGACATCTGAGATTAACACAATTGTGAACTTTTGTGATTATTTTATTTTTAAAAGTTTGAAGTATGTTTTTTAGTTCTTAGCGTTGTAGTTTTCAAATACCATTGTTAAGATAAATGTAGACATAAACAGAAACACTTAAAATTCTTAGCTTATAATAACTTTCAAAATGCAACTATTAAATGTGAAAAAAATTGGGGGACAAAATGTGAGTCAGACACTGAAGAGTTCTTTGCTTTATTTTGTTTTGTTTTAATATCTTTGATATTCTCTTTGCATTAAAGTGGCATCAATGAACTCATTTAAAAAGTGGTTAAGGATTTGTTTGGCTGGCGTGATAGTAATTTTGAAAGTTGCACATTGCCCGAGGCTTTTTTTGTGTTTTTATTATTGTTTGTACATTTGAAAAATCCTTTTTGAATAATCTTGCAGTACTAGATTTCAAGTTCTTTATAAATTTAAATTCTCTCTTCATAATTGTACTCTATAGGTGTAAGCATATGTTTTTATTCATAGGTTTTATTGAAGTTCTGATTGATCCCCTTCAGAAAGTTTGTCGTATTCTTCAAGTTACTTATTTATATTGTACGTGCATTTTATCCATTATGTGTCAGATTTTCTGAGAACATAATACGTTTTAAAAAAATATTTAGTATACCAACACTTTTCCTGGAAGAAAAATGTTATTTTTTTTTTAACTTTTTAGAATTTGGGCCACCCCGTATGCGTGTAATTCTGTCTTGTTAGAGAGGAAGAGAGGATGTGTGTTGTACTGTACCTGTGAATGTTGACACAGTTTTGATTTATTTGACAAGGTCGTAATTTTAGAATATGTTTAAAGCCATGAAAACTGGCCATTACCACAGCCAGAATTTTTAGGAGATTAACATTTCTGTTGAGAAGCTTTTAAGCAAAGTACTGTATTCGTGCCCTAAGATGGCAGAGATGGTAACGCTTCATTTAGTCTAAGGAAACGGGCAGAGGTTAGTGAATGCTGTTGTGGAGATGTGTTTTCCCTGAGTGCCTTCCTGTTGCTGGTGACCAGTTCTTCACAGAATTATGAAAGCCCGGAGGCCGAGGGGCAGTCACCGTTCAAGGACACCACGCCACCTTCTAACCCTGGGATGGATAATCCTGCCAACATGAAAACCTCATGTTCAGAGAACACCTACTTTTAGCTGATGCAACTGCTGGTTTTGTTTTCTCATGCAAGTATTTTTTGTACAGTCATTTGAATATTTTCCACTCATTTGTAAACTTTAAAAGTGGTTTATAAAGGGCAAAAGCATAAACTTTTTTTTTCTCCCCAGAATCTAATCAGTTATGGTATCTGAAGAATAATTTTATGTTGGAGAGACAAAGGACACCAGAGTGGTCCTTTAAATGAGGGCTGGATACATTGTTTTGCCCAGATTCCAGTAACTTACAACTTCTACACTGAGCATTCTAGATTGGCCCCAGTAGTGTGAGTAGGATTATTTTTGTTGACCATGAGTGGCCTGTTCATTTTCTTGTAATATAATTGAGAGGAAATTGTTCTATAATTTGAACAGATACTCCCCTTTTTCTTGTAATCTTTAAAAATACACGAATCTAAAATTCAGTAGCTTAATCCCTCACAGTGACTTTTAAGCAAAGACTTAAGCTTTTCTTTTCAATGAATCTCTCTGCTAGAAGGAAGTAGCTGGGAAGAATTTAATGATCAGGGAAATCCATTATTATTTTCTACACGTGAAAACTTTTTGTTTTGGATATTGTATCCTTTTTTTTTTTAATCTAAGCGTTTATATTTTTTCCTGAAGAAACCACTGTGTAAAAAACAAATTTTAATTTCGAATGAGATCATTTCAAAGAATTATGTAGATTCGATTAGAAGTTTTAATTTTTATAATCACCTATAACATAATTCTCTTTATATTTCTGTTGATAAGTAAATTTTGTACTGATTGAGTAAAACATGCGAATCGAACTGAGAAAGAGTAAAATGAAAGGTACCTCTGATTCTGAACCTTATTTAGACATCGGTACCAGTTTCCCAGAGGAAAATGTGGGGTAACTTTGTTTTGTATGCTAGGGTTCAGGAATGGTGGATGAAGGATAACCCCATATAAATAAAGCGCTCAACAATGTGCAATGATTGTAAATTTAGTAAGATATTACAGCCATTTCATGAATGCTTTCTCAGTCTACGTAGTGCCTATTACAAAACACCTTCCTTGTATCAATATACTTCAGGTGTTGCTGTTAACATTTACATGATATTTATTTTAACCAAAATGTTACTCATATTAAATGTTTTTTTCTTTAAAATGAATGTATTATGTTCATAACCCACAAAAGCATAATTATCCTATGTCTCATATTTCAATAGTACTGTAACATGGGCTTCTTTTGTGAAATACTTTTATTTTGTTATGCTTCAAACACACATACTAAAAAAAGATTCCGTGGTTAGCTTTGAAAATTGTATCATATCCTAAAATAAATAAAAATATAAAATTAAAAGCTGAGTACAATAAAATTTTTATGTGTCTGTGATTTTTTTATTCCCCCTAAAGTCTACCATTGTTTATTTCACCGAACACCTAACCTACAGAAAAAACAGCCCTTATCCTTTCCAGGACTTTATCATTTCAGGAGAAGCCTAAGAATTAAAACAGTCGAGGGTGATAATGGAGCTCTCATAAGTATGCATTAAAGTGAGGCACCTTCACACGTTCCTACTCTCTTCGGTACATCATTTTCTGTCTTTGAAGAGAAAAAGTTTCTAAAATTATAAAACCATGAGTCCAAAATTTAGGCAGCAGATTCCGTTCCTGTCACTGTAAGAAGCCGCTAACGATATCAGAGGTAGTTTGAACGTTCTTTTCACATAAAAAGTGAAGATGACTTTCTACACCTGGAAACGCTGAGGCTAAAAGATCTTTAGGGTGGAGGGTGGGTTGCCTTTCACGTCAGGATCATAGTCCAAGTAGACGGTGGTGAAGAATAGCTAGCTTTGTCTGATTTTGTATGTGCATGCACACACACACGTAATTGTAATAGTAGATTTTAACCACAAGAAAGTGTTGGATCAGTTATAAATTTTATTCCAAAATGGTGTTTGTTAACTAGAAAAGTCAGTAGTGGGCATATATGTATAATGTATTATTAATTGGTGCAGCTATATTTACTACCAGATTGGTGCAAAAGGATGGCATCTGCAGTGAAACCCTTATCAAAAATCTTCCACGGAGCTGTTCTGGTATCTATTTTTACTTACATGGGAGTCTAGTACAATTAATGATGAACTAAAACAGACTTGTCAGATTAATTATCCGAGAAAGATGCGAAAGTTTGTGATGTGTGTTTTATCTTTTGACTGAGAGGTTTATATGAAGGAGTTTCTGGTTTTCTTACTCCTTCAACTTGGGTCTCTAAATCTAATTTTAAAAGTAAAGTAAAAGGAAATTTTAAAAGGTAGGCTTCATGACCAGGGGTTTTTAGGTAACTTATTTTCACCGTGAATGGTAGGATGCATAAAGATCATCTTTTCCACTCCTTTCTAGAAGCAGGATTCTATGGACAAATTACTTAATTTCTCCAGTCCCTACTTTTTCAAGTGTAAGGTAGGAGTATAAATTCCTCCCTCTATGAGAGAATTAAATTATAATACCTTTTATAAAGGACTGAATGCGATGCCTGGTGCCACTCAGGCGCTGGCTCAACATCGCTATTATAGTGTAGTGTTGCCGTCAGTGTAGAAAAGAACACACTCCTTTGGCTCCAGCTTCCTCTATTTTTGCTTTGTTTCTCCATTCTAGTCCCTCTGCACTGGGGTCTTAAAGGCCCCAAGTTCTTTCTCGCCTTTGGACAAGTACAGCTCAAATAGCTCTTCCCTTTCGCCTTAAAAAAAACAAAAACAAAAAGCTACCAACCTTTCATGGCTGACATTACACTTTTTCAAGAGCCACCCAGACCACATCCCGTACTTTTCCTTCTGGTGCCTACCCCAACTGTAGCCAAATGATTACTTATGTGATTCTTCGTTTACTTTCAATCTCCCTGCTAGACCCTAAACGCTAAATGGACAAGTAGTTCCTGTGCTGTTCAGTACTATGTGTAACACTTAACACAATGCCGTATTGGTAGTCACTCAACTTATTTTTGTTGAATTAATAAATGAAGATGGTCACATGCAAATGGAGCTGAACATGTCAGGGCACTGTGCATAGATGCAAAAACAACAGAAGTCAGTAGAGGCGAGGGCAAGTAAGGGGGTAAGAAAAGCAAAAACAAGCAAATGTAGAAGAAAACTTAGGTTCTACGTTGCCATAAATTACCAAGAAGTTAAAGATAATAAGGATTGAGATCAGGGTTCCTGGACTTAATGAGGAAGTCATGGTAATAATTCCATGTTCGCTAGGAGACTGGAGTGCGAAACAAATTCGGGTAAAAATAAAATGATGACGATGATATTTGAAGGAAAACTAGATGGTAGCCAGAAGTAGTCCTAACTTAATTTTTTTAAGATAAAGTGAACTTAAACTGGTTTGAAGGTTAAGAGAAGTAGCACATGGAGAAGAAACACAATATTGGCTGAGAGGTACAGAAGGTGGTAAGAGAGGAGGTCCACCGAAAGAATTTATCCACTAAAAGTCCTCAAATGGGTATCGCATATCCTCATAGTAGACCCTACATACAGTTAGGAGCAAAATGTCTCTTGTTTTCATAGATTTAAAATCTAGTCAGGAAGAAAGGCATCTACAGAAGTAGAAATATATAAATGCAAATTGTTATGAGCGCCATGGAGGAAAAGAGACACTAAGGACGTAACATGGATGTAAAATGACGTAAATGATGAAAAGGTGCCAAAGAACAGACAAGGGGAGGGTCCTGCTGGCGGAGAAGGAATGCCGAGGCAGGCAGCTGGGCTATCTGAGAATCTGAGAAGCTTCCTGGCTGGAGGTGGGATCGGGGAGGGGGGGGGGGGGGAAGGGAGAAATGGAGTAATGCAGCCAGGTGGATTTAGAAATGCATATTTTCTCTCTATTTGTAATAATCAGTAATATAAAGGTAATAATGCAATAGTAACAATTTCAGTAATATAAAAAATTCATGATTGTCAAGAATTACAAAATACCTTGAAATAATTGTGCAAACGTGCAGAGCCTCTGTGAAGGAAATTACAACATCTTGTTGAAAAAGCAAAATAAAATCTTGAAGAACACAAAGCAAAATCTGAACAAATAGAAAAAGAGGCTGTATTGGAGATGGGACGATCCATGCAATAATATTAGGTATGTAGTGTCAATCCGAATCTCATCTATTTTTTTTTTTTTGGAACCAGATAAAATGATGTCAAAAGTTCACATGGAAAAATGAATATATAAAAATAGCCAAGAACATTTTAAAAAATAGACTGCTCTTGACTTACCAAGTAGTAAAACTTACCATAAATGCACTTTAATTAAACAGTGTGGTATTGGCAGAGGATCAAGAGAATAGAATGGTGGGACAAAATAAAAAAGTCAAGTACACAAAGAAGTATTGTGGAAACTTATTATGTGAAAGAGGATGACTCCTGTCTACAAGAAAGTATGTTTTATTAAATAAAAGGTACTAAAACTATCTACTGGATGAAAACAAAGATTCTAATTCACATTATATAGAAAGGTAAATACCAAAAGAATTGATGATCTAAATAAAGAAGGAAAAACAGAGAAGAAGGGAGGAAGGAAAGAAGGGAAAGTTAGAGGAAATTAACAGAATGCATAATCTTGGGAGTGAGGGACCTGTAATCTAGACAAGAAACTAAAAGTAAAGGAAAAAATAGGTATATTGGACCACTTAAATAATTGGCAATGGATACCATATGTTAGCATACACCATAAACCAAAGACACATGAAAACCTGGGAATCACATACAGGTAAGTACCCTCAACTTGATAAGCAAAATTGGTAAGTAAAAATGCAAGCAAATAGGAAAAAGAGGAAAAAGGAACAAAGGACATAAACAGACAGTTCACAGCAGAAGAAAATCAATCAATACTCAATAGCAGGGTCACCTGGGAGGCTCAGTTGGTTAAGCCTCTGACTTTGGCTCAGATCATGATCTCGCGGTCTGTGGGCTGGAGCCCTGCATTGGGCTATGTGCTGACAGCTCAGAGCCCGGAGTCTGCTTTGGATTCTGTGTCTCCCTCTCTGTCTACCCCTCCCCTGCTTATGCTCTGTCTCCCTCAAAAATAAATAAACATTAAAACAAATAACTTTAAAAATAGTATTTTAAATAGCAGAAGAAATCAGCCAATTTAAACATGAAAAGTAGGCATCTTGTTCTGGAAAAGAGGCAGAAAATACACGCTTCTAATCGTTATTGGCAGTGTGAATTACCGTTATTCCTAAAAAGCAATCTAGCGTGGTCTGTTAAATAAATACATAAATTCACTTTGACACACAATTTCAATTCGACGAAACTTCTACAGAAACAAAAGCAGCAGTTTATAAAGATTATCTATCTCTGTATCTTTACCCAAAGGTGTTTATTGCAGTATAGTGTATCCTGGAAGAAGAACGAAGAGAGAAGGAATGCTGAATGTGTTTGAATAGGAAATAAATTATGTTACACTCATACTACTATTAATAAAAAGATGGGTTTGATTTTATATTTTTTCCCGTAAGTCCATGATGCCTCTGTCTCTTGATAATGGAAGTTCCAAGCCCATGGTATGGTGGTTCAACTTTTAAAAAACAAACTAAAGAGTGCATATGTTTGTATGTGTTCATCTGAACATGGAGAAGCTGAGGAAGACACAAACTAAGCTGCTAACTTCGGATACCTTATGAATATGGACGACAAAGATAGTTAAGCCAATATAATTAAGTTCTTCCTTATACCTCTTTATATTTTTCTTTCGTTCAGTACGAAAGTGTGGATATTTTTTCCTGCTTAAAATAACTTCATGTTGAGTCTGTGCATGTTTTTTAAACTTTAATTTGCAAATAATTTCAGACTTACAGAAAAATTGCAAGTTTAATACAGAGAACTTAAGAACCTTCACCTGTGTTTCTCAGATGTTAATATTTTGCATTTGCTTTATTATTTTTATATATTTTTATTGTGTTTTGCTGTTTGTTTTGTTTTTTAGAGAGAGAGAGAGCATGAGCCAGGGAGAGGGGCGGGGGAAGAGAGAGAGAGAGAGAGAGAGAGAGAGAGAGAGAGAGAGAGAGAGAGAGAGTCTTAGGCAAGCTCCATGCTCAGCACAGAGCCTGGCACAGGACTTAATTCCATGACCCTGGGATCATGACCCGAACTGAAATCAAGAGTTGGGTGCTCAACCGACTGAGCCACCCAGGCACCCCTATTATTATTTCTTTTTAAATCTCTATAAAAAAAGTAGACTTTTTCTGAGCCAGCCGAAAGTAAGTTGCAAACATGATGCCTATTACCCCCAAATATTTGGGTGCTGCTTTCCTAAGAGACGAAGACCTCTCCTACATAACCTCAGAACAACCATAATAATCAGGAAAGAAATACTAATTCACTATTATTATGTCACCTACAAATCACAAATTTCACCAATTGCTCTTTGGAGCAAAAATTATCTTCTTAGTTTTCACCCAGGATCTAAGCAAGTTAGTCGTCACACCTTTCTCGTCACCTTCACGTGAGGATAGTTCCTGGGTCTATTCTTTAGTTTTCATGACCTTGACATTTTTGAGAAGTACAAACCAGTTATTTTGTAGAATGACCTTTAATTCAAGTTTTTTGATGTTTCCTCATGAAACAGAATATTCCCGAAGCAATGCTGAGTTTATCTGCATGTAGCACACCATGAAGCAAGAGCGTCGATTTGTCCATTACTGTTGGTGCAAATTTCCATCACTTAAATTGCTGACCTCAACTATAAAGTTACTGTGTTTCACTTTGTAATTAATAGTAGGTAGTAGGTAGATATCTTGAGAATATGTAAATACCATGTTTTTCACTGACCTTTCGCCCGCTAGTTTTAGCATCCATGGATTATTCTTACCTGTTTTAATTATTACTTTGATGGTTACCAGGTGACGACTTTCCAATTCTGTCATTCTTTCTACGTCTATTAGCTGGCGTGCTACTACTACAAGGTGTAACTTTTTCTCTAAATTATTTTTTTATCCCTTTATCAAATTTTAACTCTTATCTGACAGTGGGAAACCTGGCTCACACTAGCAATATTTACTCATTACTACTCTTCGAGGCCAGTTTTCTGTCCCACCGACAGCCTCCTTGGCCCTGACTGCCCCCTTGTGCCGAGCTCCTCAGCTTCTACCAACTCCTCTGTCCCCTGCAGGTTTGATGGCCTTCTCAGCCCAAACTTCCTCTGGAGCTCTGGTCTTGCAGATGGCCCCTGCCTCATCTGTCCAAAGGAAAACATTGAGAACCAAACGCAGCTGCTGAGGGCATGGGTCGTAAATTCACCTGCGTGACACTGTTGCCTCAGTAATGACTGGAGTAGAAGACAGGCCGAGAGCTTGTGAGGATGGACATAAAACTGTCCAACACAGAAGGCTAATGGGAGTGGGATTCTCCTTGCTACAGTCTATTCAGCGAGAATGCAGAGTTCGCCGCACTCTGGGGTGGGTCATTTCGATTTGTGAGGGATTTGGCCGAATGGAATTCTTCACTGAAGGAGCGTAGTGTGAGGGCTCAGGAAGGACTGTGACCTGTCCCAAGGCAACACGGCGGGGGGTGGGGGGACAGGATAGGGAAGGGTCTGGGAAGTACATGACATAAATGTCTCTACAGTTTTGCCTAAAGCTGTGATGACGATAACCTAAGTACCTGACATGCAGGCACTTAATCGTTTTCGATAAATACGTGGATGAATGCATGACATATTGAAAGCTTCTGCCAATCAAATTGACCTGATTAACAACGCATAAGAAATATATATTATTGGGTAACATTTATATTTTTATCATTTACTTATATATCCTCAACAGCCTGAAAGTGTGTTCGGATACCTCAATCATCGAAATACAATCTTTGCAGCATTTCCAAGATCTGCATATGTGTTTGATGCTATAGGCTACTTAAACAATGCGCTTTTTAATGAAAATGGAGGAACTTGAGTAATCAGGAGACACTTCTCTGTTTTAATATCTGTATGAGTCCTAGATCCAGATAAACAAAATTCATTTCTATGGGCCTTGCATTTATCAAAATTTTTAAAAAGGTTTTATTTGCTTTTTTTTTTTGAGAGAGAGAGAGAGAGAGAGTGAGAGACAGAGAGAAAGAGAGAAAGACAGAACGCAAGTAAGGAAGGGGCAGAGAGAGAGGAAGACACGGAATCTGAAACAGACTTCAGGCTCTGAGCCATCAGCACAGAGCTGGATGCGGGGCTCGAACTCACAAACCGCGGGATCATGACCTGAGCCAAAGTGGGACGCTTAACTGACTGAGCCACCCGGGTGCCTCACAGTTATCAAATATTTAAAACGAGGCTGACATTATGCTCCTTGTTTTCCCCAGCCTTTCCTGACATTCCTGACCATTGAAGTACCTTCTCTTAAGATACCGTACTTCTCCTTTATGGCATGCGCCATCTTGTAAAGAAATATTCTGTCATTAGTTTGTGTCTGCTTTTCATTCAAGATTCTAAGCTCCCTAATGGCTGAGGCAATGTCTGTCATGATTATTGCTACATCCTCAGTGCTAGCAAAGCACCTGAAACATAGTAAGTATCCCATAAATACTTGTCAAATGAATATTTACATACATGGCCTCGTTTGTATGTAGTTTCTCAATATTCCTGTGAGATTGATGTCATTGCCCCCATTTAGCAGTTGAGAAAACTGAGGCCCAAATAAGATACAGCGTTTTCCCGAGGTCACTGAAGAGTCAGATTTTATTTTAGTTCTTCTGCTCAATCTCATGCTGTCAAGTTGACTATGGAGGAATCTTCTGAGAAAATCCAGAATTGCATGCAAGAGTTAAAGTATAGGTGAGTTAAGAAGTTTGTTTTATTCTTTATTGTCCCTCTCTTATTGGTGGATTGCCAACAGGGATGGTCAACAAACACAAATGCGAGGAAAGCCTGCTCAGCCGGTGTGTTGGATGTAGCACTTGATGGATGAACGACCTGGAGGTGGAGAACTGGTGGCTCTAACATTAAGCCATTAGAACAGGGGGCTGAGAAGAAAACTCATTAAGGAACTTCTTTATCAACCCACGAAGATCTCTGTTGATGGCAATCAAAGAGATGAAGTGTATTTACTTTTAATGTGTATTCACTAGAGACATTGTAAGTGCTAGGTAATCCTTAAACACATCGCCTATATTATTTATTTAATTATCCTAATTGCATAAGTAGTTGCCAACCTTATCTTCAATTTTAATGAGCTATCAAATTAAGCTCAAAATGTTGACTTGTCCAAGGTCACACAGCCTGCAAGTGGCGAGAGAAATTGATCTCCTGTCCGTGATGTTCTCAAAGCAAATATTTGTGGGAAAACCAATACGTGAAAAATGTTAGGAGGACCAGAAAATGGGGGATTTAGGAAAGAAAACAGGGATGTTGATTAAAGTTCCAGGGAATTGGTTCATTTAAAAGGACAATGGCTCTGGGGTGCCTGAGTGGCTCAGTCGGTTAAGCATCCGACTCTTGGTTTGGGCTCAGGTCATGATCTCGCGGTTTCGTGAGGTCAAGCCCCGCATCCAGCTCTGCGCTGGCAGCGTGAAGCCGGCTTGGGATTCTTTGTCTCCCCCTCTCTCTACCCCCACCACCCTCTTTCGCCGTGTCTTTGTTTCTCCCAAAATAAATAACTTCAAAACATTTTTTAATTAAAAAATAAAAGGACAATGGCTCTAAAATGTTCACATTCTATTCTGCTGAGATTGTAAAAACAGGTATGATTCTCTTCTATTTTACTTATTACAACAGGGTTCCTTCGAAGACAGGTCTGTTTTTGTGATTTGCCAGTTATCTAGCGAAGAATGGATTTATCCTAATGCTTAAAAACAAGCATAATGCATTTTTTATCAGAGATAAGGTGGATTATGATGTGGAAATCTAAAATATGCATGAAGAGTATCGATCTCATCTGAGTTCCTTAATTTTAGGCTGCATCCTGTTAACATTTCAGAGAAATTATGCCTTAATTTTAATCTTACTAACACCTAGAAACAAGCCTTTAAAAGGACCTAACTGCCTCATAATTCTACTTGCGAGCACAAAGGCAGTGCGAGGAAATTCGAGAACATTGAAATGACACGGATATTCTGAGTTAGGACTGTCACTTTTATTTTTTCTTTTAACTCTCAAGTGTATGCCAGATACAGTATTTCGGAGAGCGCCCTGCTGAGGCTCCCCCATAATAATGAGGCAATAATGAGATAAATTAGGTGTAAATCACATCCGCAGAGTTTTTACCTGCTTCTATTGATTTGTCAAAACACTTCATCATGGAAAAGCACAAATGAAAACAACTATTTTCTCCCGGTAACCGAGACAGCATGCTTTTGGGTGGGTGTTTGTCTACAGAGCCTGAGAGCTCCTTGACTATAAAGCTCTCTTAGCAATTCTCCTGGAGTTCTGTGAACCAGACAGCCTTGCACAATCTCTTTCTATCATGTTTTCCTCTGTGTTCTGTGCAAGGCTCTCTTCCAGTTAAGGATTTAAAGCTAGCTCTTATGTACACAAAAATCAGATTTCTATCTTTGTACCACAAAATGAAGCAATTATTCTGTCTTCCAATGGATTCCGCTTCCTCTGCCTTGGCACCAGAGCTACCCACTGTTGTCAGCAAGGCGGTGACACTGGTGTAAGCTTCATTAAATAGAGCCCCGCTGATACTGACCATTGATCCAGCAGCTAGCTCAGGTGCATTTGGCCACAATATTTTCTCCCTCTGCTCTTTACTTCTCTCCAGGGATAACCAATCAGAAGAAACGACCCTCATGCCTAGCGTTTTGAGAAGCAGAGAGCAGTTTGATTTCAATTGCCAACCTGTCCACTGGCTTGGTAAATCAAATTTCAATCTCCTAAGGGCAAAAAGAACATGTAGCTTGCCTGTGTGTGTGTGTGTGTGTGTGTGTGTGTACGCGCGCGCACGCCGTGCACACACATGCATTGTACGATCCGGTCTTTCCATAGGTTAAACCACAGGAATTCACCCGGTAACTGAAAAACGAGGAATTCAAAAGTATTTGCTCTTTAGAAGTGGGGTTAGTGCTCTTGACACATACTACTCTTCCTTGAAACCTAGGATTACACATCTCGTGCTGGCTATGGAAAACGAGCAGACATCGATTTGGTCCACATGGTTACAGAAACCATGTTCTCCCTTTTGTGTATTTGGTGGCAAAGTGTGAAGAAGGATAATTCTTTTTCTTGCTTGTCTCTCTGCTAAGTCATCCATTTAGGCATCTAATTTCTTTCTGTAAAATTTCAAATAAAAGCCATTTTCCCTCAATTTATTCTTTTTTTAAAGTGTTTTTAATGTTTATTTGTTTTGAGAGAGAGAGACAGAGAGAGCAAGCATGAGTGGGAGAGGGGCAGAGACAGAGAGAGAGAGAGGGAGAGAGACACAATCTCGAGCAGGCTCGTGCTGTCAGCACAGAACCCGGCTCGGGGCTCAATGCCAGGAACTGTGAGATCATGACCTGAGCCAAAATCAAGAGTCAGACGCTTTACCAACTGAGCCTCCCAGGTGCCCCTCCCCAAATTTATTTTGTGAGACTCCAGCAACGATGACAGATCTAGACACTAATCTTATTGCAATACTTACAGGACAACTAGATATGAAATGGTAGTATTGTGCCAGCTTGCCTTGAACTTTATCCACTTTATTCTTTCTCTTAAATATAGCAGCTGCTCAAATTAGCCAACGATGCTTTCTCCCTAGTGTTTCGTATACGTACGCCACTGAACTCCACAAATCGGTCTGCACTTGCATTTTTATGCAGGTTGATTCACTGGCATGTGTCTTTAGAGATTCGAACTAGTTCCAAATTTTATATGATGATACTTTTCCTCTTCAGGATATGTTATTCCACTTATAAAGAAACTAGAGATTCTTTAACAATATTTCTTTTAAAACACCAAGCACAAGCCACTGTTCAAAACTCTTGTCTTTATGTGTTGTAAATAAACCCCAAAGTTGCTCTGGTTATAGAGGGATAGAAATGATATATAATTCAGTAGTTCCTTTAGAAATCCTTTTTCCTCTCCCCAACCTCCTCATACCATTCTTTCCGTGGACAGTAAACATTTTGTAAGTCAACTTGTAAAAATAAAGCTGAATTTCATGTATCCTTAACGTTTTATGTGATATCATGCATCTTGCATTCCACATAAATTAATCATCCACCTATTTCACGACGAGGGATTAAATTTGGTCATTCTTTCTAAGTCTCTCTGTACCTACTCTTAGGTGACATTTTTAATCTTCACTCTTATTGATCTGTATAACATTCATATAATTCTTAGGCTTCTATTAAAGTTTTTATCTTTTTAAGTCATATATGGCTGTCCTTTGATTTAACTAAAAAGAAGTTTACAAAATGATTTGGGAGAGTGGCTAACAGAATATTGTGATGTTTCCCTCCTAGGAATCACTGGTATTTAAAGTTTTATTTTAATTCTGGCTGTGAATATAAAAGACCTTGATCACTGCAATAAAAGATCAGTCTGTGCTACATTAACGGTCAACACGTTACACAGTTAACCCTGAGAAAATCCCCCCATGCTCTGCTAATGGCGGCTGTTTCCTTCACTAAGTCAATAAGGAAGTACAACCATGAATTACAAAGTGCCTTCACACCTTCAAAGATACTTGTCTGTTGTTTTAGTTTACTTTCATCACGAGTCATCGCATAGGCTGGTGACTCTCAACTGCAAAGATTTTTGTCCCCAGAGGGCACTGGCAATGTCTAAAGACATTTTTGATTCTCAAAACTAGGAGTGGGAGGGAGGGAGTGGGGAGAAGATGCTATTGGCATCCAGTGGGTAAACGCCAGAGAGGCGGCTAAATATTGGAATGAACAGGATGGCCCTTAACAATAAAGAATTGTCCTACCCCAAATGTCAATAATGTTGAGGTTAAGACATTCTTGTGTACACCAGAGAGGCTCCTGGAATGGTGGAAATTGGAAACTAAGTTGCCTTCCTCTATGAAGACAAGTTCTTTAGAAATTATCAGAGTGAGAGCTGTTGATTATATGATATAGAATGGTTACAGTACTTGTCCCTGAAAAAAAATTGTCCTTTATTTTACTAAAGTCAGATAGAAGACTCATTCTCTAAGGTTACCATCTGTAAGGACCTTTGTCTCCTTTCTAATTTAAATTAGTATGCATTTCTACCAGGTGACAGGGTATGGTTGAGAAAGCTAATCTTCGGCAAAAAAGTTAAATTAAAAATAACCAAATATTTCACTTTGTTTGTCTCTCCAACTAACAGACGAACAAGCAGCAGTATCTTTGTCCATTTGTAACTCACCTTTCATTCTTGTCAGTTATTGGTGACAACCAAAAAAAGAAGGTATTTTATTTCTCAGGAAATGGCATCCCTTTAATATTTTGCGTTAAATCCAAAGGAAAATGTAAATTTGAGGTCAAATAATGAGAAAATGTGCTTCATTTCTTAAGTTGTTTGTGAACTAAAATCAATTAGTCAATGTATGATAAGTATATATGCAGTTATATTTCTGTGTAGTAGTTCATAAATAACCAATTTACTAAATTAGAGAAATACCGGCAGTCATCTGTATTTAATTCCACATGTCACTTGTTTTTATTACTTCTGCCAAGTTAAGTGTTGGCTATTCATTCCACTCATCACCTCTGGCAGTTTTTACTAAACAATATGGCAGAATTGTCTACCATTTTTAAATAAGTTTTTGAGTTCTACTTTATCTCAGTAAAACATTCTGAAGTTACTTACACCAATACATTATATTTTTGTCAAGAGCATATTTTGTAGGAAGGAAAGGCTGATTCAGAAGTTGTCTACTTTTATGATTCAGAATACGGTTTGCACGCTTACTATAGATAGTAGTACAGGAGAAGTGCCTTATCGAGATGCTCCCTCTCTCCTCATACTTATCCGCAGTTATCAGTGGGTTTAGAACCCCACAAATACAGGACCGTAAGCCCCATTAGGGCAGGAAATGAGTATGCTTTGTACACTGTTGTTGCTGTAGTACTTAGTTTGGTGCTGGTTCAAGACGGAACTCCATAAATATGTGTATTCATTTGTTGCTTGCTGCTATAGTGAAATGACTTCCAGCTTAGTGGCTTAAATAATACAAATGTATTATCTTACAGTCCTGTAGGTCAGAAATCTCACCTGAATCTTATGAGTCTCAAATCAAAGTCTCAGTGGGCTGGGCTGCTCTGGAGGCTCTAGGGGAGAATCTGACCCCCTGCTTTCATCTTTAGTGCCTGCCTACATTCCTTGGTCATCAGCCCTTCCTCCATTTTTAAAGGCTGACATGGTGCATAGACTCCTTCTCATGCTGCCATCTCCCTGCAGCTGGAAAGTCTCTCTGCTCTTAACGACTCATGTGATTAGATTGGCCCCACCCGGATAATCCAAGAAAATCTCCCCATTTCAAGCTCTTTAATCTTAATCACTCCTGCAAAGTTTCCTTTACCGTGTAAGTATAACATATTCGCAAGTTCCAAGGATTAGGGCTTGGACATCTTTGGAAAGCTGCCACCATATTTGTCAAATGAAAAACATTCCTGCAACTACTTCATTAGTTTTCATCTCCAAATCCGGTCAGCTACTTCTAGTCATCTGTTAAGCACCACTTACTACTTCAACTGAACATCACCACTTCCAGTGAGCATTTCTGCCGATCTTCCTAAGAATCCCTTGCTTCGATGAGTCTAGCTCTGTCCTTTTCTGTGCACCTCTGCCTCTGTTCCTCATCAGTCACTGGTCTGCCATTAAGTATCACTGGTCTACCATTAAGCATCACTGTCACCAATAAATCGGGGTGAGGGAGAATATTACAAGTGCCAGTGCTTCAAGGGGATATGCAATAAAATGGGAGAGAAGTAGAGGAAGGAGAGAAAGCCCCACTTTCCCATTTTGAGCTATAAATGGTGAAAGGCATAACAGAGCTGTGTTTCTTGCATCCATCGAACAGAGTTTCTAGGAAATAATATTATCAGTACTTATTTATGAGTCTGTAGAACCCTGACAGGAGTCTATGAGACTGGATCATGGTCAGAATCAAGTAACAAACACAAAAAGTGCATTCAGGCTTAATAAATAGATGGATTTATTGTGTTTGGGTCATCCTTTTCTGACAGTGAGATTCTGTTCCTTTCTTTTACTGGGAAAATAGATTTTTGGTTGTATTCGGACATGTCTGTACACAAGCCTAGGTTCACGTGTGGACCTTTCCACTTCGGGACATTTGGTTTTCCTGCCCTTAGCAGATTACAAGCAATATATTTTATTGTTTGGTTCCAGACACTATGTAATAGCAGAAACTAGGAATGACAGTTTACTTTTGAAAATATTTGTTGGGTAGGTATTAAGCTCTAAGCTCTGTTCTTGGTACTAAGGACATATCAACATAAGAAGAAACAAAAATATATTTTGAGAAATAGCCTGATTTATTAAAAAGATGTAAAGTCTACAGAAAGCCAAAAGTAGAATTCTAAGAGCATAGCTATCAGACAAGGACAGTAGACTACAGCTGGAGATACCTTCTGAGTCTCTTTTATCATTGTGTATTGTCATGAAGAAAAGTTTGATCATTATTCTATGTACTATTTCTATGTATTCTATGTACTAATAATAATCAAAGCAAATATTACGGAGCATAGACTACATTCCAGGAACTGTTCTAAGCACATTTATTCTTCACAACAATCCCACAAGGCAGTTGGTGTTATTACCCCATTTTATACATGAGGAAATTGATAAAGGTTGACAGAAGGGTTAAGTGCCATGCCTAATGGTAACAGATAAGAAGTGTCAGAGCATTCTAGGGCTAGAGTCCTATGCCCCTAAGCACCATGCAACAGTATAAGAAAATGTGTCATGTATTTCAAAGAGTCTCATGGAATGGTTAGAATAAAAAGCAATGTCATTACACCACCAATGTGTGGTGATTCATAGAGCTGTCTACATGAAGGATGAGTATACTCTCCTGTCTACAGTATGCTTGAGTTTTTGAAAAAGAGGAATATCATGGTACCTAAAAGACTAAGTCTAAGTTATCTGTAAATTTTTCTTTTTTATTTTTTTATTTAAAATATTTTTTTAATGTTTATTTAATTTTGAGAGAGAGAAACAGAGTGAAATCGGGAGAGGAGCAGAGAGAGAAGGAGACATAGAATCCGAAGCAGGCTCCAGGTTCTGGGCTGTCAGCTTGAACCCACAAACCACGAGATGGTGACCTGAGCTGAAGTCGGATCCTTAGCCAACTGAGCCACCCAGGCGCCCCTGTAAATTTTATGGAAAGACCCATCTTTTCCTGATGGCACTATTGAGCTATATTTATTCTCAAGCAGATGGATGGGGTGGGAAGAGGGAAAAGTACAGAGATAGGCAATCGGTGTCTACGAGGAAGACAGTCTACTGGCTAGCTTCCAGTGGCCAAGAAGACTCTGAATTAGTTGTACCTTTTTATTTTTTTTCTGTATTTCTAATACTTTGACATCTGGGGACTTGCTGACCCTGGAAAGACTGTTCCTTTTAAGGCCAGCCAGTTTTTAGAGAGAGCAAATGGCTCATCTGCTAGCATGACTTTCATATGCAAACCAACCAATGCAGAGCCCATAACCTGCCAGACATCCTTATTAGGTTCTTACACTTTGGGATCACCATTCCCTGCTCTCATCAACTCATGGTTGGGTATTATATAAGTAGGGACAACTGAAATTCACCAATTTTAAATCTGCTTAGCTCTTTACCCCGCCTCTTCCAAGCTTTCCTGAAAAAGCCACAGTTAAGGTTCTTGCTCAGAATTCCATCCTTACCTACCCCTGTGCTTCCCTGTGTGGCCCCTGGGGAATGACCTGCATGGGAGTGCCCCCTTCTCTTGGAAACTTTGATTAACAGGGACGCCTGGGTGGCTCAGTGGGTTAAGCATCCAACTTCCACCCAGGTCATGATCTCAGGGTTAGTGAGTTCGAGCCCCGTGTCGGGCTCTGTGCTGACAGCTTAGAGCCTGGAGCCTGCTTCAAATTCTGTGTCTCCTTCTCTCTCTGCTCCTCCCCCACTCAAGCTCTGTCTCTCTCTCAAAAACAAAAATTAAAAAAGAAAAAAGGAAACTTTGATTAACAAACTATTTCTCCAATGGCAGTCATTGCCTGATCTGTTGGCCTCAGCAGAAGCCCGAATAATAGTAAAATGTAAATTTTAAAACAGAGCATCTCTCTGCTCTGTATTACCACATGTTTTATTTTAAATGCACGTCAGGGTGCCTGGGTGACTCGGTCAGTTAAGCATCTGACCCTTGGTCTTGGCTCAGATCACGATCTCAGGGTTCATGAGTTTGAGTTCCACATGGGGCTCTGTGCTGACAGCATGGAGCCTGCCTGGTCTCTCTCTCCCTCTCTCTCTGTCCCTCTTCTGCTCTCTGTCTCGCAAAAAATAAACTTCACAAAAATTAAAAAATAATAAATTCATGGCATACTTGAGGAAGTTTCTCTTAAAACTGAATTCAACATTTTTTGAGGATCCATTGTGAATAAGTGAGTTCTAGACATTATAGACATTTCAGAAATGGATAAGGCATGGCATCGTTGGCAAGGAATCTATTTTCGACCACGGGAGATATCATACATTGATAATATGCATTAAAAGGAAGGATATGTGTGCCATTAAAGTGGGTCAAATGGAAAGCTTTAGAAGCGTAGGAGGAAAGAATCATTGAAACCTGTGAAGAAGGTCGGGAATGCTTCGTGAAATAGAGCATCCGAACTGAGCTTCAAGGGTTAAGGGGGCGTTTAGAGAAATGACTATGATTTTGGGCAGAAGAAACACCGTTAATTTTAATTGAATGACACAAAAGTCCGGAGACAGGAGGACTGAAATCTTGACTATTTTCATCAGGTAGAAGTCCAGGGTCCCTGCTCGGGAGAAGTGCCAATCACAGACGTGGAAGGTGAAGCCTTGGAAGATCTCAGCTCAGGAATTAAGATGAAGTTCAGGGAAATGTTTGGGTGCCGGTTTAAGTGTCAATGGGTTATATAATTACGAATTGTATATGACTAGGGTGATATATTGGTAAGGGAGAAGACCCTTTCTGTCTTCCTTTTGTATCTAGAGACAGGTGCATAATAAGTCAGCCTCAGTCTCCAGTACTATACACAACCTTATCTTGCTGACTGCCAACCCTGAATACAGGAGCAAAGTTTTGGGCAGGAAATGCCATGCCTCTCTCTGGGAGAATATCTCCTTCTTCATTTTTTATTTACTGGTGCAGAGCCCTGGTTTTTCCCTCCTGCCCCCATTTTTCATGAAAAATTAACTTCAGGGTAAACTCAAATATATTTATTTCTTTTCAAAGAAAGCATTCTTCAGAGGGTGAGATTTGACATTTTAAAATTAAAACGGTAAGTAGAGTAGGACTTAGCCTTAAAGCATAACCTTATGGGGGTGGGGGAGAAGGTGAGTTTTATAAGCAGTAGCCATTTGCTGTGGGTGCTTCCTTTATTCCAAAGCTTCTGATAGCCACAGGCTGGCAGAACACTCAGCAACAATCAAAAATGATTGTTTATTTGGTTGAATAACCTGCCAACATACAAAAAGGAAACTACTGTTAGAAATGCTATCTTTCCCAATCCAAAAGAGAGCCGGAGATTTGCTGGCAAACAAGTTGTTGAGACGCTTGCACACCCTTTCTCCCGTGTGATTAGCGATCACGGCGATTCTGGCCCTCGCCTTCATCCCAGGCAGGCAATGTCAGAGCCCATCATGACATCCCCCTCACCGCGCTATGTTGCTAAATCATCCTGTACTCAGCCACAGGGAATAAGGAAAGAAATAACGAAGCTCCTGAAGAAAGAAATGCTTTTTCTACCCGTCTACCCTCCCTCAGCTGTTAGAGCCGGCATGGAAAGGAGGTTTTGAAGTGACTGTATACCAAATTGCAATAAACAAACAGAAGAAACTTTATCGATTTCCTTATTCTTTGAAGAGTTAAGAAGCGGTATAGGAAATTGTGAAACAGCAATATCACAGAGCTCAATAAGGCTGCTCTTAGAGCAGAACCAAACGGACGAGGGAAATTACAGATCACCTGCTGCCCAGAGACTTTGTGTATGTATTTCTGAATACAGGGAAGTGGAGAAAACTGGCATTCATCTTTTGCCTTGCTGGGTAGGAGGCTGGAAAGGACCTCATGTCTTCTTTGATTCTTTCACCCATTTATATCTAAGGTACCATGCCGGTGATTGGCATTCTGAAGAACGGCCCATGAGCCGAAGTCAGCCTCCCCTTATTACAACCACATTTTTTTCAGCATCCGTGTCTCCAGAGTCCTTTTCATTTTGCCATGAGCTCAAGTGGTTTGCCAAATACTCCGCTAGAGATGAAACTCTTTTCTCAAGCATGGAGAATTTTGCGGTGATGAAACTCATTGGTATAAATGCCTTAAATTTACAAATGGAGTCTGACTGCTTGGGATATCGGGAGACAGGGTCTGAAGCAGAGTCTACTCTAAGGGGTCAGATCACATGTTTTGTTAGATTGTTACTGAAAATGATTGGCTTCCAGAATTGCAGTGTCATAGATTCCACGTTACGGGGCTCTCAATTATTGTCTTCCTATCTACTACAAGAGGCCTATGAAGTTGAAATGTAATATTTCATCCCTGACACTTAATCTATGAGGATGTCCTTGGAGATCTATTATGTCTTTAAAATAATTTACGTACATTCTTTAATGATCATGCTCTGCTGAAGGTGTTATCAAGATGCTTCGGGTTTTATAAATACGTTCGATGGGAAAGTCTGAGTAAAACTTTTATAGTTAGGAGTTACTATAGAACTAGAGCTAATCTGAAAAAAATAAGCAGTGGATTCAAACGGTTAGCAATATTCTCAAAACGTTAGCAATATATGGATGCTTTCGTTGTTAAGCATTTCTAATAGGGTATCATGGAAAGAGCGTGGTTTTATCATCAGACAAGCTCGGTTTTTTCTATTTTGCCTGCGGGCTAGACCTACCTGGCTTGGGTCATCTCTCTGAGCCTCATTTTCTTCATCTCTAACACAAGGATTTAAACATAGGTTTAAATCTTCATCTCTAATATAGGTTGTGAGAGTAAAATAAACTGTATTTCCCAGTAGCTGTTGTATCATTGGTAAAGCTAGACACTTTCAAGATAGGTCAAGCAGGTTACAGTCAACTTGTCCCCCACCATTCTCAGGTTTTTAAAAATTAAAAAAAATTATTTTGAGAGAGAGAGAGAGAAAGAGAGAGAGAGAGAATCTCAAGCAGGCATGGGGCTTGAACCCAGGAACCATGTGGTCATGACCCGAGCCAAAGTCAAGAGCTGGATGCGTTACTGACGGAGCCACCCAAGCACTCCTCAGATTCTTCACTATGTATTACTTTGGGAACTTAGTCCAGATGAAGTTCCTTCATTGGGCTCCCTCCTAACTTGATCTCAGGGACAATTGGTGAGCAGCTATTCCATCCCCAGAGGATAATCCTGTGCAGTAATATTTCAGTAGTAGTAGAGCATAGAAGGGTTTTAACCCTGACACAGGGTTTTAGCAACCCCTGAAATCACTATATCCTTCATGTCTAGGGGTAACAATTACTAGCATCCTCAAAGCGCAAAACTAACAGCTCAGATGAGACTTCCGAATACTCGGGTGGAAGTATACTTAGCACCTGTAGCCACAGAGACAGTGCTCCAAGTCATGCAGCCCCCACTTGGCCACTCTCTGCTCATGTTTTCAGCACTGGTCACTGAGGGCGTGTTTAATAAGTCAAGATCAGCAATGGGGGTGACGTAGGACCAAGGCCTGAGGAAACCTGGACAAAACCAATAAACAAAAATGAGTTGACATGAAAGAAACTTGTCAACATATCCAAATGTAAACTCATTAATCTCCACCCAGCATTCTACCTTTTATCTCTGTAGCGTTAATAATGCCAACATCTCCTACCGTCTTCCTAGCTGGAAATGTCATCATCTTCAACTGCTCTCTCCTCTTAATCCCCACATTTATTTATATCATGAACCTGATGTTTTCTTGCAGAAATAGGCTACTTTGGTAAGGTTGGAAACAAAACAAAACAAAAAAACAACCAAACCAAACAAAAAAGCCCCACATGATTCTGAAAATAGATTTTTCACCCGCTTCACAGACTTTGGAAGCTTAAACTTTATTAACTTCATGAAAAACGAGCCACTGGTGATAAGCATCCAAATATTGACTTTCTCAGGGGCTTGCAGGAGCAAACCAACTGCCTGAATTTACAGACTTGGAGATTTGATTCCACTCCCCAACAGTCCCAGCTAGTGCCTGCCTCTGGTGGAATACCTCACAGTCCCTGCTGTGGTGATCTCTTCCCCGGTTCCCGCAAAACTTGAAGCTTTCCTGTTCATCCACTTGACCCATGGAAAGATCAGCTCATGAAACTGTATAGCTGTTCCGGCTGCTATTCCGCTGCCCAGTCCCAGCCTCCCTCAACACTCTATCTCTCTCTAATTTTGTTTTCTTTTTCTCTTTGTTCAAGTAATTGCAGGGCACAGATGAACAAAACCATTATGAGTCCAACCCAGCAAAGAATCTTCTTTTCTTGCAGGTACCCTGATCTTCACCAATCATTCATGGTGTTTTTCTCTTGTGCTTTGTGGGAGAGGAAAAGAGAAGCACCTGTCTGCCTCAGAACTCTCTACCACACTGAACACCCATAACTCAGATGGTTCTTTCGTTCTTTCGTCAACCATCCACTTATGAATTTAAGACATGAGGATGGAGCGGGGAATAGCGCTGACTGTGGCAAGGCTAGTCCTTGAATTGGTATCTGTCTCCAATTGCTAGTGTTTATCTCAGGATGTGTGTTTCATGTGCAAATCTCAGTTGCTGATTGCAAGAGAGTAAAAGGTAATTTACAAGTCAGAGTCTCATTTTCAGCCCAATTGAGCACATTAATCAAAAATGTGTAGACCTGGGATGCCTGGGTGGCTCAGCCACTTAATCATCCGGCTCTTGATTTCAGCTCAGGTCATGATCCCAGGGTTGTGTTGCGTTGGGCTCTGTGCTGACAGACAGAGCCTGCTTGGGATTCTCTCTCTCTCTCTCTCTCTCTCTCTCTCTGCCATGCATGCTGTCTCTGTCTCTCTCTCAAAATAAATAAATAAAGATAAAAAAAAGAATGCATCGACCCATCACTCTCCATAATGTGTTCCGCTTTCTGACCATGCTGCAGATCTCTTTTCTTTTTTATCCTCTTCTCCTCTGTTCTCTTCTCTCCTCTTTCCTCCACTTCTCTCTCTTTAGGTCTTCATCCTTTAAGTTAGGCCGTTTTGCATTCCGAGGAGCTCCTTAATTTGAAAGAAAGAAAGAGAGAGAGAGAGAGAGAGGGAGGGAGGGAGGGAGGGAGGGAGGGAGGGAGGGAGGGAGGAAGGAAGGAAGAAAGAAAGAAAGAAAGAAAGAAAGAAAGAAAGAAAGAAAGAAAGAAAGAAAGAAAGAAAGAAAGAAAGAAAGAAAGAAAAAGAACCTTAAATGTCATGTGGTCCAGTTGTTTTTATATGAAACCGTTATTAACAGCTCTCCTATCTTGATAACTATCTTTGAGAGAACCCTTTCTTGACCTATGGCATGCTGAGCAACCCCCTGATCCAGCCCTTTCTTAGCTGCCTTTAATAAGTAGCCCCTCATTAAATCATTCTCCATCTCAAAGCTTTTCCAAATATCTTTATTTTCTTGTTTTATCTTTGATCCTTCCCTGTTCACTGGCACACAGGGAAGCCACTTGCATTCATATCTCTAACTTCACTGCCCTTTGGTGTCTGAACACTCATGAACTAAGCATATCTAAGGTACTTTTACATTGGATAACTTTTTATTTGTTGGGAGAGATGGGGTCACACTTTAATAGGTAGTAGTCTTTGGAAGGTGATGTTTATTCACGACCACAAAGTCCAGCTGGTTTAGTAAAATCTCTCATGTGGCTAAAGCACTTGCTTCAAACAAAAAACCCAAAGAAAAGAAAATAACCCTCTCTAAACCCCCAATGCACACACACCCCCATATCCTAAAAAGACAATAACGAAAATTCACACTGTGTATGCATAATGAGACTACAGTAATGGGATGGGTGGATTATTCAGGAAAAATATATATTTTTGATGTTTAAGAATCCTGTGCAGTGTAGAATCATAAAAGCACAGGGAGAGAACAGAGAATTCCCCAAAGTAAGTCTATCTTATTGACTGACAGACTGAATCAATGGCAAATAGATTCTTTAAACTTTTAAACTTTCCCAGTCAAAGATGAAAATTAAGTACAAACAGTCTAATTTGTACCATTCTTAAATTTTAAGACACAAGAAAAATGACTGCATCGAAAGGTGCTCCCCGGTCAAATATCTTTAATGTGGATTACAATGCTTTCTAGTTTGAAATGAGACTTTTTAGTCTAATCCGTCACGTATCGGAGGCCCACAAAAGCTGTATCAAACATGTTGGTATCTTATGCAGCTAAAATAATGGAGCAACTTGTATTAATCTTCGGTTAAAAGTATAACCGATCCACCATATCCGTTCGTGGTCTTTTCGTTAAGGTTGATATGTAAGCCTTTACGCTATTCAAAATCATTTTGTTCCTGTTTCCACTTGATGTTATTCTCAAAGCTCTCAGCTGCGCGCTGCCTCTTAAGTCTCAACCTGCAAGCTATTCCTGCTGTTTGTCAGCTTTGGTTTTTAACTCTTCTGTTCTCCCAGCACTAACTCCTTTGCCTGCAGTGATACCATACAAACACTGATTTTTATAGGACCACGCATTCATTGTTAACATATCAAAATTCTGGGTGGCAGAACTACGTAACTCATAGCTATATTGCTATATGTGTACATATAATTACACACACACAAACACACACACACACACACACACACACACTCATGTGAAAAGGAACATGAGAGCTTTAAACAAAACCAATAGCAGGTCCAAACTGGTATCACAGTTAGATCACATAGCCTTGAATGTGTTTAATCTTATTCAGTGTATGTTTTTGAGAGCTACCAACCATCAGAATTAAATAGATTAGGCTTTTCCAAGATTTATTTATTTAGCGCTTGCACACGAGCAAGTATGAGTGAGGGAGGGGCCGAAGGAGAGAATCTTAAGCCGCTTCCATGCCCTGTGCAGAGCCTGACGTGGGGCTCCATTTCACAGCCATGAGATCATAACTTGAGCAGAAATCAAGGGTCAGATGCCTAACCAGTTGAGCTACCCAGGTGTGCCTCTTTTCCAAGAGTTATGAGGTTGATCCAGAAAAATACACCCCCCACCCACCAAGAAAGCTATAAATTCTTCCTGCAGAAATAATTTATTATTACCGATTTGTGTCCCCTCTCCTCTGAGGTGTCCCAGGGTTGATTAATCCCCAACTAGGGTAGCTTTCCAAGTTCCCAGGTCATAGTTAAATTAGCATCTGAGTTTTAGGTTAGAATTTGCATACAGCTGAAACAATTCAGTGAGACCACAAGCGCATATAAGCACCTTTGTCTGTATCAGAAAAAGGAATCCTTGTCCTTAAGACATTTTATTTTCATCAGGCAGAATTTGTTGTAATATACTTATTGATTAACAACAAGACTCTTTACTGCCACCTACTGGAAAAAATATAATAATATGCAAATCTATAACTAAAGGGCACACAAATACTTGTGGGGTCCTAAGGTGAACCTTGAAAACCCAACAATTTTTTTAGTTTAGATTTTAATGAAGTTTAAATTCTTTTGTTAATAAACACAGCAGTGTAACAAGATCCAAGATTTTTGCTTTTGTAAGTTGATCTCATTGCAGAGTACAGTTTGTTGATGGAGCAGTGTATTTCCATAACAATTAGAAGTCTTGAATTTGTTTCTTTTGCTTTAGGATTTTTTTTTTACTGTGGCCTTAGGATTTTTTTAAAAAAACACTAGTATGTAAATACCTATCTAAACGATGCTTGATTTTGCATGTGCAGGAGTGCTAAAACATCACATTTATTTGTCAAGTTACAAGACTAGTCTTTCTATATCTCATCTCGGGTGGAGCCAAGTTTGGGCAGGCTTGAAGCTTGTATGCTTTTGGGAAACTTAAACAGAAATGTACAAAATTGTCAATATAGAGCCAAATAAAAAGTGAATATGTATCCAGAATGAGTGAAGAACATACAAGAAATAAAATTTTTAAATGTTGACAAATACTGCAAACACTAACAAATCAAGAAAAATAACACTATTTGAATTAATAAGTTGCCTATATACTCTTGGTTTTCCTCTTCAAAAGACAAACCTTTTCACAATTCTAGTAGAGAAATTAGAAAGATAATTTGGTCTTTTTTCCTACATAGGCGATGAAAATGCTTTATCATTATGAGGGGCACCTGGGTGGCTCAGTCAGTTGAGCGTCCAACTTCGGCTCAGGTCATGATCTCACGGTTCTTGAGTTCGAGCCCCGCATTGTCCTCTCTGCTGTCAGCTCAGAGCCAGCTTGGGATCCTCTGTCCACCTCTCTCTCTCTGCCGCTCACTCACACTCTTTCCTTCTCACAAATAAGTAAACATTTAGAAAAAAATTCTTTAGCGTTGTTAGATGGGATACATAAAACATGGGATTTCACAGAGAATGTTTTTATTGTATGTGGTACTTCTACAGGTTTGTGTCCTACAAACAAAAGAATTCTTATTGATTCTATTTCATTTTAGTTCAATCAAAAAAGAAAAAAATATGCATGGTGCTTTATAATTGTATATGCTTCATTATCAGATAACAAAGAAAACTTCCATTATGACTAAGTATTTATGACCACTGAATCTTCTACTTACAGATGTGTGTGTTTGATGACTGTAAGAAACCTCCACAGATTAACTTGCCTTTGCATATTTTGCAACTTGTTTCCTCTTCATCTCTCATTGCTCACTCACTTCCAGTACTGGTGGCCAAAATTTACCTTTTATTCAGTATTTGACCATGCACCTTTGTCTTACAATGTTCAATGAATAGGCACAGTGAGTCTTGAAAGTCCTTTTTATAAGAATGATTGGCAATATGTCAACTAAACATGGAAGTGACTGAAAACCGTGTAAGTATATCTAGTTTGTTCCATTAAAAAAATGTTACCTGGTCCACTAAATTGACAACATTGTATGGATTGAATTTGATTAGCAGAACTTAGCACATACTTAAAATGCCTTCATAAAACAGATATGGGGGTACCTGGGTGGCTCAGTTGGTTGAGTTTCAGACTTTGGCTCAGGTCATGATCTCATGGTTGGTGAGTTCAAGCCCTGAATCAGGCTCTGTGCTGAAGGTACAAAGCTTGCTTGGGATTCTCCCTCTCTCCCTCTCTCTCTGCTCCTCCCCCTTGTGTTCGCTCTCTCACACACAAAATAAATAAACTTAAGAAAATTAAAAAAAACAAACAAACGGGTGTGAATGAGAGGGTGGAATCCCACAAAAATTCAGGGTTTTACCATCTCAATAAACTTCTCAGAGTTTGATAGCCTGGAGCATGCCAAGGCATCCTCTCCACAGTGAAAAACAAATTTTTGGGCCTTACACCATCTATGACAAACAGAACCCTTTTTGAATTTTGGAGGCCCTGTATACCACATTTGAATGTTATTTCAGCTCATCTGAAGGGTCATTCATGGAGCTGCCAGTTTTGATCAGACAGTGAAGAAGGAAACTTGAGCTCGCCTGCTTTAGAGTTCCTAGTTCACAAAAGGGAAGTGCTTTCATGGGGCGGGAGGAACATGGCAATTCTGGCACTGAACTGGAAGATGAAACTGATGCATGCCCATTTGGGGCTTCGTATGCACTGAACCAGCAGGCAAACAAAAATGGGTTAATTTTCTAGCTTAAGTATTATACCTGATCGCCAAGGACAACTTAGGTTGCTGCTACAGAATGGGGCAACGTGGGCAGTCTGGACTCCATAGGACTCTCTGGGGAGCCTTTAGTAGTTCCGTACCCAACAGTAAGAGGTAATGGGAAACCATAGCAACCAAAAAGGAGGGGCAATTAAGTGCTCAGACCCTTATGGAATGAAGGTTTACATCAGTCCACCAGCTAATGAACACAGAACAGCTGAGTTTCTGGCTGAGGGCAAGAGAAATCTAGAATAGATTTTGAGGAAAGAAGCCAGAGATAGCAACCACGACCTCATGGACGATTACAGAAACAAGGACCACAGTAGCTTGCCATATTTTCTCTTCTTTACATGTGCATGTTTATGTGCATGTACTTATCATTTTTCTCCTTTCCAGTTTTATTCGACATACAGGTTGCTGAATGTTAATTTTATAGTTTAGTCTTTAGGGTAATGGACTTTGCACTGGGGCTGAGAGTGAATATGGGCAATGATTAATATAGGCAGCAATGGATACTATGACTGTTGGGACCATGATTCTTATTTTGAAGAAGGAGTGAGAACATCTTCATTTATAAGATACCTAGTTTCAGTTGGAAATATAGAGGTGTTTTGTTGATGCACAGGAATTCAAATATGTGGGCAAATAATAGTGCCTATAGAGGCACGATAGCCAAAGGGGTTGACTGTGTTAGTCACCAATTTATTATCTCTCAGTGCCAAATTAATTGCCTGCATTATAAAAATGCATCTGGGCCCTTTATTTATATTTTTGATATGTCAGCTAGCACAACACTAAGCTTTGTTGGTAGAGGGTCCTGGAGAGACGTTACGAAGGAAAGGGTTTTGCTTCCTGTTTCTGGAATGATCCAAGGGCAGTTTCCTGAGCGCTCAGCTCCTGCAGTACAAAGGTCTCTCCACATCAATCTCCTAGAGCTCTCCCTGCTTCTGCAACAGGCTCCTGCAGGGCACAGTGACCAGCAACACCCAGCAGGTAGTGGCTTCCCCAGTAATTCCCCCGCAGTTAATGGCTTCCCTCCCCTAGGATGGTTTCATAGAGAAGTGCTTCTAATAAGATACTTTCCCATAAACAGCCTTTCCTCATACCCTTGAGTGTTGATTTTTTGTAAGTTCCAATGTGGCACCATGGTGACTTCTCTGCCATTCAGGGCACCACAACCATGCCGCCCTTTCCAGTAATGTCTGGCTCTCAGTTATGGAAGGTTTTTCCTCAGGCACTCTATCTCAGCCCTAGCGGTAGTGCCTCTTCCTTATATCTGCCATTCCTATGTTTTTTTAGAGTTTTCTTTCTTACTGGTCAATCCCTTTTTACTCCAATCCACCTGTACAGTTAATGATTCTTTCTACTAGGTCTTCCGACTTTTAAGTGCTATAATTTCATCTCCTGATTTGACCCAGACTGATACTCCAAATTAAAGGTAATTAACTTTTAACTTTTAACTGTGATTAACATCTTAACTTCCCTTCAGCTGCATACTAAAAATTCCCTGCAGCCATCCATGCCATGTAGCATGCACGAAAGTGAAAGGAAGAAGAGGAAATATTGGAGGAGACATCCTGGCAGTCAATGTGCCATTTTACTAAATCCGATAAGAAAGCAAAAGTTGCCTTTCCGACTGCTCACCCACCACCTCCGCTACCCTTTATCCATATCTTATTTTTTCCTGGATCTCTTCCAATGAAGAAAGCAGGAATATCTCATGTTTGGATTTCAAAATTCTCAACCTTCAGAATTCTTTTCCCTAAGAAAAGTGTTTTACTCTTGAGGTTCGTGTGCCCTGGGGAGTGTTGTTGATAGGAAAGTATTCTGTCCACCTCTGCAAATCTGCTGTCATAATGTCAACAGATCTCTCCTGGGTTTGAAAACATACTAGTTATGTACTTAAAGTGAGATTACCATTAATGGGCTACATGTCTTCATGTGTAAGTAAAAATATGGTTACTGGGGCGCCTGGGTGGCTCAGTCGGTTAAGCGTCCGACTTCGGCTCAGGTCATGATCTCACAGTTCGTGAGTTCGAGCTCCGCATCGGGCTCTGTGCTGACAGCTCAGAGCCTGGAGCCTGTTTCGGAGTCTGGGTCTCCCTCTCTGTCTGTGCCCCTCCCCCGCTCATGCTGTCTGTTCTCTCTCTCAAAAATAAATAAATATTAAAAAAATTTATAAAAAATATGTTTACCATTCATTAATAAACATATATATTTGGACATGAATTTATTTAAAGTAAATTTTTGCCTAAAAGGTTTATTAATCCTAAGAGTAATTTATTAATTAAATATGGATCTTTAGTGGGAATTGTTAACATTCCTTGTTGAAATCCATGGTTTTTTTCTGTACTTCTCATTTCTACCGTCTTCCAATTACCCTTACTATTTTTATTCACCCTTTTAACTGCACCATCCAGAGCCCCTACTCCAACCTTTCATCAAACTGTAACTGAATTCAGCCCTTCTCCCTCTCCACCCACTTCAGCAAGTTCAAACACTATTCTGACTTACATCTTTTATTCCCCAAATCTGACATCAGCAAATGAGAAAAGAAGTATCTTTAGGTAATGTTTATTAGTTACCGAGATGCATAGGTGTTGAAAAGAGTGTTTATGAAGAGCGTTCCCTCAATTATACTCACATCATGATTGAATACCGTGCGAACATCCAAATATAGGACTGTTTTTTGTTGAACAAATTTTAAAAGATTTTGTGTTTACTTTTAAGGGAGTGCAGACTCTTTTTTCTAATTCTTTTGTGTATTATAGGCCATAGATAATTGGATGACGGCCCCAAAGTGAGCAGTTTGAAAAATGGATCTGTGCTTCGTTTGGTTGCTTAACTATTTTCCCAGCTTTTACTCTCAATCTAATTTCCAGAGGCTTTGCGCTCAAAAATTTCAGAAGCTGAGGACAGATCAGCAGTGGAAAACAAGAAATGCCACCTCCTTATATGGTGAGGCCATGTCAGACACACGGGACAAGAACTAAACAGAAGGGAAAATGATTTATTTTATTACATAATGTTTAGGGTCTGGTTTTTGTTACCTTGCAGTTTAGAAAGGACTGCATTGATTTGACTGAAGTAAATACATCAATGAAAAGTAGAGAGGGAGTTAAAGGGGATGGATACCTTTAAATTAGGATGGCGTGGATGGTTCAAACTCTGAATAATTCCATGCCATTATCCCAGTTACCTAGAAATGATACTGCTACCTGTATGCATGGAAATGACCATAAGGTTTACTTCCTTAAAGAAAATAATCTGTGTTGTTAATTTTACAGACTGTTTAAGTGTTTAAAGTATTTTTTCTGTAATAAATAACCACAAAAAATCATGAATTGGAGTAGAGGAGATAAGTACAAATATTAAGAATTTTTTTTCACAAGTAAGTTAAATCCTAATTTACTCAGAGAGGTTAAGAAAAAAATTAATATATCTTGCAGAGTTGCTGTGAAGATTAGAAAAAATATGTAAAGTATACAAGGCAAGCTCAACAAATGCATCATTGCTAACATAGTATTAAATGAGTGAATGAAATGAGTAGTAAAAAGAAGAAAATCTTGGATGATATTTGAGTGAATGAAATGATGATATGATTCTTGTATATGCAATAGTCAATTTATGAGTATATTAGAAAAAGTCCTTTTTAAAATTGAATAAATTTAACAAATAGCATTGTGCAAGCTTAAGGTGGATAGCATGTTATTTTGATCCATTTATATATCATAATATCATTGCAGTCATAGAAATATTTATTACATAATTATAGTTCAATATTACTGTCTATATTTATATTACACCATGTATTATACCTCTATGATTTATTCACTACTTGTTACAAGTTTGTACCCTTTTTAAAAAGGTTTTTAATGTTTCTTTATTTTTGAGAGAGAGACAGAGAGAGACAGAGTGTGAGTGGGGGAGGGACAGAGAGAGAGGGAGACACAGAATCCGAAGCAGGCTCCAGGCTCCAAGCTGTCAGCACAGAGCCCAGTGCGGGGCTTGAACTCACGAAGGTGAGATCATGACCTGAGCCAAAGTCGGACGCTTCAACAACTGAGCCACCGGACACCCCAAGTTTGTGCCCTTAAACACCAGCACTCTTATCCCTGCCCTCCACCCCTTGGTAACAATTTCACACGCTGGGTTTTACAGGCTTAACTTTTCTAGATTCCACATATAAGTGAGATCATACACTCTTTGATTTTCTCTGTCCAATTTTCCCTGCTTAGCTCAAGGTCCATCCACACTGTGGCAAGTGGGAGGGTATCCTCCTTTCTCGTGGCTGAGTAGTATTCCATTATGTGTGGTTACCACATCTTTTTTACCCGTTCATCCATTGATGGCTTTGGGATGTTTTCATCTCTTGGCTACTGTGAATAACACTGTGATAAACATAGGAGTATGTGTATCTCATTGAAATCCTATTTTCATTTCCTTTGGGTATATACCCAAAATTGGAACTGCTAGGTATGATCTATTTTTAATGTTTTGAGGAAACTCCACAAAGTTTTCCACAGTGGCTGGGCTAACTTACATCCCCACCTGCCGTGCATATGAGGTCCCTTTCCCTTCATTCAGAACACCTGTTGTCCCTTTTCTCCGTGATGATAGCCATTCTAACAAGTGTGCGGTGGTATCCCATTGTGGTTTTTATTTGCATATCCTGATGATTAGTGATGTTGAGCATCTTTTCACGTGTCTATTGCTCATGTGGATGTCTTCTTTGGAAAAATCTGTATTTTGTCCTTCTGCCCATTTTTAAATTGGATTGTGTGGGGTTTTTTGTTGCTAAATTGAGTTCTATATAGATTTTGGATATTAATTCCTTATCCAACCTACGGTCTGCAAATGTTTCTCTCCTTCTGTGGGTTGCCTTTTCACGTTATTAATCGGTTCTTTTGCTGTGCAGGAACCTTTGAGTTTGATAGTCCCAGTTGTTCATTTTTGCTTTTGTTGTTTGTGCTTTTAAGTGTCAGGTCCAAAAATCATTCTTTGAAGATCAATATTTTCTTCTTCTGGGAGTTTTATAGTATTAGGTCTTCTGTTTAAGGGTGATCCATGTGGAGTTAATTTTTGTGGTGGTGTGAAATAGGGGTCCAGTTTCATTAGTACCAGTCTTGATGTGCTAGGGGAAAAAGAAGGGTTCCTTTTATTGACCCGTAGGAAGGAAATGCTATATCCATAGGGATAAATAGGATTCTAGCAACTATGAAAGGTAAATGTATGATTTATGAGCTCCTAAATGATATTAGATCGCATTCTGCCTCATCCCAACCTCTCTGCTAATAAGAAGGTCTGACTGTTATAATTCAGCCCGGCCACGAAAGGCCTCCAGGAGGAAGGCTGGGGTGGCTCCTCTTGGCCTCTGAAAGGGATGTTGCACTCTTGGCCCTGGGGGATCAAACTTTTGGTTTTTCCAAAATCCTCTATGTCAAAGTCAGGCGTCCCATCTATGGGGCGTATTTTCTCCTAGAGGGTGGGGAAGAGGAGGAGGAAAGAATCAAGGATCCAGTTATAAGTTTTCTTGCTTTTCATGCAAATGTCAGGTTCATGCCGTGGTAACTGGAGGTTCTGGGGGGAAGGAAGACAGGGAGCATGCAGGCGACCGGCCTTTGAGAGTGCGTTGTTCCATTTCTTTGCGGGGGAAGCAGCATGGTGTGGTGGACAGAGCAGAATCGCTTGTGGCAGGTGAGACCTGAGTTTGAATCGTGTCGCAGCCACATAATAAACACAGTCTCAACCAAGCTGCTTGACATCTCTAGCTGCAGTTTCAGTTGCATTATGGAGATAATACTACCTATCTTTGAAAATTGTAATGTGCAAAACAGAGATACAATTAACGTGCTGTGTTCTGGAGATCACTCACTTCCAGGAGACACGCATCTGTGCTCTAACAGCTAAAGCCTCTATGGTCATATAAACGTAGAAATAAACTACTAAATCCCCCTTCTGGAGGTCCACAACAAACATGCTGGCAAATATATTAATAGCTCTGAGATTCTGCATTTAAGAAACGTAGACCTGGGGGCACCTGGGTGGCTCAGTCGGTGAAGCATCCGACTTCGGCTCAGGTCCTGATCTCCGGTCTGTGAGTTCCAGCCCCGGGTCGGGCTCTGTGCTGACAGTTCTGAGCCTGGAGCCTGCTTCAGATTCTGTGTCTCCCTCTCTCTCTGCCCCTCCCCCTTACGTGATCTGTCTCTCTTGCTCTCAAAAATAAATGAAAATAAAACATAAAATATTATTTAAAAAAGGACACCTGGTTAACAGGTAAACACATTCACTTATTTGTTTGGGATTTTTTCCCCTTGGAACACCTAATTACATTCCATAGAATATTTTTACCTTAACATTGTTTAGGAAGCCTTTTGCTGGTGCAGCACAAGGAACATGATAGATTTCAGTAAATGATAGTATTATCTGTGGATTTCCAAGAGCACAGCTTGAGGATAAGAAAGGATAGAAGGGTTTGTCTTTAGTCCAATACAGAGTTAATAATTAAGATGGAAAGTGCCTGCAGGGAACAAGGCTAACATAATTAGGTCACAGTTAATCTATGTGGCTATTTTCTTCCTGTCTGTTTGTAGTGAACTAAATCAATACTGGAAGTGCAAGGGTCCAAATAGATATTTTGGACTCACATGAATGATCTCCGACAAATTAAACGCACACCCATTCCTCCTCTTAAGTTAAAGATAATGTAAGATGTTGTCCCAGTTTGTTTTGATTAACTTAAAACTAAGCTGTTTTAAGAACTCATTTGATACTTATCATTAAGCAATCCGCTGTGTCTTTAATGATGAGATTTGCTTCCTGTATTTGGGAGCATAAGTACGTTTTCTAATTAAAAATGGGGACTGCGGAGCCAGATGGCCTGGGTTGACTTTCAGTTCTACAGTTTATCAGCCATGAGACCCTGTTATCTCATTTGTCTGAGCAGTACCTACCTCCAAAGCGTATTGCAAGAATCAAACAAATTAACCTATACGAGGAATGTATTTTAGCACTTGGTACATAGCCAGTGGTTGATACATTTTAGTTATCATTACCTATAGTTCAAATATGTCTTTTTTTAATCATTCAAATATTTCTTAATTAGCTATGCAACTAAAATTTTTTTAACAAAAAACTAAGTCTACCGTGGGTTGGGTATTGTTGTAAGCAGTTTACAAACCATTTAATCCTTATTAAAACCCCATGAGGTAGACGCTAGTATCATCTCCATTTTATAAATTATGAAACTGACACACGAGGTGGATACGTAACTTTCCAAGAGTGACGCCTGTACCGAGGACAGAGCTGGGCGTGGGACCCAGGCTGTTTGCCATTATGCTCCACTTCTTCTCAAGTCAAATGAGGTGATTGACGACGAACAGCAGAGGGGTGGCGACTCCGCAATTTTCCAGCATAAAATGATATTTTTTGCATTCCCTTCCCTCTGCTAAGGTTTGAAATACAAATACCTTTCTGTCTTGTGCTGTGAAACCAGTGAGTGAAGTCTCATTCTTATTGGTGTAACACGAAAGGGGGATTTATTCTCATAGATCTATGGTTTTGATAAAGCTTTCCATTCAAGCCATCTTGCTGTTTTTGTTATGACTTTCTTTTTTTTAATTTTTTTTTTAATGTTTATTTATTTTTGAGACAGAGAGAGACAGAGCATGAGTGGGGGAGGGGCAGAGAGAGAGGGAGACACAGAATGTGAAGCAGGCTCCAGGCTCTGAGCTGTCAGCACAGAGCCCGATGTGGGGCTCGAACTCACGGACCGTGAGATCATGACCTGAGCTGAAGTCGGACGCTCAACCGACTGAGCCACCCAGGCGCCCCTGTTACGACTTTCTGAAGACAAGTTGAACTTTCCCCGCGTTCTCCAACTTAGCGACATGAATTCTTGGGGGTGCTTCATTCCTATAAATGTTGTCTACTGTAAATAGAAGCCTAAGGGCACATTTTCAAAACTTTCATTTTTCATACATTTAACATACATCTTTGCAGTACATTCATCTTAAGGGTGTACACATATTGTCTTCTCTTCCATGAGAAAATGACAGCTACTTTTTTAAATGAAAAAAATTTTTAATAGATACCTGAGGTGTTCTGACTTAACTTAAGTTCTAACATAACTTTTAAAAGTATTGTGATTTCAGGGGCACCTGGGTGGCTCAGTTGGTTGAGCATCTGACTTTGGCTCAGGTCATGATCTCGAGATTTGTGAGTTCAAGCCCCACAAGGGGCTGGCTGCTGTCAAGCCCATCAGCACAGAGCTCGCTTGGGACCCTCTGTTCCCCTCTCTCTACCCCTCCCCTGTTTATGCTCTCTCCCTACTCCCACCAATATATTGCGATTTCAAAGGCACATCTTAGCCTGAGGTGGTTTGTAATCAAACAGACCTAGAATGAAGGCCAGCATCTTTATTTCTCTTTGTAGCCAGGAGAGTTTGGTTAAATTATTAACTTTTTAAAAAAAATTGTTTTAATGTTTACTTATTTTTGCAAGAGACAGAGCATGAGCAGAGGAGGGGCAGAGAGAGACGGAGACACAGAATCCAAAGCAGGCTCCAGGCTCCGAGCTGTCAGCCCACAGCCCGACATGGGGCTCAAACTCACGAACCGTGACATCATGACCTGAACGGAAGTCAGATACTTAACCAACTGAGCCACCAAGACACCCCATAAATTACTAACTTTTTAAAGCTTTCATGTTCCCTTTCAGAGTTGTAGGGATTCAATAAGGTAACACATAAAAAGCACTTAGCATGTGCCAAACACATAATGATGTTCAAACGACATTGGCAATTATGTTATTTTAATGACAATAAAACAAATGATGGTTTTCTTTGTAGGTAAGACCTGGTTAGATGAATTTCTTCCTTCAATTTCATTTGAGTGCTGCCTAGAACATTTGGGTTATAACAACATTTTATCTGCGACCAAGATTTTTAATGATTTTTTGTTTCCTTTTGCTTTTGAAAAGGTGTTAATTCTCTTTCTGACCTCCAAGTTGTTTCCACAATACCACGGACAAATCAGATCTCGCCAGAACCTTTGAATGAGAACATTTATGGGGTATGACCCTCCTTGTCCTCAGAGAAGTAATTTGTGCTTCTAAGTCCTTGCTGAATAATTTATTTGTACACAGAGGCTTTGGAGAATTGAATAGACAGATGTTTCACTTTTATGTTCTATGACTATGTTCAAATGTAAACTCATCTATGCGTGGGTGCGCGCGCACGCACTCACCCACTCTCTTCTAGTTCCTTTCTGCTCAAAATCATGAAGCTGAAATTTTAAACTAGTTCTTGTCAATTTACGCTTCAGACAGTGCCCCCTACAGGAATAACAAATAACGACTGTTCATGAGCCCTATTCTTGCCAGACACTATGTTGGTTGCTTTTCATAAATTATCTTAATTCCTACACCGTATTTCCCCAGTTTACAGATGAGGACGTTGAGGTTCAGAGAGTTTAAAGGGCTAGAGCAAGTCTCTATAAGTTCCAGGGCTAGAATCTACAGCCGATGCTTATTCTCTTCGCCACACTGCTCCGTGACCAGCTCCACTTCTGTCACACGCTCCTACCCATTCATTCACAGTGCGGACGCCCCTGAACACTCTTAGATGGCTCTTGCAGTGGTCCCCGAGTGTTTTCGTTTTTCCACGTTCAAAGTTTTCTGGTAATATTTAATATGTTTGTCTTTGAATATCACACAGTAATAAAAGTTACTGGCTGTTTTAAAAACCAAATCAATTAATGATAAATGCGGTCCAATAAAAGCTAGATGCATTGATAGATTAAGAGGGAGAAGTGATTACAGCAAAGCTCAGTGTTCCAAAAGCCTTTCAATGACTAAAATATTCAAACAACAGCATATTTCACTTCTACACATTAACTCAGTCTAGGGGAATAGTCGTGTCCCATTCTCTGGCATTAAGTTCGCCCTAAATTAATTCCTAGAGAAATTACGGGCAAATAGCACCTTCCCCGCAGCGCTTTTTTTATGTTGTAAGATAAGGATTAAGAAACCCTGTGGCCCTAGTAAGAAACCTATTTTGTAGTCTCTTTGTACTGATAAAATTTCTTCTGGCACTGAACTCTCGCTGTCAAAAATACTATAACATTTTACTAGTTTGCAAAAGATGAAAATGTTACCAGATGTTAAATCCAAGGAGCACGTTAACAACTTCTGTTTTCAAATGGGTAGGTTTTCATCTTAAAGAGAGAGAGAGAGAGAGAGAGAGAGAGGAGAGAGAGAGGGAGAGAGAAAAGGCTGTTCTCCAGTCACAGCATAAAAAAATGCCCCGTCATTTCTGAATTGAATTTTGTAATTATTTATTCTCACAGGATCGAGCTTTTGAATAACGGGATGTGTGATAATTACCTTAATTCCAAGTAGGCTTTATAAATGCCTTCTTTTGAACCAAAAGGGCTGAGTTTCCAGAGCAAAGTAATTAAATAACTTTCACCTCGTGACATTATGGCCGCAGATAGGACACGGCTCAATGCAGGAGATCTTACTATTGTTCGTGCGTTCCATGCCTTTTGCTCTGCCGTGACAACGTCTACCCTACCCTGGCCTGGCTCCTTAGCATAAAAGGTTTATTGAAATGAAAGCATTTCAGAGGTCATTTCCCTCGCCGGACTCGTCAATCAGAGCTGGCGTTTTTACCCGGTTCTGCTCTACTCCACGTGAGGAAGATTAGTGGATCCGCGGCCACACGGAGAATTCGAGAGAATAGGAGGAATGAATACGTGTATCGAGTGAGTGTGGGCCTGTGTTTTTATTAGTCTTTTGATGGATGGCACCAGATACTTGGAGGAAACACTCCTGTGGTATTTTTCAGATGTATCCCGAAAGGATTTTTCAATGTTTCACCTTCCGTTCTTCAAAAAGTCATTCTTTGGTTCAGTAATAGCTATGGAAACCTTCTCCTTTGATAGCCAAGGGTGGTAAGGAACTCTTCTTTTGATTAAGAAATGCTCGGGCGATTGAAGAACATTACAATAGATGAAATAAGGAGAGTACATCAGTCATCTTATATTAAGTCAGGCCTGTATGAAAGACAAAATTGAGTTAAGTGTAAAAGAATATTTGACTCTACGTATTAAAACATTCAGAGTGTTTCTTACTCACCCTGTGTAATTCTTCCTTTTTGGTGTCCTCCTATGATATGCTAATAATTTCTAGCCTTATTCTAAAACACACTTGGTGAAGACAGGATTAAAATGATCAGAGTTGAGCTCAATATTTAAACATCGCATTGGCCTAGTGATAGCCATTGATTAAAGACAGTAGGGGTGGGTTTGTTGTAGATTCTGAAAACTTTGGTTTCAGGGATTCATTTCTTTGACTGTGTTTGTTAGAATGCCTGCAGTTTGCTGAGTACTTACATCTTATCATTTGAAATGGGACAGTGCAAATGTGTTATCGGGGACATTGCAGTACTCCAAACGGAACTCAAGGAAGCATTAATCGGCTCTTACACTTTCAAGATGCTTTAAAATGGCAATAGAATAATATTTCGGTTACAGACACTACCTTAAAAATTAATTGTGTAGATGCAGCTTCATTGGAAACATATCCGCACATGTAAAAATGTCCTTCAGCCAGGAGGAAATTTGTTGATTTTCAAAATCTATATTGGAATGGAGTTAAAGCTGCCTTTATACTGATGGCATTGATTCAATATGTTTCATATCAAGTCGGGGTTTTATATGAACGATTCTATTTGCTGAGCGGTTCCCTCCGGAACTCTAGACTCCCTTCTACTGCTGTCTCTCCACTTCCACTTCCTTCTTCCCTCCCTCAATCCCTTCTCGTGTTCTTCTATAAATAAAACAGAACACTTAGTCTGTCCCAAGCAGTATGTCATAGGTATCCATGGAATTTAAACCTGACGGGGATGCATGTCACAGATAAAATGTCACAAATACAGATCGCATTACGACAGGGATAGTGACAAACTTTCTCACAGAAATTTGATCCTTCTGTTAACTTTCTTCTTTCCATTATAGGGACCTCCATCCACAAGTGCGACACCCTGAAGTTCTCTTTCCTCCGTCTTAATATCCAACCTCTAAAGTAACAGAGATCAGTTATACCTTTTTTTTTTTAAAGTTTATTTCTTTATTTTGAGACAGAGAGAGAGAAAAAGAGAGAGAGAATGAGTGGGGGTGGGGGAGCAGAAAGAGAGGGGGATAGAGGACCCCAAGCGGGCACCGTGCTGAGAGCAGAGAGTCTGATGCGGGGCTTGAACCCAGGAGCCCTGAGATCAGGGCCTGATCTGAAGCCAGATGCTTAACCACTTAACCAACTGAACCTCCCAGGTACCTCAGGGTCAGTTACACTTTTTAACACGTGCTGGGTCTGTCCCTCCTGCTGCTTTGCTCAGTTCCTGCCTCGAGGTTGCCCTTATTTCTCTCACCCGTACTTCAATAAATGTAAAACTATTCTCCTTTTCTTCCAGGTGATTCCCCTCCAATATAGGCTTCATATTTCTTTTCCATCATCAAATACATGTGGAGTGACTGTTAGTCCAGACACGGTGCTAGGATTCTCTTTTTAGCAAACATAGTCTTCCCTTCTTCGCCCAAGCCTGTAAACTTCCGGTGCATGGTCATGGGCTCTGAGATGCATGTCCGGCTCCTCAGAGTGGTACATATAGTTGTTCAGACTAAGCCTCAACTTCTACTTTTTTTTCTTCTTCTTCTTCTCCCCCTTCCTTCCTCCCTCCTCCTTTCCTCCCTCCCTCCCTTTCTCCCTCCCTCTGCCCTTCCTTCCTTCCTTCCTCTCCTTCCCTCACTTCCTTCCTATACCTTCTCTCTTACCAGTCAGTCCTCACCCCTATTCCACTATTTCTTACCTTATCAAACCTTTTCATTACTCTGAGTCTTCAAGTAATAGTCTCTGTGCTTGTCTATGCTCCGATCGACAAATTTCTGCTCATTTTTTCAGATCTAATTTTAATTCTTTCTTTGTCGTTGAAGCGCATCCAGACTTTCCCATCTTGTCTGTGCTTCTATTCTGCGCTTCTATGCTCTATTTGTATGCGCACCACTTGCGTTAGACGCGGAGCTCTTTGAGGCCTCGGGAGCTGTATCTCATTTGGTGTTGCGTCCCACCGTCTCATTATCAGCACACACTAGATGCCCAGTAAAAACCAAACATATGACTTTGTGGCTTAACGAACTGATACGAATGAGCATGAACTGACATATTTTCACTTACCCATCCAAGCCGAATAAGCTTTCACAGAATCACAGCTGAACTGGTAAAGGAGGTTAATTTTATTATTAATTTTTTTAATTTGTTAACGTTTATTTATTTATTTATTTATTTGAGAGACACAGAGACAGAGCGTGAGCAGGGGAAGGGCAGAGAGAGAGGGAGATACAGAAACTGAAGCAGGCTCCAGGCTCTGATGAGCCGTCAGCACAGAGCCCGACGTGGGGCTCGAACTCTCAGACTGTGAGATCATGACCTGGCTGAAGTCGGCCGCTTAACCAACTGAGCCACCTAGGTGCCCCTATTATTAATTTTTAAATAACTATCCTGGGAAAGTGGAAATGTCTAACCAGAGTCACACATAGACCTTGAGACCATGGCGGTTTATCTGGGAAGGCATTCCTTGTGTTTTCCCCAGCCCGATTGGATGGATGGAGCAGCCGGTGAGCATGGGATGTGTCTGGGAGATGCAGGATGAGGATGAAGGCAGGGTTGAGCGAGAAGATCTCTGAGAACATAAATCTTAGAGCCATATTTTCCTTCCCTCGTTAATGCCTTCCCAAACTTGTCTGTTTTCTCCTTCAAAATTTGGCACAAGGAGCTTACTTTTTTTGTTACAGTTTGTAGATTAAGTCGCACTGTTGTACATAGCTTACTGTCATGACTGTCTCTATTCAAGCATGTAAGTTGTGCTGCATTATTTAGCACGTACAGGTACACCACCTTGACCTTGTTTTCCGGGGACCACCGTGTGCATGCTTGTGCTCGCGTGTTGGGGAAAGAGACGCACGGTGCCTTCTCCTTAGCTGCACACCTGAGACGTCGTGCCTGTAGAAGAGGAAATTTCAGCCTCCCACTTCTGAAAGATTAGCTACCCAAATGATGATATATTTTCATTGGTCTATCTAAATAGTTTCCATAGGCTTTTCAGTTGAAAATCACAATTATTTGCTGAGTGTTGGAATGAAAGGCACAGTCAAATTTCATTCAATAATAAATGTAGGAAATGTATGCTCACGTAATTGTTGTTCAGACCCACTGCCACACTGCCTGGTTGGTACATCGCCTGGACCTAGTTCTCCTAAAGCAGGGCAATTGGCAAGGATTAGGGTAAGTCTGTGGCCGAGGCACAGATACTCAGACCAGGAACAATTTCTCTGTTCTCCAGGATTGCTCTCTAAGGTCAATATCGCATTTGAAGGCAGCTTTGCTTTGAATATGACAGATAGGTTACCTAGAAGACCGCAGGGAATCAGTTGGTTCCTGGAATAAGTAATAAGAACTGAAACAGTAATCTTTTCCTCAAGTGCAAATTTGACAACTGAGCTATGTCTGACTAATATCGAACATCCATATCGACCTGTTGAGGTCAATAGTTGGGCTTAGTTATGCTCTGCGTTGACTGCGTGCATTTTCTAAATGAGAAAGAAATGGCCAAATGGGAAAAGTCAATTGCACCTGGAGAATGGTTGGTTTCTTTTTTTTCTTTTCTTTTCTTTTTTTTTTAAAGAGTAATTTAATTTTACATGGTAAATGAAGGCAATCTTTTGAAAAATCGGTCTTAGGTTTATTTTGTTCACGTGAATTAATCCTACGGAGATCAATGCGTTTTTAGAGGAACAAAGAGAAATAGTTATGTTCATGCAACTGGCCTAAGTCCTGGCCTAAGTTGTCTTTATAAACCAAGAGAAAGTGCAGCGTCATGGAAAGAACTTTTGGCTCTTGATCGAGAGAGATGTGAGGCTGAGCTTTGGCCCCATTTATGCTGGGTGGCATTGCTGGACAAGTGCCATAGCTATTTGGTTCTCATTTTCTTAATAATAATAATACAGCAGAAGTCCTCTGATCTAATCCGATTAAGACTGATTGTTGATCAATGAAAAAAAAAATAAGTGAGGAAACATTTTTTAAAAATCTGTACAACACAAAATTTTAATTTTACTTAAACTACCCGAAAGTACATTCCACTCAACAATCTGTCGATGGCAGACCAGTGTCCATTCTCTGGATAAATTTCCTGATTAGTGTGATTTTTTTTAACGTAAGCTTTACTATAACTGATGAGTAAATTTGAGACTGGTTTTGAGAAATTGGGGAGTGGAGGTGGGAATGGGTAAATACTTTGCAAATGGGAAGTTCAAAATGCCACTATTATTATATGAATATACAGTGGAATATATACTATAAAATTGTATAAATACATAGTGGAAAAGAAGAAGAGAGGAAGCCCAGGAAACCTATCTCAGCTCCAAGAGGTTGAGGATGGCATATGTGCATATATAATTAAAAAATATGTGTGTGTACATATACATATATACTTAAAATATATATGTATATGTATGTACACGTTTTTATTAATGAAGGAATCGAGCTGAGACAGAAGTATGAAGGAGAAGTAGAAATCTGCTTGGCAACACTGGCAGAAGAGGGCTCCAGGCAGAGCTGATGAAGGTGTAGGCAGTCAAAGATAAGAGAGAACCTGCCAGAGTTAAGGGAACAGAATTAACACTGGTGCTAGAGATGAGATTCTAAGAGTGAAATAAAGATGCAGATTTTTTTTTTACATTTATTTATTTTTGAGAGACACAGAGAGACAGAGCACAAGTGGGGCAGGGGAAGAGAGAGAGAAGGAGACACAGAATCCTGAGCAGGCTCCAGGCTCTGTGCCAGGCTCTGAGCCATCAGCACAGAGCCTGATGCGGGGCTTGAAATCACAAACCGTGAGTTCATGACCTGAGCTGAAGTCGGACACTTAACCAACTGAGCCACCCAGGCACCCCAAGATGGAGATCTTTACAGTTAATGCTTTCAATACAAAACTTAGCATAAAACTAACAGAAACACAATCGTTTAATGTGTGAATGAGTCGATGAGTAATTCACGATACCCACAATCCATGGTATGTTTGTTTTCTTGTCTTTATTTTTGGATATTTTATGAAAGTTTCTGAACATGTAGACAATAAAATTATATAAATTTCTCACTCATAGCATCCAGGGAAAACTAATTTTCAAGGAATTAAGAACATCTTTGTGAAACTGCGCTGCGCATAATGATCTTTGACTACTGAGACAGCAGTCCGCGCACGCACGGTAGCTCAGACCCATCATTAGGGTAACGGATTACCAGTGTACTGAGAAATGTGTACATCCTTGTTAACAGAGATTCCTGCCTGATAGAATCCTGGGTGACAGTTTACTTTTTTTTCTCTCCCGTCTCTTCATTAGTAACAGTTCCCTTCACTATCCATATCCAGGACTGCCCTAGAATCAAGAAAAATTCTCAGACTCAACTTCAAAATGCAAAGCGCAACGCGTAAATAAATAAATATGAAAAATAAATAAGATATGCTCGGGGGCCTATTTTGATTTGTTTTTAGCCACAGCGGTAGCTGATTTTGTCGGGTGCTTAGAGGTCAGTGGATGGGGAGCACATGAAAGGGGGCTTTTAAAGTTTTCCTTGAAGAAGCCTCAGTGATGTGATGAAATTTCTTCAGAAGAGGTTGGCTCTCTTCGGAAAGCAGGAAAAAGGTAAAAGGGATGAAATCAAAGTAAGAGAGAAGAAAAAAATTATAATAAAAGGCTCGTATGTTAAGGTATGTCATTGGGGCTTAGGGGACGGAATGTGAATGAAATGGAGATGAAATGGAGAAATATGGAGACCACATAAAACACAAGGCCTTTGAAGAAGGAACTGGCATCCCGAAGAGAAGAAAGCTGTTTGCTTAACAAGGAGGGTTCACATTTTATCTAAATACTCATTTAGACTAGATGAAATAGTACAATGAAGAATTAATTTCCTCTGATTTTAGTGCATCTGAACGTCAGCATTGGAAATCTCTCCGTTTGCCTGCCATGCAGGAAGGCTCAGCCTTGAACCACTGTTGAAAAGATTTGATTCGAATGCAGCATTGAATTCAAATTCTAGAACTGATTTTTCTGAAACGATTCAGGCAAATCATATTGTATTTCTCCCATTTCAAATTTATTCCTTCCTTTGGAAATTGTGGTTTGCAGGAAGGCTCAGCCTTGAACCATGGTTGAAAAGATTCAATTTGAATGCAGCATTGAATTCAAATTCTAGAGCTGATTTTTCTGAGATGATTCAGGCAAATCATATTGTATTTCTCCCATTTCAAATTTATTCTTTCCTTTGGAAATTGTGGTTTGCGTGGATGTGTGCGTTTAAAATGGTGTTTGGAAAAATGGGGGACCTCTGTACACACCTCGTAACGGGAAACCAGAAAAGCCCTCTGGCTTCAATTCAATGAAGATCATCTAGCAATTTGGAAATGTTTCAGGTAGTGAAAAAGGGAATTTGTACCACTCAGAAAAAAAAAGGGAATACCTGCTGTAATAAAGACAATGACTATTTTTTTCATGTTGTTTTCACATAATTTATACAATTGTTAAGGGGTGATAAAGAATAAATTGGCACACGGATGCTTAGGATGATGTCTTCCTCCTTCAGTGTGTCAACTCCTCAGCCACCCCACACACAGTTAGAAAATATTGAGATGATAGATTACACACATTCGCAATTTGACCGAAGGCAACTTTGCCCAGACATAGGAGAGAAAGGATTCTTTTTTTAAAATATTTATTTATATATTTTAAGGGGGGGGGAGGAGAGAGGAGAGAGAGAAAATGCCAGGCAGGCTCTGTGCTATCAGTGCAGAGCCTGACACAGGCCTCGATCTCATGACCTGAGCCAAAATCAAGAGTTGGATGCTTAACCAACTGAGTCACCCCGATATCCCAGAGGGATTCTTTGGAGAAAAAATGGGGGAGGAGGGAAACATAGATTTGCACGGTTTCATCCTACTTGCATACACCCATTTCTATTACCAGTGACTCCACCCTCAACTGTGCATAGTTAAACCCCAGATCACACATACAGGGACTCCTGCAAGGAAGTAATTTTGAGTGGAGGATGTGCTCCCAAGTTATCTCACTTATTGAGGGGCTATTCCTTTGTCTTTACAATTCTTTTTTATTTTTATTATTTTATTATTAAAAATTCTTTTAAACATTTTTATTTATTTCTGAGAGAAAGAGAGAGAGAGAGTGAGCAGGGGAGAGGCAGAGAGCTAGGAGGAGAGAAAATCTCAAGCAGGCTCCATGCTGTGAGCACAGAGCCCAATGCAGGGCTTGAACTCACAAACCATGAGATCATGACCTGAGCAGAAGAATTCAAGAGTCAGCCGCTTAACTGATGGAGCCACCCAGATGCCCAAACTACTCTCTTTTTTAAAAGCCCACTTTGAAATGTAAATAATCCTGAGAGTAGCAGTGTAACAAATCACCAACCCTTAGTATGAATTAATTCTTTAAATCTGACATTAAGAAACACTCTGCTTTAAAACTTGGATTCGGTATATTATTCACATTCTAAAACCAATTGCTGATGACAAATTTTCTCTCAGACTGAGGTCATGGTCAATTTGGAGAGTTATCGAGAGACCTTCACAAAATGAAATAGAATAGAATTAAATAAAAGTATTAGCATTTCACAAGTTGAAAGGGTAAGTTTTGCTTTGTGAAATTTTACTTTAATTACTGCATATACTGCGCTGCCTATATAAAGTATTTCTTTTTGTGCATGCCGGTAAGAATTTTGAAAGTCACAGGTCTATAAGAAACAATCCTCTCAGCCTGGAGTATAGGGCCTTTCCCAAATGGCCTTCCCAGCTTTGTCTCTCTTGCTCCTCATTCTTTTAAACCTATGATTTAACTGCCTTATGTCCCACACACCCCCTTGAATGTATTCTATGTCTTAGTGTCTCTAATTTGGTTCACGCTTCTACTCCCATTTCTCTGCTTGAGCCTCTAAGGCTTACTCAGATAACATCACCTCTGTGTTCTTCCTAGGCAGAAGTAAGCCCTTCCTGTTGCATTTCGGATCTCACTTCCTCTTTCTCAGAGCACTTAGCCCATCCTGTTGTATTTAGCGTGTCATCTCTCTGTGATGAGAAAATTCTCAGAGAGTAACCAAATATAATAGCCAGGCTCTCGATGTCCACTGAATAAATGAAACAGAAGAACAAATAAAATAAAAATTTTTGTAGAGTATAGAAAAATGATTTGCCTGCATAATTGTGAGATTACGAGGATATCTTAGAGGAAGCGACATGTTTAAGGCAGTAGATCGAGGAGGCGCTTCTACCCAACCGATGGTGGTTGAGAATCCCATGGAGGGGCGGGATGTGAGACAAATGATAGGTGGTTAGCTCTGAGGGTGAAACATTTTACAAAAACTACTCATCGTGTAGAATCTAAGTTAAGAATGCATGTTACTTTCCACTGTCTTCACTGCTAATTTCCAGTGATAAAAATGTCCGTGGCATACAATAGCTGGTAATAATTACTGATCCACTAGAGACTGCCCTTTGGTAATTTTACTATTTCTTAGGCCTTTTTTCCCTTTTATATCACTAATGCTATTTTGTCCACTTTTCTTTCCACTCTTAATTATTTTTGCTATAAAAAACTTTAATTTCGGGAGTGCCTAGGTGACTTAGTTAAACATTCGACTTCTGGATTCAGCTCAGGTCACCATCTCACAGTTCATGAGTTTGAGCCCCACATGGAGCTCCCTGCTAACACCACAGAGGTTGCTTAAAATTCTCTCTCTCTCCTTCTCTCTCTACCCCTCTCCCACTCATGCTCACTCTCTCTCTCTCTCTCAAAATAAATAAACTTAAATAAAGTAAAAAAAGTTAAAAAACTTATTTCACAAATGTGAAGAATTTGTAAATTCCACAGTTGATTCTTAAGAGAGGAAACTATGAACATAGGATTAACCCATAATCATTTCTACACCTGACAAACTTAATCCAAATCAGAGCTTTAGTTCACTAATATCTGCACTTACGCTCATTAGCACAGTTCACTAGACATTACTGTATTTAGATGTTCTCACTTCTGTCGTTGAAATGTGTTCCTCTTTCCATTCTTTGCATATTGATAATCATCAGACCTATGGTTTATCTAATTTGAGTTGAATGAAGCAGAACTAGATTAATTCCAGAGGGAATTAGCATTAATAGGGCCGAAAACCTTGTGTTCAAATTTTATTTTAAGAAAAGCCTGACACAAATGAAAATACAGATATGGCGTATTGCTCAGTTCAAATCAATATGGGAGAAAAATAAACCTCAGATCTTTGGTAGAAAAACAGACCTCTTTCTCTTTCTTGACATTATAAAACGTTTATAAAAGATGGCTGCACTTCTGTCTGTAATTTTCTTTTGCAGTTCTCACTCACTGTGGATTCTTCTTCCCCTCGTTCGTTGTTGTGGCTCTTTAATTTCTCCTCATTTCTTTCTCCTCCTTTTTGTTTATCTCCAGTTTTCTCTCTTTCCTGTTTCCTCTGTTCTCCTTTTTTCTTTTCTCTCTTTAAGCATGCTGTAAACTTATTCATTCCCCAAAGGCAGAAACAGCTATCTGAGCAACACTTTGTCAGCATAATACATTTACGGAATGCATATTTATGAACCTTTGAGCTTTTATTGTTCCACAGGGCAAATAAAAAACATGAAAAGTAGCAATATAGTGTTTCAAAGGTCCCTCAAGGAAAACAAAAGTAGCTGGAAATAAATTTGGAAAAAGGTTCTTCTGTAAAAACAGAACCTTGAATTTGTACATGCAAAAGGTTGAAGAGTAGAAACCATTTTTGTTCTTCCTCCTCGACTAAGACTTAGGAAATTTTAAACTTTTTAATAGGTCTAGCCTCTTAAAGTTTGGAAAGGAAAATAATTTTAAAAGAGGATTGGACATAAACGTTTATAATCCAGAGAATCTTAAAACAGCGTGTTGCATTTGGCGGTAATAAAAAAAGGGGGGAAGGAGGGGGACTTAAATTGAAAAGCCCATCTTACTTCCAAATTACAAGTTTGGCTTCCAGCATGGAGTCTTATACTAAATTAGCTAGATTAAAGAGCTTGGGAGTAGAAATGAAAATCTTATAAAATGTCTCGTGATAGTCTTACTTTAATTGATCTTAGCAGAGTCATTAAATTCTCATTGTGTTTCCAAACTTTCCAGAGTGAATAGATTATTAATATTTCATGCCTGGTGGGGAAGTGACCGCATGTCCCCCTGATCACATCCAGGCAGAATGGGATGAATCGAAGGAGGCGAGAAGCTTGGAGGCGAGAGTTCTGAAGAATTCTGAGGGGACCGCTCAGGCCCAAGTGTGGATTTAGATGTCAAAGTCCAGGAGGGTGGTTTCCTCAGGATCGTGTCGGCTCTTCAATACATCCCATCCATGGGTGCTGTAAGCGTCAAGTTCTCGACAAGCTAATGGTACATCCCCAAGATCGACGTCTCAAAATGCCACGAAATGGAGTTTCCAGTTTTATGGCTCCTGCAGTTTGAACAATTAGAAATGGAAGATGCTTTCTAGAACCATTACACTAGAGTCAACCTTTAATCACTGGGCAAATAGGTCTCGGCAATGAGCTGTACCTAAATTAGAACTGAGCTCCAAACAGAGAATAAGCTGAAACTAGGTTATAATTTTTATTTGAAGTGGATAGAATGGTAGACTTCTTGAACTGAGAAACTTTGTAGTATTTAATTTACATCGAATGCTGTGTGCTAGGGAGCAGTGCGTCCCTACTGTCCCCGTTCATCTTGCCATTCTCTACTTTAGGTTTAAGTCCGCAATAACTCTTGGAGAGAGATGTTTTCCTGGAGAGGACAGAAGAGAAGCCCTAGTCCTCAGCCTCATTCCATACCTGCTTTCAACCGCAGTTGTCTTGACTTCCCCCTTCCTTCTGGTCAAATTGTTGCTTTCTATTCCAAACAAAGGAAAAAACTCATTTAGTGACAATGTGTAAGTCCTAACAACATCTTAGCCAACCTAAGTTAGGAGAAGCTTTTGTTAATTCTTAAGTTTCCTAGGGAAAGTGCCATTCCTTATCTCTCACTTTATTGGTAAGAAAGTTGGATCTCAGCAATGAATTCCAAGGTTGCCATCAAACACCAGTTGAGGGAATAATGGTAAACACCAAAAGAACAGAAATAAGTCTATTTCATTCATTACTGTACACGCAGCCCGTGTCTGCTAAGGTGCTGGGGATATAGTTGGTAGACAATAGATATGGCTTATGTTAATTAATGTAAATAGCAGTTTAGTCTTTTTGAATCGCCCTCCCCGATTACCCCTTGACTAACTCTTACTGCACATTGTGTTTGTTCCGCGGGGCTGTTAACAACGGTCTCTGTATTGCACTGAGCCGAACAAAGGAATTGGTTTTTATGTCTTTGACATTAAGGCATGTCACATTTCCTTCTCCTTCTCTCTATTTTATCTGCTTCTTTCACTTTTTCTACATCCATTTCTACATCCATTTTCTGATTCCAGTTCTTTGTGGGACATTAATAATACTTACAAGAGCCTCCAGGAAAACCCACATGCTAGGCCACTGCGCATACACAGCCATAGTGTCCTCGTCATCTGAAACAGATTTAGGGAAAGATGTTAAAGAGAAGTAGTTAAAAGACATCTGTTAGCATTAAGAACTATTTAATATACTATCTGTCTGTAGTGTTATTCACTGAGGGGGAGGACTGATGGTGCTCAGGAAACAGAAAGAAAATGACCCCAAGGAGTGGGGTTGGTTGGAGAGTCCAGTGCCTCCCTGCCTACAGAGGTTAAAATACAGTCTAACGAATGATGCATGAAGTCCTGCTTACATCTGTGGCCTTATCATCCATTTATTTCCTATATATACCGTGTTTTCCCTTCCTACTGAAGTACTCTCAGTTTTCTGAGTGCTACAATTCTTTCTTGCCTCCCCGACTTTGTATGTATTTTATGCACCCAGTAAACTCCTACTTGTCTCTCAAAACGCTGGACTATGGACTCCAGGAATTTAGTCTAGCACCATGGCTCCTGGAGAGCCCTTTTAACTGTTTCATCACTCCTAAACTTTTGTGGTAATTACAGGATTGTGGGTTTATTGTCACATAAAAGGCGGTTAAAATGTGTGTTTCATAAATGGATAGATGAATGGAAGGAGAGATTTAAAAAAATTAAGGACGGGGCGCCTGGGTGGCTCAGTCGGTTGGGTGGCCGACTTCAGCTCAGGTCATGATCTCGCGGTCTGTGAGTTCGAGCCTCGCGTCGGGCTCTGTGCTGACGGCTCAGAGCCTGGAGCCTGCTTCCGATTCTTTGTCTCCCTCTCCCTCTGCCCTTCTCCTGCTCATGCTGTGCCTCTATGTCTCTCAAAAATAAATAAACATTAAAAAATAAAATAAAAAATAAAAAAATTAAGGACTTAGTGCAATATTGTTACTAGGGTGACAAAGATTGGGATATTTGACGATGATAATGTACAAGAAAAGCAGGGCCGGAGATGCTTAGGAATGCACTGTCTGCCTCTTCCAGTGTTTGGTGTTCCCTGTATATGTACTTTATTTTTTTTCCTTAGGCCTCACACATACTATCACCATCTCTTTGTATGAAGTCTCTCTCCTTTTTAGTTATAAATGTTGCCGAAATTGATTTTTGGAATCATCCATTGGGCAGCGTTTTGGAGAGAGTATTCATCAACCCTGATGCTGGTATTTTCCACAAATGACAGAGACCAGTATTTTCTTTAAAAACTCAAGTGGTGAATAAAGATGGCTATAACTTCTTTGCAGTCTTCTCATCTAGAAGTAAAGCCCACTTCCCATCCTCTGGCACCTGAGCTGACATTACGACTTGCCTCCACTAATAGAATGTGGTAAAAGTAAGGACGTGCCTGTTTAGTGTGGAGGTCTTTCAGAGACCTGGTGGCTTCCAGCTCTATTCTCTTCCAACCCTAGGCTACCACAGAAGGAGTCCTGGCCACTCCATGTGGACAGAGAGAGATAGCCAGCATCTTTCCCGCTGTTCCAGCCATCCTGGCCGAGGTGACAGACATGAGAATGAAGCCATGTCGTATTTCCAGTTACAGCCAATGACTGGATTCCTGCAGCTACATGAGTGACCACAGCTTAGACCAGAAGAACCACCTACCTAAGCCCAGCCTTGATTACAAAATTATGATTAAATGAATGTGTATGGTCTAGACCACTGAATTTTGAGGTAGTTTTTCATGCAGCAGTATATAATGGGAACACTCAAGAGCCCGTTTGCGATGATTTAAGTCAGCCTTTAAAAAATTTTTTTTTAAGTTTTATTTATTTATTTTGAGAGAGAGAGAGAGAGAATGAGCAGGGAGGAGCAGAAAGACAGAGTGAGAGAATCCCAAGCGAGGCTTGAACTCACCAGCAGTGAGATCATGACATGAGCAGAAATTAGGAGTCGGACGCTTAACTGCCCGAGCCACCCAGGTGCCCCTTGATTACTTAAATCAGTCTTAAAATGATGTCCTGAATGATTTGTCCTTCAGTAATGAGTGGGCCCACATACGATGCATGTAAAACATTCATTATAATTAAAAAAATCCATTGTTAGACACATTTCACAGTTTGCTCTTACATGGCTTTGGATGTGTTCCTTGTTTTCCCTCTGCCCTGCTCAGCAGCTCCCTTTCAAGCTGTGTCAATGCTTCAAGAAAAATGCTTTCCTGCAATTTATAACTTAGCCATAAGATTTTGACCTAGGCTGAACCTTGGGATCTAAAGTGTCAGAAGGGGGCATTTTTATGTTTATCCTGTAATCGGCTCAAAGAAGTATGGACTAACCTTATGTCTTTTTCAATGTGTGTGCCCTCGGTAGAGCAGCTTTCACTGTCCGAGGACACATGAGAACATCTTAGTTTTATAGAATCACATATCTACTTGCCACACAACTTTTTCACTATAGTTCCGCTCATTCTATCAGAAACGTTAAGTTGGAGAGGCCCCTGGGTGGCTCAGTCGGTTGAGCATCTGACTTGGGCTCAGGTCACGAACTCGAGGTTCATGAGTTCAAGTCCCACGCCAGGCTCTGCGATGACAGCTCAGAGCCTGGAGCCTGCTTCGGATTCTGTGTCTCCCTCTCTGTGCTCCCTGCTCTCTCTCTCTCTCAAAAAGAAATAAAAAGGAATGTTAAGTTGGAAATTTTGATGAAGAAGCAGGTTACAGTGGATGACAGTTTCCGAGGTTAGTTTATAATTTCTTCTAAGGAACTGGGTTAAAAACGGCTTCACAACTCTTGGCCTGTATCCATTCTAGGGGAATCAAAAGTTTTGTTTTGATGAAGATTTTATAAAGAGAATTGGTTCAGAGGGAACTGGCTCTGAGGCCTTCTGACAAAGGGAAGGGTAGGAGACATTTCTCTCTGCTTTCCAAGCGTAGTGAGGGGACTTCACAATGGACCCCTTGGACAGTGGGGGATATGTCCTTTGCAGCCATGGGGGCACAGTGGCTCCTGACTCCTGCTAAGGACCTGAGTTTGAGGGCTGTCTCTGGGAGTGTGTTACAGTGATCTTCTGATAGCAGGTTAAATGTGAGGGAATATCAGGGACTAGACGAGGAACTCTTAAGATGATTAACAGTCTCTTTTCAAGGGGATCCTGCCTAAAAGAGACTTCTGGATGTAGGACTCCAGAAAGGGAGAGACAGAGTGAATGTCAGGGACCTGCTGGTCACAAGGGTCACTCTGTGATCTCTGGGCACCAGGGCCTCGTGCCTCAGGAAAGCCAAGGGGGCTCAGAAGAACCCAGGAGAGAAAGGCAGCATCGACAGCCATAGTCCAGGGAGCACCTGAGGCAGCTTCTAAGAGTCCCAGTCAGGGCCGAACCTCCTGCTTACCCTTTACTTCTTCTTCCCCTCTCTCTGCTCCTAGCTGGGTCAGAAACAGCTTCTGGTAGGAATGAGGTAGAAAAAAAGAGAGAAGAACCGTATAGTCTTCCTCCATGGTAATGGCAAGCCCATGGTAGGACCTGAACCCGTATCTAGGATCCTGGAAAGAGGAAAGTTTCCTTCAAATCAAGTATGAAATGATGATCATTACCAGAGCCTGGACATTTCTGCTTTAACCAACACTGTGCTTTGGACTTGTAATGGCAGGGTGTTCTCTTTCTCAAGATGGATTAGAAAAGTCATGGGAGTAAGAACAGAGAAAAAATTATTTCCACTGAATACATTTTAAAGGGGCAGAGGAAGAAAAAATAAAATTGCACTGTGATTACAGTCCATGTACAGATACATTATAATCCAATACAATGGTTATATGAACTGATGGGATCATTTTAAAGAATTGCTAGTTTAAAGTATTTAAAATCTATTCTTATTTTCCTTTATAGCAAAACAATTTCATCTATTCCTCACATCTTTGCTTTTCAAAAAGATATAAATGCAGGGAGTGGACACTTTGGAATGATCTGAACCAGTAATTATTCTAAAAAAAAACTATTATTCACTAACACTAAAATAATATACTTTTTTTTTTGCTGTGACAATCTTGGTCAAAGTATATCATGATCATACATCTTAACTTCATAATTTGTTGGCACATCATCACCAGTGATAAAATCTGCTTTTATGGATTTTGTGTTTTAATGTGGTAAATAGTATACAGACCACACAGAGAAAAGAAGCTTCTCACCTTTTTCAAAAAGTTTAGTAGGGGTTGTCATTTGATACTACAATTGAATATGATAGTAAATAATAGTAAAATGTCATGAATACCCACATTTTCTGTAATAATATAGTAAGCAACAGGGTGATTGATCGAATATTCTTCAGTAATAATTTTGCTCCAAAGATTTCTAAATTCTCTCCCTAGATGTATTATTTTTACTTGTGAGAAGGAAAAAAAGAGTTATAGCAAGGCTAATGGACTTGCGCAAGGTTAGATACCAAATCAATGAAAGGAAACCCAGAATCCCTATCCGGAAGCCTCGAACTACCAGACCCAATGTAAGGTCTGGTGAAAACACAGGGAAGAGCACAGCTTCAGTGGGAAACGGGGAGGCTGGTACATATCCTGTGGTCAACTGTTAGGTATTTCCTACTTCTTGTTTTTTAACTTGAGTCTTTATGGGGTCTACACTAGATATATCTGATATGTATCTAATAAAATAGTCCCTGGATACACATTTTGGCATACTGTGTCTTGCTTACATTGTCTGTAACTGAGAGTACAGGACCAGTCCTGACTTTGCCAACAGAAGTAAAAGAAATAAAAACTCTCTTGGTAGTAAAATACACAGATTAATTTCATAAAGAGGAATTTTTAAAATAAATGGAAAATATGCAGAAAAATGGAAGTAACTGGGAAAGTAGTGCTCAGAAGATAGTTTTTTTTGTTTTTTTTTGTTTTGTTTTTTTGTTTTTTAAACATCATCAGCAAATTTGTCTATGTTGAGGAAGAAAAAGTTTTGGATTCTGATGCTTTAGTCATCTATGCTGTGTAAGACATTGCTCCAAAACTTATTGATGTAAAAAAATAAACATTTATGGTCTCGTGAATTTCTGCAGTCAGGAGTCCACACTCCCTAGAACCCTAACTCGGTTCTTGTTCTCATTGTCTTTCCCAGAGCTGTAATAAAAGCGTCGACCTGGGCTGCAATCTCATCTGAAGTTTCGACTTAGGGAAGATCTGCTTCTCAGCTCACTCATGTGCTGTTAGCAGGATTTAGTTCCTTGTGAATTGTTGAAACATGGACCTCAGTTTCTTACTGGCTGTTCTCTCTGGTTGTTTCCATGTAGAGCTCTCCATAGGGAACTCACAACATGGCAGTTGGCTTTTATTAGAGTCAAGTGAGAGAACAAAAAAGGGTAAGCAAGGTGAGTAACACAGAAGCCAGTACCTTTTTGCAAACTAATCTCAGTAGTGACATGCTATCGCTTTTATAGTATTTTATGAGTTAGAAACAAGTTACTAGGTCCAGTCTGTACTAATAGAGAAGAGATTGCACAAAGGCATAAACACCAGGAGGAGAGGACCATAGGGAGCTACCTACCATATCAGATTCTGCAAACTAACCAGTTGTGTGTACGTATGCAGCAAGTGGCATCTGTTGTCTGTTATCCCAAGTTGAAGTCTGAGCACTTCCGCCCACTGCATCTTGGAGTCACAGTTGCCAAGGAAAATACAGTGCCAGCCACACACTAGGGAAAACCACATTTTCCTCACATAAAGAAGAGACAGAACAAGATCAGTAGTGGACATTGATCATCCATGGCTGGTGGGTCCCTCCCTGCAGCCTGCTCACACCCCTCTTGTGCTACAGCAAAAGAACCTCATCCCCTCCCCACAAAACACCAGATATGGTAGAGAGGTTGGTCAGATGCCATGCGAGGCACACACTTAGGTAGAACAAGAGGGCACATGATGAGTTTGAAATAAGGAAAGACTTTGCCACACATGCTCCTAAGCCCAGCATAGACTATGAGGACTCTGTCTTTTGGTAGGAAAGTGTTGCAGGTATAAGGTCCATTTTTATTCCACCAAGTGGGGGTCGAAAGACTGTGTGCATATGACCACCTTTCCTACAATGTGATTTCAGGCAAGTCACTTCAAAGACTTTGAGGTTTCCCACACATAAAATGAGGAGTTTGAACTTGATTCTTCAATGTATTTCCATTTTCCTATGTCCATTGTTCTCATTACCAGTTTAGTTAAATAACAGGCATATAGGGAGGGCCAATGACATGGTAAGTACTCTGCTGAATCCTGTGAGGACAGTCCCTGCTCTTATCCTCAAGTACTTGCGCATGGTACTTTCCCCACTAAACTGTGGGCTCTGACTTTATCTTTTAAAACTGAGAATGGGGGCGCCTGGGTGGCTCAGTCGGTTGAGCGTCCAACTTCGGCTCAGGTCATGATCTTGCAGTCTGTGATTTCGAGCCCCGCGTCGGGCTCTGTGCTGACAGCTCAGAACCTGGAGCCTGCGTGGGATTCTGTGTCTCCCTCTCTCTCTGCCCCTCCCCCACTCATGCTCTGTCTCTCTCTGTCTCAAAAATAAATAAATATTAAAAAATAAATAAATAAATAAAACTGAGAATGAATCCAGTCTCTCCATCTGGCCGACAGTGGTTGGTATAGAGATGAGCATAGCTGCCTTCCAATCTCTCCATCCAGCACATGTCCCAGAACATTCTGTTTCATTCAGAAATACTCTGTTGCAGCAGCAACAGATTTCATAACTGATAATAGATGAATACAACAGGCATCAAATGGTTCAAGTGTATCTTGGTTTCTGGGATAAACATGTTTCTGAAGATGTTAGACAGACTAAAATGAATTATTCAAGCCAGAACTTTGTTAGTCCTGCAAATGCTTTGCTCTAACATATACGCTCTATTCCTTTTTTTTTTTTTTAGTTTATTTATTTATTTTGAGAGAAGCAAAGACAGTACAAGTAGGGGAGGGGCAGAGAGAGAAGGAGGCGGAGAATCCCAAGCAGGCTGCCCACTGTCAGCACAGAGCCCTTTGTGGTGCTTGAATTCATGACCTGAGCAGAAATCGAGTCAGACGCGTAACCAACTGAGCGTCTCAGGTGCCCCGATGCTCTATTCTTTTAACAAAGGAGAATGAATAAGTCCATGGCATTAATTTTGTGTAGAAATATCACTCATGTGGGTGCATGGCTTTTAGGAAAATCAGGAGGGTTTTCATTCTTTGTGTATTAAAGAAGAGAGGTGAAGAATAAGGCACAAAATGTGTGTGGAAGACTCACATGTGTAGAGGAAATTCACTAGAGCTATCCTGTTTGTAACTCTTGTACCCCGTCTAGCCACTTTTCATCCCCTCAGCCTCCCCCCACTTCTAAACATATAAGCTCCCACCTCTAAGAACTTTGGGTTGGCTCTTTGGACTCTCTCTGCACTCTTGGTTCTTGGTTGCATTGTTATGGTACGCTTAGTCCTGGGACTGATGGAGAAAAAAGGACCAGCCTGAGAGACTACAGAAGTAGGGGCAGCTGTGCCAATCAGGAACAGAGACAATGATAAACATTCATTTAAGACATGCTGTGTGCTGGGGGGCCTAGGTGCCTCAGATGGTGAAGCATTCGACTCTTGATTTTGGCTAGGTCATGATCTCATGGGTCATGAGTCCGAGCCTCATGTAGGCTCTGCACTGACAGTGTGGAGCCTGCTTGGGATTCTCTCTCTCTGCCCCTTCTCTGCTCATACTCTCTCAATAAATAAACTTAAAATTAAAAAAGACATGCTCTGTGCCAAGCACTGTAGATGCATTATCTCATTTATTTATCCTATACTAACCCAATAAGTAAGTGTCTATATTGTTCACATTTTACAGATGACAAAATGCAGTCCTAGACAATTAAGTTCTTTACTAATTATTGTCTGAACCAGGTTTGGAAATCAAGGTCTGAGTCCAAAACTCTGTACAATACTGGAACGATAAACTCTGAGGCAAACCACTAGTGAAATGAGAGCGAAGTTTGATGGCAACTCTGCCTCCCCTTCCCCTGGACTCTTTGGAAAACTTTTTGTTTAAAAATTGCCTGAGTGTCCTTTGCTGAAAACTTGATGAAAAGAAACATCTGTCGAATACCTACTATGTGTCATGCATTTTCACATTATTTCACTCCACGGCAGGCACTGGGGGATACCAGAGTGAATAAAGCATACATGGTTCCCACCTGAGATACAAACAGCAAAATGAACAGACCTTTATCAGGGAACATGGGAGGAGAGGTTCCCAAGTTCAAAGAGGTCAGAAAAGACCATTAACAGTATCACATTTTTGTTTCTCATATCTGCAGACTTCAGTTGTCTGACATGGTTTCATTTACATGGTGGGTACCACAATCCGTCGTAATACATCAGCTACGGAAGGCATAATGCAAATCCTGAACAATTGATCCAACAAGGCCAGATGGTACCTGTGGAAGCTGGGTGACCATTTCCTATCTGGGTCAGGAGCCTGCATTTTTTTAAGAAGACGCTGCAAACCTTGCTCTCTCTTTGGATGATTGTCGAAGTCCGTGGATTTCCTATTAATTGGCGAAGGGAATGCCTGCTGTCCAGGCTTCAGCTTGGAAAACGAATCCTTGAGCTGACTCTTTTCCATTCTTAAGAAGTTTGGTTGCGATGTTGTGTGGCTTGAGTAAAGGCTACATGGTCTATTAATTTATGGTAGTTAAAAATTCATCCTGGATCCATCTAGTTAATTAGAAAGCTGCAAGTGGGATGACATGAACTTGCCCTTATGAAGAATTCTTTTATTGAATGGAATTTTGGCACTATGCCATTGGCCTTTTTTGAGAATATTATGAAAACAAGACTTTCGTGACACGGTGGAAGATGTTACCATGTACCCTAGTGTCCCTTTTATGATGATCCGGGGAAGGAATTTTTCTTAGTCCTCGGAATATCTATCCAGCTGCACGACTGGGTAGATTTTAGCTGATGCAGCTTCGAATGCTCGGAAGCTCAGAATCAAATTCACAACATAATTCCGGAAACTGTACGCGAACATGCATGACTCACAGTACATATTACTCATGATACCAATTCCATCTTATTTCTCTACCCTCACTTTCTCCTCATCCAACTTTTTTCCACTGTTTATTTTTTTTAGCCCGATTGTATGTTTTAACTAACTCAGATTCCATTTGGGAAAAGGTGAACCAACTCATGAGAATGACTCAGCATTTAAGATTTTTAGGCAGGTTCCTAATTTAACAAGATGTGAAAGACAAGCATTTCCAATGATTTTAATTTTACCATCCCAGACTGACATGATTTTCCGTAGGAATGGAGAAGAAGAAGGTTCATAGCTATCTTAAATTATAAGCAGTCTGAAAATTATTTATTTATTATTTGGCTTGAAATAAACTTTGCCATTTACATATGACTGTAAGAGTATCTGAGTCCTCATTCAAAAATTTGCAGGAAACAAACTTTAACTCATTCTATAACCTGACGTAGGAGGACCCGCAAAATTCTCCCAGTCATTTCTACCGCCCTCTGCTTAGCACATCATCTTTCTCTTTTCTGCAAAGGAGGGGAATGGCCCATTCTTTTAATCTGATGCACAGAAAACCCTAGCTGAAGCGACATCTTTTTCTCTTTATTTCTGCTTTTCACTGGGGTGGTTTAAACTTTTCCTAGTTTGGCAGAGAGAGTACTTTGGCTTCAAGTTACTGATAAACCGCATTTTTTTTGCAAGAATCAAGGTAAAAATGACAAATATTAACAAAGGACAAGCTACCTAATACACCAATAAGAACTTGAAAGAATCAAATTCATTTGTAAAATGCACATAAGCAGAAAAATTACTTCTCCAGTGTGATTTTATTATATTTGACGTGTGTGTCTGTGTGTTCTTTTATTTAGGACAGTTCTGCTCATTTCATCCAAGCATTTTTAGAAATTAAAATTGGATTAGAATATAATACCCATGGTTGTGTGACCAATAAATTGTATACACAGCATGTTTTCCCTCTGTTTTCAAATTGCTTTCATTTATTTACCTCTTTCACACAGAGTTCATATATTATAAATCACAGGGATGTTTCGGGGCATGACAGACCCTCATTCCTGAACGGAATGGTCTCTCATGCATAACTTTTCTTTGATCAACAACTCAAGCCAAATGAGTTTAGGATGAAGAGAACACGGAACATATTTAAACCAGGGAAGACAACAGCATAGAGATTGTGGCTTGGTGCAAGAGATATCTATTGTTAGCCTGGTGCTTTGTTTTTACTCTTTACGAAAACAAATGGATTTCACAATAGGACACACAGAATAGATTTTAATTCTTAGAAGATTCGGTCATTCTTTTTGTGGCTTACAAAAATATACAGTGGACCTGATTTCAAAAAAGATAAATTAAAAAATCCTCAATCGCTTTTTGATTTAGTTCTTGGAAGATTAACCAAACTGGTATCCATCTATAATTCTGAGTCAAAGGTGGATGTTTTTTGAAGAGAGGACCTATGATAAGATAAGTAAATATTTATCCACAAAGGAATCTTTGGCTTAGATATTATAAAAATTTCTTTTGTAAAAATATTATTAATAACCCAGTCCTTAAGAGAAATTCCATAATTTCAGATTGGGATAAAGAGAATGATTGATTTCTGTAATGTTGATTAGAGTATAATTTCAAAAGTTAGAATAAATGTAATAATAAATAACTCTATAATAAATAATGATAAATAAATGTAAATGTTTTAGGTTGATCTGGTTCTTATGCTTTTTGAGGGTTATATTTATTTCATCACCAACTGTATAATCCTGCCGATTTATGCAATCATAGGTGAGGCTTTTGCTGGTAAAGTGACTTGATGTAATGTTTACCAAATTCTCATTAGCCTAAAACCTCACTGACATCTTCTGTACATTTTCTGTACATTTAATATGAGCTTCGGCTTGAACTTTTTTGTTGAAATGTCTACAGTTGATTACATATTGGTCTGATAAAACAGACATTTTTTGTTTGACTACATGATACTCATTTAAAGAACACACCCGATTATGAAATTGCAAGGAGAGTTTTAAGTCATTCCAACTTTTCAGGTGACTAATAGAGTATACATGTTTCACAAGGATGGAAGGGCTAATTACATATTTTTCAGAAAGGCAATATTTTATTTAAAATTAACAAATTTGATAAATCAAATATATCTGATACATTTGATTAGATAAAATGTCTTTTGTTAAATAAGCTTCAACAGTTGAAAATGAAGATAAATCTTAACTTGAATAATTCATATCAAATGAAGAGCACCATTTCATAGATGCTAAAATTAATTCTCTTATAATCAGAAAGCTATGAACTAATTTGTTTGAAGTAGTTCTTTTGCCCTAATATGTAAACAGTCCAAACTTACTTTCAAGTTTGCACTGTCTTGAAACAAATTTTTCAGTTTTAGTTGTGAATTCCACTAATTTTTATTAAATGCATTTACATTTAAATGTATTCATCTCTTCAGTCAATGCTTGTCAGAAATATGATATATATATTTAAAAATAAATATAGAGAAACAGTGTTTTCTTATTACAGTGAGATTTACTTATTTTCATGGTGATTTCTAAAAGTTCTTATGCATAAATTTTTCCAAACTAGTTCAAGTCTATGGTTAGCTCTCTCTCTCTCTCTTTTTTTTTTAAGTTTATTTATTTTGAGAGAGAAAACACCAGCTGGGGAAGGGCAGAGAGAGACGAGAAAGAAAGAATCCTAAGCAGACTGCACTAACAGCAGGGCTTGAACCACCAATGCAGGGCTTGAACCACCAATGCAGGGCTTGAACCACCAATGCAGGGCTTGAACCACCAATGCAGGGCTTGAACTCATGAACCATGAGATCCTAACCTGAGCTGAAGTCAGTTGCTTAACCAACTGAGCCACTTAGGCGTCCCTATGTCTAACTCTTAATATTCAGAAATTGATTTTTCAAGTTCTAGATTACTCAACTCCTCTGGCACAGCTCCTTATCTCTTTTGATCACTGTTCTTTGTAGCTCTCTGTCTATCCATCCATTTGATCATCATTCTACAGTATTTACCGTGGTCTCACTGTGTGCTAGGCACTATGCCATGCTGTAGCCACATTGGTGCCCAAGACAGACCTATTTCTTCTCTCATGTCTCCTTCATCTAGACCTAAACAAGAAATGTCACAAGTGATTATTGAATCTCATTGGGGTAGAAGGGCAGAGTGCTCTGAAAATATTTAATGAGAGGAAATGACCAGCCTAGGGGAAAATGTAGGGGTGGGGTCAGGGCAGTGTCCCAGAGACTGGCATTTAAGTTTAAACTTGAAGGATGATAGTTGTTGGCACAAAGAAGTGGGATAACGGGTTAGTAGAAGAGCAGAGGGAACAGTGTATGCGAAGGTATAGAAATGGAGAGGAGATTAGCACTCATTGTGTAGAAATGCCACAATAGGGAGGGGGGCTATAGATGAAGCCAAGAAATTTGATAGTGGCCTGTTGCTTACACCGCCTGTCAGAAGGACAAGGAATGACAGTGACTTGAAGTGTCAGTTCATTCTATTTCTCACTGCAGCTCTCAGAAAGCTTGCAGGAGGGAGAGGAAAGGAAGGAAACTAACATTGGGGCCAGGCACTTCAGGTCTCTTCTTTCAGACGCTTGCTTTTCACTTTCTCCTCCTGTGGCAATGGGTTTCAACCTCTCCAGTCTACTTCTTTCTCTCCCTACTCCATTGTTTTGTGAAAAGTCTCTGTCAGGGAGCAAATGCAAAGAAGGTGGCTTTGAACAGTTAGTTCTAGGTAATCATGTGAATGGATTGTACTTATCTCTCTTCCCTTCTCATTTTCCTCTCCTCACCTCCCGCTCCTCTCTCCATGCCCACTCTGCTTTCTAGTTCCCACACCAGTGATGCTGCCATCTCTATACTATGCATCCTCACCTCACATTTCCTCCCATTTACACTTTCTTTTAAATAAAGAAATTTTTTTTAATGTTTGTTTATTTTTGAGAGAGAGACAGAGTGCAAGCAAGGGAGGAGCAAAAAGAGAGGGAGACACAGAATCCGAAGAAGGGTCCAGGCTCTGAGCTGTCAGCACAAAGCCCGACATGGGGCCCAAACTCAGGAACTGCGAGATCATGACCTGAGCTGAAGTCAGACGCTTAACCAACTGACCCACCCAGGCGCCCCCCATTTACACTTTCTGTGACCCACTGTCTTGAGATCCACCTCTCAAATGGTTGATAAGCAACTGTTGTTTGCTTCCGGGACACATACAGTGGGTGTTATTTGAATACATGACATATGCTCATGGATATGTGCCCACATGTTACTCTTTCTGGGATTCAGCACAAGTGAGGAAGATTTCATGGTATAGTCCATTTCCAGTGTACTCACTGTAACTTAGATCCCTGGCTTACAGAATCTTTACACTTTTCTATGAACACTTAAAATGAATATTCTACTAGCGATTCCATCTTTAAAATGTTATCTTTCAGAAATGCTCCCACACATGTCTGAGGCATATATGTTGGGATATTAATTGCAACCTTTTTTGTAATTGTAAACATCACAAACACATGAAATGCCTATCAGTAGGGGACCAAGTCTATTATTACATTTATCTAAGTATTTATCTACATTCATGATTTTCTCTGGGAATGTCTGTTGGTTTGAAATGAAAGGATGCCAAAAGGGGACCTCACGTTTTATTTCATAGTTATATGTTTTCTTTTTTTCCCAGTGAGTGTGCATTAGTTTTACAATAAAAGTCAATAAAAATATTTCCATGTTCTTGCAAAGTGGGGACACTTTAGGCATGGAGATAAGCCGGGAAGAGGGGTCTATTTGGAGTAAGGGCCCTCATAGGCACCCCGTGTATTACCTGAGGTGCAAATCACCTACTTTACCCATGTATAAGGCTGTCCCTGGCCAGCGACATTATATGGGGAAAGATAGAGAGTGAAATGGGAGTGAAAAACCCAGTAAGATTCTTACTTGCATTGTTGAAATTATGGCTGCCTGGACAAAGACTTTATCTAATGGCCTTGCTTGTGTCTTTGCGTGTGAGAGATAAGACCAGTCTCTATGGACTCCTATCACTGAAATGCAGACTGATAAGATTTTAGGTTCATTAATTGAGTGAACTAGAGGAAACTTGGCCCAGTGGCTCTGGGAAAAGGGTCTGCAGTATGAATTCTGATATTTGGGATGGGACTAGTACTGGGAAGGATGGTCCAGCCTTAATATTTTATTGAAGAAGAATGTTTATTTTCATTAAATATTTTATTAATTATTTAATTTTTATTAAAACAAGAAAACATGATTTTTATTGGTCTAAGTGGGCCAGTGTGATTATTTCAGGAGGAGTGGGAAGTCCTTCCTAGAATCCCAGTGGTCTGGGACCCTTTGTTTTGCCTGTGTGTCTGCCTCCTTCACTTCAAGGTAAGCTTCTTAAGGGAGAAACTTCTGCATTCTCCTTTCGGTCTCTATTCCTGTGCCTGACACACCATACCATTCAATAAAATACCCTGAGCTTATTAAAATCATCTACTCTAATTTTATGATAGGAAAAGATAGGGTAAAATAAGCAGAGAGGGAAATGGTAGGACCTGAGGTCCCTGGGGGGGCAGGGGAACACCTATTCTGGAAGAGTGCTGGGAGTGTCTGACTATAGCAAATCCCCTCCGGTGTAAGTTTCTTCTTAAGAACGTAACAGACCCACCTGCTCCTCCTCAGGTTTCCCTCAGGAATTTGACAAAAGACCCAGTATGGCCATAGACCACCCCTCATACAATGAAAACAAGCCAATCAGGAATGGACAACCCAGCACCTAGAGCTATCAAGACAATAAGGGAAGGACCTGAGAAGGAATGAGAGGGCAAGGACAGGGGAGGGCTGACAGGAACCTTATAAAACAAGGACCCTTGCCTATAGTCCTTGGTCATTCACTTTTGAATGTCCTCTCTCTGAAAAGAGAGCTTTCCTACTGTTCTTCCTTTCTGACCTTATACTCTAATAAGCTTTTGCCTGCTGCTCATTTTTGTCCATCTCTTCATTCTTCAAAGAGGTGAGACAACAAACCCTGGGTATTTTGGTAAAAAATTCTGCGACAATTTAGCCTAGAGAAGATTGGAAATATGAATAAAACAACTTTAGCAATTTGGCCAGTGTGGTCAAGTTGAAAGCCTGAATGCTTTGCCCTACATCAAACCTAGGTTTAGAGCCTACATCCATCTTTCGCTAGTTGTATGTTCTTGAACACATCAAACCCTCTGCGACTGTTTTCTCGGATGTAAGGTGAGGATGTTAGTAACTCACAAGACTGGGATAACTATCAGAGATAATATATATAAAGGACCTAGGACCTACTAAAGGCTTAATAAATGGAAATTGTCACAGAGTTGTGAGACATCTTAAGGTATTGTTGAAATTATAATGTAGTTCAAGTTCCTAGGACAGGCCGTGACACTTCGGTGACACTTCCTCTGGTACTGCGGCTGATGGAGTGCTGCTTTATCTAAATCAGTCATTATGGCTTGCTACTCAAATTGTGGTTTGTAGCAGGACACACAGAGTCCGATGGAAGAGGTAGGCCTGGTGTGGCAGCACAATTATTAAACCTTAGGAGACGACAAAATGTCGAGGAGCTTCTTTAGTCCAAGGTATGGTCTCCACCATGGGCATCCCCCTGTCGGCCATGGCTCCAGATCTGCAAGGGACATCAAACTAATGTCAATTTTATGAACATCTGAATTGAGAGTGACCTTTTGGTGCAACAGAAACATTAAAGGGGATTACAGGGCCAAATCCTCAGAGCAGCTCCACTCTGAAGTCCCTAGTCTGCAAAATGGCAAAGCTGCTGGAAATTTGCCAGGAGAAGCCCACTGAAGCAAGGGACATGAATAAATAATAATTATGGGCATCTCTTCTTCCTTTGTTTGAGCTCTCAGGGGCAAAGAGAGCAGCATTGATTACAGTGTGTTTTTACATTTCTTTTCCTTTTTAAAATAATTTTGCTCTACTTCTTTTTAACTTCTTTCATACATTACCTGTCTCTATTCCTTGGCGCTATTGTTTTTAATTTCTCCCTTTTTATCTTCGTTGTTGCTCATTTTCTCCTGTTCAAACATTTTCTTTTGGTCCTGAGTACAGTTTCCCTCCTGTTTATCAGAGTATTCACTGGGTTACCTTTGTCATCATCTTCCTCCACATTTATTGTGACCCTAAATGTTCCTTGTGTTTAATGCTTCCTGACCCTGAACTATATTTCCCTCCCCTCACCCACTCCCTTCCTTTTAATTTCCATTTTAACATTGTCTTATTGAAGTAAAATTCATGTAGTGAATTGAAAAGATCTTAGGCGTACAACACTCATTCTTTACCTCCTGACTCCTGTTTGTGAACTGTCTCTCCAATGTCATGTGAAGATACCAATCATGTGCCCAGAAGTAGTATAAGTTTGTACATGAAAGGTGTAACAAGTCTCAGGAGCAAGGAGACCCTATAAATGTCAGAATATAAAACTATTACGGGGTGGTCTGAGATGCCTGTGTGTGGTTCCATGACTAGATGTTTCCTTCATGTTTGTGAATTCTGGGTGATTTGTCATCTAACTCCCTGTGTTCTTTCCAACATTACAAAAATAAAAGACTGTGCAGTTTTCTTAAAATCTTGATAAACTTGCATTGCGTGTCTTTACCTTTGAAAGTTCAAATAGCAGTTCTGTGCATTGAAGTTGAAGCAGACTATGTCCTCAGACAGCTTCTCAGTCTGAAGCTCGCCCCGGGAGAGGCTAGTGTTTACTGCCTTGTTTCCAATTAACCTTGGGGTTTTGTGGCATCCCTCATGCCTGCCAAGCAGATTATGGCTTAGTGGTGGTATGAAACTCTGCCAATGCCAATGTTTTGCATAACAAACTTGTGTTGGCTCAGTGGGAGGACCCCCCCCCCACCCTCTAGCAGACAACGTGTTTCAGCAGGGCATATGTGCCCGAGGGCATGGGATTGCACACATGCACACACAGAGTTTCTACTCTGCACAAGTTCCTCACAATTATCAGAAGATTCTGCTCATTGAGGTGCAATTCATTTTTTAAAAATGTTCATTTATTTATTTTGAGAGAGAGCAAGCATGTGAGCAAGCGAGGGAGGGGCAGAGAGAGCAGGAGAGAGAGAGACTCCCACACAGGATCCACACTCAGCGTGGAGCTGGATGAGAAGCTCGATCTCACCACAGTGAGACCATGAACTGAGCCGGAATCAAGAGTCAGACGCTTCACCTACAGAGCCACCCGGGCGCCCCTTAGGTGTAATTCATTTGGATGATGAGGTTTGAGTGACTGAATAAAAGGACCTTCCTTTTTACTTAGCTGAGCATTTAAAAATTCCCACCTAGACCTATAAACATTCATTGAGACATAAGCATATAGAACAGAAGCTTGTCAGCCAGAATTGCAGGGTGCATTTCAAACCCAGAATCTTATTATTGGAAAGACGCTTAAAGATCGCCCGGCTTAGCCCCTGTCTGAGACTGGAGTCCCCTCCCCTCTGCGGGGTCTTCATGAAGCCCTTCTGATGCTGTGAATGCTGCAGTGAATGGGAACTCACAGAATTACAATTTGGACACGGTTTCAATCCATTAGCTGGTTCCTAAACTTTTCTTTGGTAGCAGCTCTTTTTTTTTTTTTTTTGTCAGTAAGCTTTCTCTGGAGGGGAAAGACTGAGGTTTGAAGGTCTCTAAGCACGCATTTTTGTTTCTTCCTCTGTATTCCTCTAGACCCTGAATGTGTGGTGATGAGGGGAAGGGAATAGAACCAGCTCCCTGGTGTAGCCACTATGGAAAACAGCATGGAAGTTCTTCATGGAAATTAAATATAGAACTACCGTATAATCCAGCACTTTCACTTCTGGAAATATATCCAGAGGACATAAAAACACCAGCTCAAAAAGATATATACATCCCATAACTCACAGCAGCATTATTTACAATAGCCAAGACATGGAAAAACCTGTGTTCACCAATGGATGAATGGTTAAATAAGTTGCAGATATATATATATATATATATATATATATATATATATATATTGCATATATATGTGCAATAAAATATTATTTAGCCATAAAAACAAGGAAATCCTACCATCTGCAACAACATGGACCTTGAAAATATTATGCTAGTGAAATGAGTCAGACAGAGAGAGGTGAAGACTGTATTATTATCTCACTTGTGTGTGGAATCTAAAACCAATAACAAAAACATACTAAATTCATTAAAAAAGAGATCAGACTTGTGAACACAGGCAGGGGGGTTGGGAGGAGAGGGAATTGGGGCAAGGTGGTCAGAAGGTACAAAGTTCCAGTTAAGAGGGAAGTAAGTACTAGGATAAAACTCACGTCACGACTGCAGCTAACAGTGCTGTGTGGTAGACAGGAAAGGTGTCCAGAGAACAGAGCCTCAGTATTCTCATCACAAGGAGACATTTGTTTTCCTTTCTTTTTAAATTTTTTTTTAATGTTCACTTACTTTTGAGAGAGACAGAGTGTGAGCAGAGGAGGGACAGAGAGAGAAAGACACACACACACACACACACACACACACACACAGAATCCGAAGCAGGCTCCAAGCTCCGAGCTGTCAGCACAGAGCCCCATGTGGCGTTTGAACCCGCAAACTGCGAGATCATGTCCTGAGCTGAAGTCAAACGTTTAACTGACTAAGCCACCCAGGCACCCCTGTTTTTCTTTCCTTTTTATTGTATCTATATGAGATGACGGATGTTAGCTAAATCCATGTGGTAATCATTTCACAATACAGGTAAGTGAAATCATCATGCTATACACCTTAAACTTACACAGCGCTACCTGCTGATTATTTCTCAGTAGAACTGGAAGAGAAAAAAAAAAGAACTGCCTACATGGTGCCTCTGTCAGTGTCGGTGAAGGAAGGATTCCTTTTGTGCTAGGATCCCAAAGTCTTCGTGCGTCGGGGTCTGTTTTTCCCTTGGTCACGTGGGGCCACTTCTCTCCCTTCCTCATTCTCTGCTTCTTTGTGGAGAATTCCAGAAAACTTCCCTTTGGGCACCAGCTCAGCTCTTAACTTAGGCTTCCCCTCCAGAATATATTTAGCTAATGTCCCTTCTTCTTATGTCACCTTCCAAAGGAGGTGGATAGAGGTCAAGTTTTCATATATGTAGTATTGTGCATTCTGAATAACAGCTTCTTAATATGTAATTGATACACAAAACCCATACTCATAAGAAAATATCCACAGCACTCTTGAAACAGAGTGGCTTCATGTATAATATGTAGTTAGATGGTTGGGAATAGAAGGCCTTGGTGAACTGTAGATCCTCTGTATTCTCTCTTCCCCATTTACCACTTCTCAAGTCTGTCTATTTAGGTAGCTGGTTGAAAATTCATTCTTACACTGAGCTGAAATTTACCTTTGGGAATTTTCCAACATCGATTTAGGTTTACACAGACTAACCTAAATCCTTCTTGTAAAACCTTACAAATAATTGAAGGCAATGACCATGTTCCTTACTTTTATTTCTTTGCAGGAAAAACAACCTTAGTTCCTTCCATCTTTCTTCTTATGACATAATTGTGAGTCACTTTGGCTATCGGGTTCCCCTTCTCCTTATGTACTCTTGTTTGACTATATTTCTCCTTATAAATTGTGGCACCCATACCTCAGTTAACATTATAGGTATTTCCTATTGCAGGATGTAACCTCCTTTAGATACCGGGTTGAGGTTAAAAATGATATATTGCTTCCTACTGAACATGCTATCATTGAGGACGCCCAGAGTGCATTCACCTATTCTACCCTCATAAAAGTGGTTGGATGTATTCCTAACCAGTATCCTATTTCATCCTGGGAAATTTCACTTTCCTACATTCAGGCAATCATTTCAACCTAAGAAGTTCCTTTTGAATCATAACTTAATAATTCAGGGAACTGACAATTACCCTTAGCCACAAATTTCACAGGCATGCCCTCTAGATCTTTATCCAGATCATCAAAGATGATGATGAGTAAAGCAGAAACAAGAAAACTATGACACTGGGAACCTACTTTAAGACTGACATCAACATGATAATTATTCAGTGCCCTTTGAATACAATAGTCTAAACTGTTAGCTTCTTAGCTAATGCTTCCTGCATCCAACCCATATTGCTTCATCTTTCCCTCAAGGATGTTCTGAACCACAACAATGCAATGCTTCAATATTAAATATCTACCAGACTGTGAAGTCTGTGAGGGCAAGAAATATGTGCTAATCACCTTTTTATCCATAAGGACCAGCATGTTTTCTGACACAGAGGAGATACTTAATAAATTATCATTCAATAAATGTTATGAGGAAGACGCTACTAGCATCTATGAAGAATTCAAAGAAATTTAAGACAAAATGTCTGTCTTGAGGAATGTCCAAAAGGTGTCTTATGCATGAATATTCCATTATACAAGCCACTATTTAAATGCCTAACTTGTGAAAACAGGCAGTATAGTCAATGGAGAGAGAGAGAGAGAGAGAGCACTTGGGGTTGATTAGATTGTCAGGCAGGCTTTCAGAGGGAGAGAATTTGAGGAAATTAAACTTGACCAACTAAAAACTGCATTCCAGTTCTAAAAATTCTATAATTCTAGACTACAAACATGTCTACGAATAAAAGAGGGGGAAAAACACACCATCTAGATGGGAAGAGAATGGGTAAAAATACATTGAAAGGCAAGCACAAGTTGTCAAGTTGATGTTAAATGATTGTAGTTGATGACTTTTATTCATCTGAATGACCAGGGAACAGAGTTCTTCCTCCCTCCCTTCCTTCCTTCCTTCCTTCCTTCCTTCCTTCCTTCCTTCCTTCCTTCCTTCCTTCCTTCCTTCCTTCCTTCCTTCTTCCTTCCTTCCTTATTTCTTTTAAAAATTTTTTTAATGTTTATTTATTTTTGAGAGGGGGGAGGGGCAGAGAGAGAGTGAGACAGAGGATCTGAAGTAGGCTCTGCACTGACAGCAGAGCTCCTGATGTGGGGCTCAGACCCACAAACCCTGAGATCATGACGTGAGCTGAAATCAAGAGTCAGACACTTAACTGACTGAGCTACCCAGATGCCCCAGATTTCGTTCCTTTGTACCAAGAACTGGAGAAGATTCTCTCAGGATCCATTTTTAATGTATTTTAGCCTCTGCCTTTTTTCTTCTCATGGTTATAACAGCAGTGGGGTCCATGTATTGAGTCTCCCTAAGTCGATAATGAGTCTTAGAATTCTAACCTGGGTAGAGTTTAAGAAATAAAGTCTGCCTCCATCATTCTACAGATGGGGCAGCTGAGGACCAAAGAAGTTGAGGGGTGTTCCAAGTCATCCTGTAGCAACACAGCCTGAGATAGACCCACATCTTTGAAATTCCTATTCTCATCACCTAGGAGAGGAACTTCATCCCAGCATTTCTTAGAGCACTGAAGTGTAATATCCAGGTGACCACTGGTACATTAAAAAGGGATATTATTCTTGAGTACCAACCCATTCAGGTAGAAGAAATGTCTTCAAAAAATAATTTCCCAGAGTCCTGAAAAATTTAGGGATTCAGAAAATGTCTGAAGAATGGAAATTAATCAAGTGGGAGCTGGTAAGGGAGTCGACTGAAGAAGACAACCCAACAAACACACTGTCTAGTCCTTGGCCCTTTTGAAACCTGGGAGGAAATTCAAATGGAAAATCAAAACAGCATAGATAGTTCTTTATCTCATTTAATCAAACAGTGTTTTCTGAGAAACATACTTGGATGGCCTTATTTTTTTAGTAAAAGTTGGAGAGCCTGGAAGGAAGCAAATGGAATGTATTGAAACAGTTGTCACATTGATAGCCTAGCGAAGGTATCTGCTCCGAGGCTGGCTCTGCTGGAAGGGACATGTAACCCTCACTGGGTTTTAGAAAATGATTTCTACTCAGACATGTCGGAGACAGGTTGTTCTCTGTCATAACGATGGGACACTTTGACCCTCTGCTTCTCAAGCCTTCCTACATTTCAGTTCACATCTTTCGGAGACTCACACAGGTGCAGCCACACTTAGAAGAGTGGCAACATTCAGTTCTCCAAACCCCAAATGTCTTAGTCATGGAAGGCACTTGCATGTATATCTTAGGAATTTCCTACAAGGTTTCTATTTCAACAGTAGAATCTTGCTTTGGAGTGATAGTAAAATATATGATTGGCATTGAACATTCCAATCGTTACCATAAAACAATCTAGAATTTGTTTCGTCTACTTTTACCAGTGTGCACACACAACTTCATTCCTGATTCTTATTACCACCCACAGGCTAAATCTCAGACTGGGAAGCTCGGCTCTGTAATTAGAGGAGGGCCTCACTCCAGTCACAGATTCAGCAGAAGCCGAATTGGGCAGGCCTACCAGCTGTGGATTCGCTAACCCAGAGAGCGACCATGATTGTGGGGCACGGAATTTCTCCCAGTCATTCCCATCTTATTAATGCTTCAGCGTAGCATAAAGCTTCATTCATTATTCATAATAATCCAGTCAGAGGGCACTCGGAGACCTGATAAATTCTCACCTAAGTGACAACGGCTGACAGGGCCTAGGGTTTTATAGCCCTTCTCCTGCCATAGCAAGGTGCTGTGGGCAAAGGTCCAGAATGATCCTCCACTAATGACCAGTGTGATATACGAGCAGCTGCTGATTTCTTGACACCAAGGCTCCTCGGCTGAGGCTCTCACCTGCAAGCTGTGAGCCAGAGATGAATATCTGTCAGACTGTAAAACGCAGGAACGAACCACAGCGCGGTATATTCTTGGGCATTAACGGGTTAATTCCGAGAGCGGGCACACAAGCCGTAAGCCTGCGAAGGAAAGAAGAAAAACCACCAGCTCAAACCCCACAATGGAATTGGTGTAAATTTGGCACTGTGTCAGCGGGCTCCCCTGACCGACGCTCTCAATCCTGCAAACCCTCCGCGGGGCTGTTCAGAGGGCCGAATAATCATGTTTTTAAAGATCTGGTGAACTGGCTTCTAAAAATCAATACTGTGATTTTTGAAGAACAGTAGTTGTAATCTTCATAAAGGGGAGAAACTTTGGATTGTTTTGTTAGTTTTAAAAGGCATCTTTGCTATCACAGGATGTGAGAGAAAAGCGATTTTAATTAATTAATTAATTAATTTTCCATACATTAATTTTGGTACCAACCAGTCCTACTTTCTTAAAGCACATATATTATCTTCTTCTGAATGTTGCAAATTCCAATTAGGCCTGAGAGAAGTTGTTAGCATTTTCCCTCAGCTTTTTGTACTGACGCTGACCACTGTGAATTTTTTCTTATTTCACTTTTTGTGTTTTAATTTTCACATTGTGTGTGTGTGGGGGGAGGGTACTATCTCTAAAATTTTAAAACTTTTGGAGCTTTTTCTTGACTCATAAAAAGTAGTGGAAGATAGTGGCATATGGAAAGTCAGGGTCTCAATAAGCATCTTATAGATTCTGGCTGGTCAAGATGTGTACATATTCTATTTCTAATATACTAAGAAAAAATATATATATATACTTAAAAGGAACTGTTCATGGGAGCAATTCATCTGTGTCCATCACACTTTTTCTTAAGTTTATTTTTGAGAGAGAGAGACAACATGGGAGCAGGGGAGGGACAGAGAGACAGAGAGACAGAGAGAGAGAGAGAGAGAGAGAAAGAGAAAGAGAGAATCCCAAGCAGGCTCCATGCTGTCAGTGCAAAGCCAGAGGCAGGGTTTGAACTCACGAGCCATGAGAGCATGACCTGAGCCAAAACCAAGAGTCAGAGGCTTAACAGGCTGATCCGCCCAGGCTCCGCATTTCATCACACTTCTATAAGAAGGGTGTTTTTCTAAACACTCTGCCTGCCATCTCACCCCTTTCTCTCTGGAGAAGAGAGCAAATCGGTCGATTCGGGAGGTGGAAGGGGCCATGCATTTCTCAGCACTGCCTTCTCTCCTTCCAGGAGGTCGCCTTTCTCAGAAAGCTGCTGTCTGGTCTGGTTTTCCATGCAGAATGTCCCGCTCAGGGCAGGCCCTGCACGTGAGGGAGGCCCGAGCCTGTTGCAAATTCCAGGTTCTGTACCAGGGAGCCCAGGACTGCTGCAGAGTTAAGCCACGTCTTGTGCTTCCGTTTCCGTCCAAAATAAAGCTTCTATTTTTATTTCTTCGTGCATTCCTGTTTGCCTACTGTTGAGCTGACTTAGAATTGAAGTAGGGAAAACTGTAACATTATTTACTCTTTCTCCCTAAAACCCTAACAGCATCTATGTCAATAATAACCATTTACAGAGAATTGGTGAGGTTCAGGGCACAATGTATGAAACCTTATTCTGCTCATTTAGTTGATAATCTAGACTTATCACCATAGCAGCATCCTACTGATAATTGGTAGTCGTGCCCTTGGATTTAGATGTTACTTAAGTTCGGGTAACTAGAACTCACCAGGAAAGGAACTGGCTTCAAAGAAAAGTTCTTACTTTAAGAATAAAATATATCTTTAGTTCTCGCTGTAGCATTTGGAAGCCATTGTTTTTTCTACTCGTCTATAATCTTCATGCATCGGTCACAGTTTCCATTATATTCTTGATGCTACTTGGGTAGAGAAGGCTTATTTTCTGGTTATTTTTATACGGTACCTTATTTGGAAATAAGAACCGATGTGAAAAATACCCTCAAACCACAAAAACAACATAATGGTTGAAAGCTCTTTGAATTGTTGTGCCAAGCAATAGATTTCTTTTTTTCTCTACAGTTAACACATAGCACCGCTAGACACATAGAAAACCTCTTAAAAACAAAAAAATGTTTTTCAGTTTTAGAGGTCAATATATGATGGAGGATCTATATCCATCCTTTGCTTATGATGGTCTCCCCAGAGCTATTTGGAGTCATCCATGCCTTTCCTCTTGTCCGCTCCAACAATAAAGAAGTAGAATTCATCTCCTCCCCCTTTGAATCTGCGATGGTCTTATAACTTTCTTTGACAACATGATGTGGCAAAAGTCAGCCTGTTCTGGGACTAGCCTGAAGGCAGACCGGCGGCTTTCACCTTCTCACTCTTAGAAGCCATGCATGCAAGTACTGTAAAGAGTCTGAGACCACCATATTGTGAGAAAGCCCAAGCTAGTCCTGTGCAGGAGTTGCATGAGGAAGCGCTAAGTATTTGCTGTGTGAAGGAAGGCTTCTTGGATTTTCCAACGCAGCCTTTTGATCAGCTGAATGAAACTGAGTAAGTAACTCTGGCTGACATTAAATGGAGCAGAAGAACTTTCTACACGAACCCGACCTACAGAGTTATGGGCTATTTTAAATAATTGTTGTTGTTTTATTGTTTTAATGTTTTTTTTTTGTTTTTGAGAGAGAAGGAGAGAGTGAGGGGGAGAGGGGCAGAGAGAGAGGGAGACACAGAATCCGAAGCAGGCTCCAGGCTCTGAGCTGAGAGCACAGAGCCTGATGCAGGGCTGGAACCATGAACCATGAGATCATAACCTGAGCCAAAGTCGGACACTTAACTGACTGAGCCACCCTGGCATCCCTAATTATTATTATTTTAATCTACTCGGTTATGGGATTTTTTTTTCCACACAGGAATAGAGAACCAAAGCACCCAGTAGCTTATGCCTGTTCTGCCTTTAAAACCAAACTTCCACTCCACCTGCTAAACAAATTATTTCCTTGATCAGTCCATACAAAGGAGTGCCTCTTAACATGCCATTCCACTCACCGTTGATATGCCTTATTTGACATTATTTGCTACAAAGGTCAAGTTGCTTTTCGGTGTGTTGTTGTTTTAAACCACTAGCTAGTATGCATTTGTTAAAGGTAAGAGCTCTTTTTTCCCCTCTTTATGCCCCCTTTAAAGCCTAACTAGGATTTTGTGTAGTTTAGGTGTTCGGTAAACATCACTTATCAATCCTTATCGATCATTGATTACTGGAAGTATTTTATAATTTTTTTCACATAAAAAGGATCTTATTGACTGTTTATCACAATTATCGGTAAGAAATGTCAGAATAAATATTCTGACCGCCTCCTTTCTTTCCTCAATAACCTAAGCTTCCAAGATATGAACACGTTCGATGGAAAATATTTTTCAGCTCACTCAAATTTTGGTCTCAATACACACTTGTCCTTAACCATTTTCAAAGATGTCGTCTGAGACTTTTATTTCTGCTTGTTGTTTTTTAATACCAAAATAGGACAAAACTGAATACCCTAGAGAGGAAAGAGACTATTTAAAGTCTAAAGGAGTATTCTTTGACAAGGGTACTTTACTGCTCTTTTAGAAGGATAAACAGTGATACACTACAATGGAGAAATCCCTGATTGCTTCTAAGGGATTCTCTGTAGATTAATGTTTCGTATAAAGTTCTGGAGACTTGCGGTCCTTGGTGGAGGAAGAAAACGACACATTGTTGGTGCACATGTGTTTTAGTTCCCGTAAGAATTTTTATAGACTCTATGTCCCGCAGGGCCCAAATAGACACATTAAACAGGGAAAATTTTCTTTCTCATTCTGTCTTCTTCTCTCATTTATTAGGCCAATTAATTTATTTTAATAAAGAAAACTGCGTTCTTGTTCAGTCAAAGCCCCAGGACCTCAGGGCTGGGAATTTTGTTTTCAGCGGTTTCCTGTAGATTGTTCTGGCATGGCAGCAGCAACCCCCACAACCTTGACTTTTTTTTTTTTTTTTTTTTTTTTTCTGAGCAGGAGGAAAACGTGTCTTATGTGGAGAAGTTCTATGCCTTCACAAAGCAAGTAGGAAAAATAGAGTCCGTTCCTCTGGAAGTAACGGCTAAACACGTTTTAGTAAGAAATTTTCCTGGGAGTTTCTTGAGAGCAAGTGTTGCTCTTTGTGTCTCTGGGTTAGCCCTGTGTCTAGCTGTTGCTGTAGTTTGGAGAGAAAAACCTCTGAGCGGAAGCTGAAGCTCTGGAGCAGAGTCCTTCTATCTTTCTCAGATTCGAAGCATAACGATTACGAATGAGGACTCCAACCAGCCAAACGACCAGACACCTGAGAGGTAAATGGGTTGTTTCTAGACACCTGTCCCTGACGGAACACTGCTTTGGTATGTTCTTATGCTTGATTAGGGGTTGGACATGGTGTGAGCATACTGCGTGATACATAGCCCAGCCTCATCACAAGGCAACTTGAGTTTGCTGCTCTTTCTCCTTGTCTTGTTTATTATGATCCAACTTTCCCAGCTCATCACCGATAGTCTTTTGTGGATACTGAGTGGACGCAGACTTTCATTTCAAATACTATAACACAAAAAGATAAAAATAATAGAAATATTTCTTTTTGAAAGTCCCTAGGCCTGCCTGCAGGTGCAGAAGGTGCTGGTTTCATTTTACTTTATCAAATCAACTGCAATATCTGGACATAAATCCAAGCTTGAGTTCCCTTCATGGCAGGTCATAAGTACAGTTGTTCACACTTTGTGTTTGTGGATGGGGGTCACTTTCTCAGCAAATTCTCATTTGCCCAGTCCTTGCCTTGGGCTAATAGTTAGTTACAAAGCTCAATCTCAAAAATGTCAAACCTAATGAAAAGAAAGAGGAATCATAAAAGAGAAAGATGGCTGCAGTTACCACCCTAGGTCCTTCTCGCTCAGGCTTCATAGATCCATCAACCAGTTAGAAGGGCAGGCTACTGCCTCTACAGCTCTGGCTACCATTGCCTCCCTAGTATCACTGGGGTACTATTCGTCAAAGAACACTTCTGGAGAACAATATAGCAAGACCTGACTGCTGAGTAGCAAAAGAAATCGAACCACATTTCCACATTCCTCAGTCTGTTCACGGCAGCATTTATATCAATCATGAGTGTTAAAAGCTATGAACTTTTAATTTATAGAGCAGATGGCCTTTTTCTCCTTCTTCAATTTGCAGGCTGGGACACCTGGATTTAAAGGAAGACCAATGGAATAGGATTGGGGGAAGGATTACAGGGGCTGTTAGATTTTTAGGCATATACCCAACTTTTCTAACCCAGGTTTTGCCATGGAGAGGAGGTGACTATCACAGAAAGAAGGCAATGGTGGAGATCTCTAGGGCTTAAAGGAAATTAGCTATAGTTGTCTCTGACAAGAAGACAACGAGGGCATCCGTGATTCTTCTCCCTCCTTCCCTCCCTCCCCTTCCTTCCTTCCTTCCTTCCTTCCTTCCTTCCTTCCTTCCTATCCATATTTCTTAAACATCTGTTATGTAACAGGCATAGTACTATGTATCTGGTATATAAGAGCAAAATAGAGATAAGCCTCACCCTCATGGAGCTTACATTTTAGTGGGGAAGAGATATATTTAAGAGAATATTCATATTACTGTAAGTGCTGTGGAGAAGAGGAACAGAACATGATGCCATGCAGGCGTATAATAGATTAGGGAAGTGACCTACCTGTAGCTCACCAGGACTTGCCTGTAGGTGTCTCAGTCTTTTCGAATCTTAAAGTCATGCCTAGAAGTGGGATTTAGTAAAGAAGATTGTGTGTTCTTCGGTAAAATCCAGAGTAGAATAAGACCTACTAGAAGAGTGCCCATTATTGTCACAGAATCTTGATTTGCTTCCCGGCCTGACATTTGACCTCTAACCCCAATCTGTTCGAAACAAATATCATTAAGAAAATTCATCCCTGGAGACCACATCTTTTCAAGACAATATAATTGGGAGATACAATTATATGGTAAATGTAACCAGCGGTAAAGAACAGACATAAATTATAGAAGTTAATAATAATTCTAAATTATGACAAAATTGGGGCTTGGGAAACTTGATTTGTTCAGCTAATCTCAACTTTCTTCTGTATTTCTCGTTAAGCAGACCCAATCCCAAAAGGCTGTTGGTGGTTTTAAGGAGCATGTTAATCATTCGTTCACACACAGGTTAGGAGAGAAAAGATAGAAGGAAAGATTTTTAATAGAACAGCTATGGTAAGCACTGCCTTCATCATATTGCTTCCTTACATGAATACACCCAGGGGCGGTCAGGCTACTATCTCCTGGAGGCTCAGTGTGGGCAAGTGGAGGTCCCAGGGGGTCTGCTGACCTGTGACTTAGACTCAGGGTACTCTCCTGGGCCTTTGCATGAATTTTTTTTTTCATTTATTGAACAAATTATTGAGCATCTTGTATATGCCAAATACAGTCCTAGATCCTAGAAACACAGAAGTGAACAAAACAGACAAGACCCTTGCCCTCATGTAGTTTATATTCTAGTTAGGCCATAAACGAGACCAATTATAAACTATATGATGTGTTAAACATCAACTGTCAAGAAACAATGCTCCATGAGAATTTTCACCTTTCTGCATTCTCAGGGTATTCTTATAAAAAATTCCTGGTAATCTGGGCTAAAGCATGGTTGATTAGCAACTATGAATATAGAGCCTTCTGGAGAGATATAGAACTACTTATCTCCTCTCCTTGAAGCCTCTGACTTACGTTCTTTGGACAATGAAACCAACCTGGACCCATGTGCTTATACTTTAGTGTAACATAAACCTAAGAATCTTTCTTCTTGCTCTCCAGAGAGGACTTGCTTGTATTCCAGGGAAGAGATTCCTGTCTCTCCATTTCTGAAGGGGAAGAGTGGACAGTGGTGCTTATGCCCTATATAAGCTCCAATATTTATAATTCCTGGCTTCTTCTGTAGAAGAAACCCTAATATCATGAAGTGACATGATTATCTAATCATGTCTCCCTGTGGGGAACAAACACATCTTCTGTGAGTGTAGTGGGCCCAATGGTGGCCCTCAGTGCTATGTCCACATCCTAGTCCTGGGACCTGTGAATATTACTTTCTATGGTAAGAGATGCAGTTAAATTAAGGATCCTGAGAAAAGGAGTTTATCCTGGATTATCTGGATGGGCCCAAAGTCCAGTCACATGTATATTTATAAGAAAAAGGCAGAGGAGGTTTAGAGATAGACACACAGAGAAGAGGAGGGGTCAATGGACCAGGAAGCAGAGATTAAAGTGACCTGGTCACAAAATAAGGATACCTGGAGACTTCGGAAGCTGAAAGAGGCAGATAACACATTCTCCCCTGGAGCTGTCAGAGGGATTATGGTCCTGCCAACACCTCAGTTTTGGATTAATGTCCTCCACACTGCGAGAGAACAAAATTCTATGGTTTTAAATTAGCAAGTTTAGGGGCGCCTGGGTGGCTCAGTTGGTTGAGCGGCCGACTTCGGCTCAGGTCATGATCTCACGGTCTGTGAGTTCAAGCCCCGCGTCGGGCTGTGTGCTGACGGCTCGGAGTCTGGAGCCTGCTTCAGATTCTGTATCTCTCTCTCTTTCTGCCCTTCCTCTGCTCATATTCTGTCTCTATGTCTCTCAAAAGTAAATAAACGTTAAAAAAATAAAAAGAATTAGCAAGTTTATACTAATTTGTTAAGGGAACTACAAGGCAACACGCATAATGAGTAAGTAAAAGTTTGCTTTGAATCCAGAGTCTCATTATTCTGTTAGTGTATGTTAAAAAATTTTTTTTAATGTTTGGTTATTTTTGAGAGAGAGAGAGAAAGAGAGAGAGAGAGAGAGAGAGAGAGAGAGAGAGAGAGTTAGTGGGGGAGGGACAAAGAAAGAGGGAGACATAGAATCCGAAGCAGGTTCCAGTGTCTGAGCTGTCAGCACAGACCCAGATGCAGGTTAAAATTCACAAACGGTGAGATCATGACCTGAGCCGAAGTCGCATGCTTAACCAACTGAGCCACCCAGGCGCCCGTTAGGGTGTGTTTATAAATCTGTGTACACACACGTACACACACTCTTACATTTATATACACTACTGCATAGAGTGTATATACTGTAGAAGTAGGTTAACATCTCAGATCTTTCTTACTTTTGGAATTAATATTGGCAGTCTGTGAACAATAATAAAGCAAGGAAGGAAGGCGATTAGGATTGGTAGGGTTAAAATTTTTAAGCAGGGTGGTCACATGAAACCTTCCCGAGTAGATGGCAGAGCCTTGAGGAGTTTGTGTGGACTTTCATGCCATGTTTCCCTGACGCCAGAGCATAGAAGTTCCAGTTCTGACCCCATGCCAGCAGATTTATGCAGTCTCCAGTCTCCTGTACCCTTTGTCCTCAAAGTCTTGGTCCTATAAGCAAGTCCCATTCTAACTCTTTCAGAAATGGCCAAAACGCATTCAAATCTTTTAATGGCCAGTACAAGATAAGTTCCTACCAAAGGCTGATAGCAGCTAAGACATTATATTTTCCAGTGTCCACAGCTACTGGTATAATTACAACTACTACTAAGAGGAAGTTAAAAAGTTATCAGCCATGGAATAATATAATGGATGAGATTCTACATGTCAGAAAATTCATTTAAGGATTGTGGTAGAATACAAATTATGGTTGCTAAGTTTTGATAGTGGAGGCATAGGCAGGATATGCCTGGAGCCTATAGTGGGGCATAGGGAGGGCTCCAGAGATTCGGCACATGGGTGGGGTAGCATTAAGGCATTAAAGTCAATGGGTAATGATTCTGCAATAGAAAAAAAAATCATTGAAAGAGAATGATCTCAAAACAGAAAACTCTGAAAACAAAACAATACAGAAAACTTTGTCTATTTCATACAGCTTTGATCTGAACAAATTCTCAGTTATCACAACACCAATGTTTGTAAAAATAGCCTCTGTCTTTGTCGGGACCTATTAAATAAAGAACTTTTGGGCTTGCCTGGAGTTTTAGCAATACCAGTAGCAATTGCTAGTATGACGAGTAAGATTGTCAACCATAAATGCTAAGAACCATGGACTGGAGATTTGGGGGAACGCTGGGGTAGTCCAGCAGAGATCATCTCTATAAATTCAATGTATACAAATGTTAGTGATTTAAGGAGATAGAAACCTGAAAGAGTTCCAGGATCTGATCTTTTGAATAGTTACATTTGGATATGATTTTTGCCTCATCCTTGCATCTATAATCTCGTCAGGTAATCAGGTAGACTAAATTAATTTATGTACAAATTATCCCACATGGTTCTTGATCTTGCCAAGCACGTCTGCAAACATGTTACACACACGACTGCTCACCTCAACTAAAGCCTTCTGTCGAGACCTTTATAATTTGGAGTGAACAGGCTTTGTAATTATTTGGCAAAACTGCATCCCTCCTCCGTGAAGGTGGTAGATACTCTGATGAGCGTACCTCAGCTGGAAGTTGCTCTTGGCAAAGCGTGTGTTTGGCTCTTCCTTTGCGTCACCTGTCACAACAACTGTGAAATGCTGTCTGGTTTTTCCACCACCCAACTAACCCAGAGCTCTCAGGACTGCTGCCTCGGTTCAGAACCATTACTTCTGTGCCAACGATTCGGACGAGCTTTGGCTCTGAGGTGGATGTGAAAATGTAGCTTCTCCAGGTCAATGTAGGAGCACTGCAGAGAGCTTAGAAGGATGTTTTTCCAGGGAAGAAAAAGGGGAGGAACCTGGAATTAATCTAAAAGCATCTCTTCTGCTTCTGGAGCGCAGTAAGAGGTTTGCGATAAAAATGCTGTGATCTTTTACCTTGGAATCAATGAAGAAGTTAGAAAGACACAGCTAACGTTTAGGCATGTGAGTTGAAGGCTTCCTTTCTTGTTATCATTTACCACTTTCTACCGCTTTTATGGAAAAAAACCCACCATGTTCTTGCCTTAAATGTCACTGTAACCATCACATTTATTACCTTGATCACAGCTCTGTTTCAGAGTCTGTGTTCGTGATTGCCAAGTTTTCTGTTTGAAAAGTATTATTTTTTATAGTATTATTTTTAAGCACTTCTTTTACTTCCCTACTCTTCACAAAAGCCCTGTGAGGTACGTTTCTTTGAAATTAAATATTCCCTATTTTAGAGATGAAGAAACTGAGTCACGCAAATGTTGAATGATTTGCCCACAGCAATACAGCTGGTAGAGTTAGTATTTGAGCATGAATCCATACTTTTAACCAAAGCAGTATATACTACCATTCACACCAGTGAAAAATATAAATACATGTTCAATTCATTAATGAATTCTTATTCTGAGTGTCTTGGTTACTTTTAGGTCTGGCCCTTATGCAACACCTTTGTTAAAGTTGATTCTATAGGAATAGGCGTGGGCATTGTGATAAAAAGTAAACTGAGAAATTTCAAAATTGAAAAATAAAGTAATACTGCCTGTAATTACGTACAGTGAGGATGGTTGCACATACTATACCAGATTGTCATGAGAATACATAACAGTGCAATATTTAAGTAAGCGCCTGTCACACGATAGATGTTCAATAAATATTTCTGTTCTCTCTTTCCATAAAAAAGACCCAGGAAATTATCGACTATACAAAACAGCAGTATATGATTCACTTAGGAAATTAGTGTATTTTATAACTATTTTCTTCTAAGTAGATATTTGTCTCATCCTTAGCTCTGCTGAATGCTGAAGAATATGAGTTTCACATAATCAGCAACAAAGATATATGTACGTTAGTGTGATCTGGAATGTTCTGCCACACAGTACCGCCAAAAGCTCAGCTGTAAAGAAAAAAATATTTAGAGGGATTGCCTGTAAGAAAAATTCCATAATTATTCCAGATCAGTCTATCTCATACCTTAAGCTGGATAATCAGAGATCCACACTCTTCAGCTCTCTTGGATGCGTTCTTAAATAATTAAAGTACTTGTTTTTCCTTTAACTTATATTTGGGGACAATATAAATAACAACATGGTAAAAGTCCTTTTTTTTAAGAATTAACTTTGGTGAGGTATGATTTACATAAAATGTACACATTCTAATCATACAGTCGGGTGAGTTTTGATACATGTATAAACTTGTGAAACTGGCATTGCAGTCAAGACATAGAACCCTTACTTTGCCCCAAAATTTCCTCCTTGCTTCTCTGTAGTCATTTTCCTCTGCCCCCGCCCTGATCTGCTGCCTGGTAGTATGGGTGAGTTTTGCCTTTTCCGTAATTTTATGTAAATGGGATCATATATGTGCATGTTTTTTGTGTCATGTTTTTATTTTTAATTTCACTTAGCAAAATATTTTTGAGATCCATGTATATTACTGGATGTATTAATGATTGTTTCTTTTTACTGCTAGGTCATATTCGATTGCATGGATATGGCACAGTTTCCTTATCCATTCACTAGGTGATGGACATTTGGGTTGTTTGTAGTTTCAAGTCCTTATATGAGCATGTGTTTATAATTCTTTGTTTAAATATGAGCATGTGTTTACAATTCTTTGTTTAAATACTTAGGGATGAAATTGCTGGCTTTGGATTCTAACTCAAGCAATGTAACTATAGTAAGACATTTATTAGGAAGGAAAGAGACCGAATGGACGACTATATTTTATGTAAAAAGAGGGAGTAAATATGAACATGTGTATCTATTTGTATTCATCACAAAAGGAACAATGAAATGATAAAACAAATAGTAATAAAACTGATTATCTATGAAGGTAGAGACAGAAAGTAGGAAGCCAGCGTTCTCTGTACTTTGCTTTGTAGCTTTGGCTATGGAGCTGCTTAATGTTTTACGGAGTTCAAATCAAATCAAATCAAATCAAAACAAAAAATTTCCCCCAAACCAAAAATCCATTGTAGAAAATTGACTTAACTATATAGCAAGTTGCTAGAATAACTACCCATCAAATAATTATTTCAAGTTATTTTAAAGCAGTATTTTAACTGTACAAATCTAAGACAAAAGGGAAAAAACAACAACAACAACAACAAGTCTTAAACTGCACTCAGACGGTTTAGGGTTATTGGTAGTGTTGATATTATTATTTCGGAAAAATACATATCATGATAAAACAGATAATTATGAGATTTTTTTAGGAACCATGATTTTCAGAGTAACAGAAACAAGATCAGTTATAAAATACAGTTTTTAAGTGAAATCTCTATAATTCTTAATATAAATTAATAATATCAGAATGAATTCAGGATTAATTTTTTCTTTATCAAAAATATGTAATTCTTATTTCTCTCCATTGAAGGACCTATACTTTGTAACAAAATCATAGCAATCAATGTCTCTAATGCAGAGATTATGACCCCTATAATGGTTTCACATGAAAGGAAACCAGGTGTTCCTGGAAAAAATAACTGATTCCACACCAGGGACTGGAAGTACACAAAATAAGCCTCCTTGACAGCAAGGAAGCTGTCATAAACTATTGGGATAATATAGAACAAAACAGTACAAAACAAAGGACACATAGCCAACTCGAAGGGACTCTCACTGGCCAAAGATGAGTAATTTCATCACCAAGAAGAAAAATACCTGCTTCTTGATACCAAGAAGATCAAATAAATATATAAAAATGTATGGATTCATAATAATTCTCAAAAATAAAACAAAATCTAATCGATCGAGTAGAGTGTTTTCTAGGATAACGAGTTACAGGGTAAACATGATAAATAAGGGGAAAGTCTCAAGCATTTCTCTTTCTTTGGGGCTGCTTTTCTGTGTAAATAATAGTTAAGAAGAGAACGTTCTTATTTATAAAAGAATTGAAGCTAAAATAAAGAATAGAGCACTCAGAATGTAGTACTCAGACAACAGAAACATCCCGATGGGATACAGTATACACTACACGGCATAATCTTTGAGGCCATTCTTGCCAGAAAAGTTCAACCTGAATCTAATCAAGTTTTTAAATATAATGAGCAGTTTATAAGCAACGTAGGGACTAATGAAACCCGTTAAACAATACCTTGAGGACATAAGCAGCCAGATTCAGAACGTGGGAATTACTATGGGACAAATGAACCAGTTTTTTTCAACAAATAAGCATTAATTCAAATGGTATGTTATAGGCTGAAGAGGCATATCAATAGAATGTGTGGACTTGGGATTCTGAGCCTAAAAAAACAAAGTATTAAAAGAGATTTTCAAGAAATTGGAGAAGATGAAGTACGCACATGAGATTACAATAAGAAGTTACTATAATTTGGGAAGGGCTTGAAAATGGCATTGAGGAAAAAAACACTAACTGTAAGAGATTAAAAAATAGATGATGAAGCAAATAAGGTTAACATGTTAACAGTTGTTAAATCCAGGTGACGAGTGTTTGGCATATACTATGTTCAATACACTGTGCTTCCTACTTTTCCATATTTTAAAAACTTGCCACAATAAAAGTCCAAAAATAAATAGAAAATAGTTCTATGTATCTACATTTATATTCGTTTAACAATTATAGATTAAAGTTACCATTGTAATCCATTGGAAGGATTAAAATTGGTAAAGATTAATAAAACAATAATGTTCAGTGTTGGTACATATGTTGCGAGATGGACATTCTCTCTCTTATGCTGTTCAATAAGTCTAAATTTAATTGTAAACAAACAAAATTTCTGGAAAGCAATTAGGTAATACAAGTCTTAAAAACCTTTATGCTTTCTGTGTGAATCATTACTAACATATGCTTTTATTAATTATTCATTTTGTTAGTTCCGTCTAGTCACACGTAGGATTAAAGCAACACTTTATCGAATCAAATTCAATTAATGTAAAATTTACAACACTTCAAATACATTAGACCAAGTGCACTGTTCCTCTGCCTATATAGGTTTAATAAATTAAACTATGGTCTAAATAAGATGACAAGGCTTACTTAATCTTAAAGGCAAATAAGCTTAAACAAGCTGTTTCCTTTTTAAAAAGTTAAAATGTTAACATCAAATGATTATTATTTATGCACTTAGAATTTAACACTATAATTAACTTTTCTGGTCAGAATAAATGTATCTGAACTTAGGGGATTTTATTTTTCATTTTATTTGTACCTTTTCAAACACTCATAATCCACAATTAGAAACAATTTAATTTAATTTTTTAAGGAAATTTGCTTGTCTTATCCAACATTGGATAGGAGGGTATTGTTTGTTACATATATACAATATCACGTATTTTTTTTACCTGGCATTCTGGTACTCAGATCCAATTATTCTTGTATTAGGATTTTATTTAAAAATAAGGCAGAAGAGAAAGCTATATTGCTTTTATTTCTCGAATCACGGTAAGAAACGATGGCTTTGCACTGTGGCATTGTTAAGAGAATTCTCACCATCCTCAATGTACAGTAACATAAACAGGTAACTTTTATTCATTTCGCCTTGTGATTTGAATTCTGTATCATTGCTATATTCAAAATCTTTTTATTATAATTGGATTTGGGGGCTTTCTCTTCTCTGTATTCTATTTTCTCTTCCTGCTCTTCCTTCTTTATCTACATTTTCCTCCGTGGTAGCAGGAGATGGTTCACAAGGGAGAGAAGTTATTCTGTTCATTAAGTAACCTCAGAAACAGAGAGAGAAAAGGTTTTCCTTACGTTTCAGACAGGAAAATTTCATTCTGCCTTGGGTAAATAAAAATTGAACCCCATCACCTCATTGGGTTCTCAATGTAAAGTTTTGAATCACTTTCTAATTAAAAGACTCCTTTCCCTGGTTTGCAAGGGCCATCAAATTGGGTGAAAATAAGTGTTTGTAATTCAAAAGAAAAGTGTCTGTAGGACCCATAATAGCCTTAACGAACATTTCCACACTCAAGGGTTGAAAGATTCTCATGGATTGAGTGTGTAATCCTTGACTTACAGTTTTTTAAAAAAGTATTGTGAAAAGACAAAGTAATATTCATATAGCAACTCTAGAGACAGCTTTCGTGCAGAAAGAAAATAGTTTCTTTGTCTTAAGGCCTAAGAACAACATTAAACTTAAACAAGAAACTTTAAGCTCCAGCTGAGGCCTCACTAATGAAATGGAAACAAGCAGGTCATCGCTGTAGTCACATCCAGCTAAAAAACGTCACCGTCTTTTGGGGAGATACGCAACAAAGAATGCAGGTTTGCATGTGCAACTCACCTGCTTCCTGCAGGCACTGTAAACTTCCTGGGACTTTTTGCATACATATAAATTTTTCTACATTTTTCCTTCAACATCTTTTTTAGACACTAAGCCTGCAGGGAGTAAATTTCAGAGATTGGTGGTGTGAAAGTTGCTGGAGCCGGGAGGAAATTAAGCCCCTTCTGAAGTCCCGGCCGCAAGATGGCGAGGGGAGTCTCATCCATCCGCTGGTCAGGCTGGTGATCTCTTGCCTTTGGGCCTTCAGACAAACTTAGAGACATGAGAACTCTGAGGAACACTGATCTAGTGTCTCTCTTCCAACTCCAAACTTCAAGAAAGAAAAGAGTGACATATTAAATGCTCTCTCCAGCGTTTGCAAAGAAGCAAAGTTATCTACTTTACTTAAGTCTGACTTTGTGACTCTTCATTTGTGCCTGAAGAGCCCCTCCCATTCTCTTCTTTAAGAGGAACTTTTCTCCATCTCGTGCTCAAATGTCTCTGACTTTTCGTTCTTCCCACCCCCTCACCCACGGCCTGAGTTCTTCCTTTTGCTAACAGTACATTCCAGTCTTCTCGAAATTTCGAAAACAGACAAAAAAATAAGTCAGTTAAACACAAATCATGTTTTCTTTAGTTTTGTTTTTTTCTTTTTGGATAGTGTTACTATGCTTAAGAATAGGAAAATACTTTGGAATACTATGTTTCTTTTTTTTATTAAATTTTTTTTTTAACGTTTATTTATTTTTGAGACATAGAGACAGAGTGTGAGCAGGAGAAGGGCAGAGAGAGAGGGAGACACAGAATCCGAAACAGGCTCCAGACTCTGAGCTGTCAGCACAGAGCCCGACGCGGGGCTCGAACTCACAGACCACGAGATCATGACCTGAACCGAAGTCGGCCGCTCACCCGACTGAGCCACCCAGGCGCCCCTGGAATACTATGTTTCTATGCTTAGATGATATGTTTAGATGTTTTGGTAGATAAGTTCGAGAAATATAAACTAAACGATAGTTAAATCCATAATTTGTTGAACACGGTACCAGAAAATTGTTGATTAACAGATTTATATAAAATTAGGGAAGTCTTTCCTAACATTGCTAAAATCCTATATTCATTCATTTAGTCGTGATCAGTATTTTTGTCGATGACTTCCATAAAGATAGAATACTTCTTACACAGTATTTTAAGCACTTGTCACCTATCAACTAACCCTCATTCAACCCCAAGAGGTTGATGTTATTATTAGACATTATTATTTCATCCATTTATAGATAAATTCTACCATTTGTATACACTCCTAACCACTCTTAGAGCATCCTTGAAAAATCATGGTTGTCAACTACAAGGAAGAGGAACAACTAGGAGTAAGCGCTGCCCGTTTGTGGGTGTAAAGACTCAGCGGGGGAACTTGGCAGAGGACGTTTCTCCCTATCAGAAATAACTCAGCTCCGCTGGCTATCGATGCGTGTGAACATTTTCTCTCTCATTCCACGTGTGTCCGTAGAAGTGATATGCATGATGGAAGTGTTAAATTCTTGCTCCACAATAAATCACCAAAACAATCTGTGATAAGGGGAAGCTGCATTTTTTAATTTTTTTTTGGCTCAATAAGAGAGACTATTGCCTGAGCAGAGAAAACAACATCAGTACTCTCTTCAGAGAGGGGAAGGTAAAACTTATCAAAATGTTGAAGTCTGGTTTGAGGCAGATCTTTCCATGTAGAGGCTTAGTTAGAACCATGTAGGGAACATAACATAATAGCTCATGATTAGTGGACATAGCTAGAGAAAGACTTTGAGGCAAAGAGCTTTGGGATGTAAACTGTCATTGATGCTTTTTACGGAAAAATTGAATTTTTAGGAAGCTCGTGGAATCTGCAAAGGAGTTATCTGGAACTTACCTTTCTCAGCAAGAGATCCCTACAGTCTTAAAATGATGTGGATGTAGACATTGGGAGAGCCAAGTCATGTAGATATAGGCAGTAAGCTGTATAGACGGCCTTTATTCTGAAGCTTAACTTCTATAATATATTAAATGAAGGAATGAGAATATATATCTTTTTAATTCTTAGATTTGATTGAAAGTTATAAAGTGAAATCCAACTAAAGGCAAGGTGAAGTGAACCATACAAATATGGAATGAAGATGATCTGACTTGGTAGTAATTCATTTGTTGAAGTTGGATAGGGGAGAACCCATGTCGAAAATCTTGATGCTTTATTTGACTCTAACTCATAAAATCAGCAATGTGTGATGGTTCCATAGGGTAATACATTTTGAGGTGGCTTAATGAGGTATATTGTATGATACGCAAAGTAATAGCCCGGCGTTCATCTGACTCAACTTATCCATCCATCCATCCCTCCCTCCCTCCATCCATCCATCCATCCAGTAATTAATTAATTATTTGAGAAAACTGTTTCCTGGGGATCTATAGTTCTCTGGAACTGGCTGTGAGGAAAAGGAGAAGCCAGTGTAGTTCAGATTCCTCAAATATTCAAACAAGCAATCCCTTTCTTTTGTTTGCCAAAAGGCTTCTGCAACTAAACCCAATTTGAAAGTAACTGCCTCTCAGTTTGTAGGTTCTACTTCACTCAAAAGGATGTCTTCTCTTGCTTGGGGAAACAACTGAAAATGGCTACTTTGTGTAGGCTAGAACTCCACTGCAGGTGGTAATGGGAAATTAAAAGAAAGCAAAAGACAATGTAGGGCCTCCTCTTATATTTGATAGTCCTTGATAATCATTTAAGTACAAACATGAGTTTCAGGTCCTGCATTCAATTAAACTCTGAGGTCCTTGGGGACAAGTTCTCACTTATTATCTGTGACTGTACCTTGTATAGGCTTAACGTATCTCAGATGTTCAATAAATAGTCTTTAGTTGACTGAAACTGTAGTAACTGAGGTCATTGTGGTAAACTGACCATAATCTTTCTGAGTATAAGTATTGTACTGAGACAGAGAGATTTGTAAACAGTGATGTCCTAGAGTGTGACATAAAATGAATGTATGGTGTGTGAAACAGGAAGCACTTAATCTCTGCTTAGAGACGGAGAGAGTTTGACATAGCAGCAGGCATTGATGGGGTTCGGCACATACTACTCCAACATACAGCATCTTGGCATTTTGGGTATCTTACGCTGAAAGAATTTGAGAGAACAGCAGAAGCAGGAAGATCATTCTTACCTCCTCTCTCTCCTCCTTGTTCTCGGAAACAGGTCATAAAACTCCAATATGAAGAGACCATCCCTGTATCGAGAGGAAGGAAGACATTTTTAATCACCAGAGACAGGGAATTTGGGGTTTGAGGAATCTGTATGAACAAACCTTGTTAAACTTAACCCTTATCTTCCTAGTTTCCTCTTCACCATTAACTATGCCTAACCTAAACTCCTTTGTCTTGTCAATTCTTCACAAATGTAAAATTTCTTTGTCTAAATGTTATAAAAACTTCCTGCTCTGGTCACTTCTTTGGGTGTTTATTCTCTTGTTAAGTATCCTAGGTACACGTAAAAATTCACTAAAATTTGTATGCTTTTCTCTTGTTAATTTGTCTGTCGGTATAATTTTCATATGCAACCCGGGACCCTAAGAGTGTCGAAGAAAATGTTTTCCTCCCCTACAGGATTTTCCAGACCAAGAAACAGAGGAAAACTGTGGGGAAAGTCATACGTAAAATAGCATAAGATGTTCAAGAATCAGCAAGGAGTTCTACTGACGCGTAGGCTGTATGAAGCAGTGGCCGCAGAGAAGACTGCAGATTGAAGCCAGAAGCAGCTTGTCAGTGGCCATGGATGTCATAGTCAGCAGTTGGGACTCGCTCTCATATGCACTAGGGGAACTCTCTAAGCAGAGGTGTTAAAAGATAATTTTCCAAAAAAGAATAAAATCATGACTCTCATACAGGGTATGAAAATGAACACATATTAAGAGTTTACTTAAACCATGAGGGAACTGGGCAGATGTTAAAACTGATTCATAAATGAAATCCAAAAATCACAAATTTATATGGAGTAAAGGAATGTCGAAATCAATGTGTAACAGAGACAAAACTGTGCTTTTCCACAATGAAGAAGGGAAACCAACTGAATCACCACCGGAGAGGCCAGAATTTGTATATCTATTAGTTGTCTAAAACTTACAATGCTTAAAAGTAATTTAAAGATAGTGGAAAATTATAATTTATTAATTTAGACTTGTGTCCTCTAGACAATTCTTAGTCTTTCATTGAAACACAAATTGTCTTTTCTATGTTGACTTCTCTAGTTTGTGTTTTCAAAGACTATACAATGCTGTAGAGTGATGAGAAAGGACCTAGGGAAATAGAGACAATGTCTGAACCAACAGAGTATGGATGAAAATGAAGAAATGGAGTTGAGAAATGATGGAACTAGAAATTATGTGACTTAGAAAGTGATTGAAAATAGATGCCGAGGAAGAGGAAGTTTTCTACTCGGGCCACTGCATGAATTGTCTTGCTAAGATCCAATGTAAGAAAAAAAATAGAATAGGTGTGAAGAGACTAATAATAGGTTTAGTTTTAGGGCCCATGGAGTTCGATGTACCTTTGAGACATCCAAGAGGAGATGCTTAGTTGGCAGTTGTTAGGAAACAGATCAGCACCACAAATATAAATTTAGGAACCATCAGTGAATCAGTGACCCTAAGTTTCGGGTATGAACAAGGACTTTCAGAAATAGTAAGAAAAGGAGAAGTCTAGGACAATATTTCTGCTGAATATCAACATTTAAATAATGCCCGAAGGAAGAGAACGCTCATAGAAGATGAGATGAATTTAGAGAGGTTAAGTGGAGAATAAGAACAAAACGTGTCATGGTAGCCATATTAGTCATCTATTGTTTATCTAATACTGTATAATAATTAAAGCAAAAACTTAGCACTTTAAACAATAAACAGTCCACACAGTTTCTGAGAGTCAGGAATCTGGGTGCTGCTTATCTGGGTGGTTTGGGCTCAGTGTGCCTCGCAAGGTGGCAGTTATAATGTTGGCCAGGATTGCAGTCATTTCAAGGGGAGGCCTCTGTTCCTTATGGTTGTTGGCTGGAGGCCTTTGTTTCTTGTTGTGTGAGCCTCTTCAGGGGTGGTCTGAATGACTTCACAATCTGGCAGCTGGATTCCCTAAGGGTATGTGATAAGAGAGAGATAGAAATAGGGAAAAACAGAATGAGAGAGAGATAGAGAGAGGGAGAATGCACAAGTGAGACAGCCCAAGAATGAAAGTGGAGGCTTTTGAAACCTAATCTCTGTAGTAATTTATCATTGCTTCTTCTATATGCTATTCATCACACAAACAAACCTTGGTCCAATGTGGAATGAATCTAAATAAGGGAGTGAACACCAGAAGGCACTGATCATTGGGGATCATTTTGGACGCTGACTACCACAGAAGCTAAGAAAGAAGAATTAGAAGAAGGAAGCCCTCAATAAATATTTTTAAAAATATTGCCATCAGATTCTTTAAAAAATTACACTTACATATGAGAATATAACTGGATAGTGAAGATTCTATAAATTGGATTCTACAAAGAGGACATTGGGGGTATGTGGATGTTTAAGATGAAGAAGAGAATTAGGAACCATATTCTGGCTGTGTTAAAATACCTGTAGGACTATCATTTTTGCCTTTAAATTTTTTTCAAGTTCTTCAAATTTCAAGAAACAGAGATATACTTAGGCAATGGAAATGGTTGATGACTCAGGAAAAAGATTCACAGGGCTAGGAAACGGTCTTAATAAGCACGGAATTTATGCATCACAAATAATGGAAGAACATCCTGGTTATGATCATAGATGCATAGTCAAGTTTGGAGAATTGAAACAGCTCTGGATACACCATAATGTTATGACCTAATCTGACCATCTCTATGCATCAAGGAGTAATTGATCCTAATGATTATAGTGACTGAGAAAATCACTATTACTGCTAACCACCAATGGAAACCTCTCTTCTATTTTTGTTTAGTCATTGTTTCCACCACCTTGTAACTTTGCTTATTCTTAACTTCCCCTCCGTTATGATTTTCCTACTATCTTTTGTCAGTGTGTCTACAGGCTTGTGTCCCCATGCTATTCGAATGGAAATCTCTCTCTATCACCTGTTCCATTTTTGAGCAAGAGAGACAAAGACAGAGCTTGAGGGGGGAGGGGCAGAGAAAGAGGGAGACTCAGAATCTGAAGCAAGCTCTAGGGTCTGAGCTGTCAACACAGAGCCCGTCAAGGGTCTCGAACTCATCAGTTGTGAGATCATAACCTGAGCCACAGTCGAAAGCTTAACCTTAGACTGAACCACACAGGTGCCTCCCAAGTTAGTGTTTTTATTACCCTTGAATTTATTCCCAGAAGTGCAATTGCTGGATCATATAGTAGTAGTCGTTTTAATTTTTTGAGGATCCTCCACACTGTTTTCCATAGTGACTGTGCTAATTTATAATCCCACCAACATTGCATAAGTGTTCCTTTTTCTCCACATCCATGCCAGCATTTGTTATCTTTTGTCTTTTTGACAAAAAACTCTGTCTGCCCTTCTCTCCACCTGAGCACAGTGGGGCCTTGGCGCTCCCAGGAACCATTGGCAGCTCTTCTGCTTAGATTGGGCTGGAAGACACTCTACACAGTGGGTGGAGCGAAGTCTCAGCCCCCTTGCCTGGGTGGAATGGGGAGGAGCTGCTCCTAGCTGCTCTGAATTTCCCGAACAGGCTGGAATAGGCTCTCCATTTGGGAGCAACTGGGAGCTACCCTCATTTTTGCTATGAGTTAGTCTCCCATGAGTGTGTAGCATGGGATGCCTCCATGCCTGTTACCGGTTTTGGTCTGGGGGCAATCAGCTCTGCTTACCCACTTCTCTGCTTGAGCGGCACTAGACTGCATGGCTTCCAGGGGTTGTCACCAGCCCAGAAGGGCAGATGGGGCTGGAAAGCATCCCTTACAGTAGCTGGGGTTGTGTTTTAGCACCTTGCTTGCGTGTGGGCAAACTGAGCGCTAGGTCTGGCAAACTTTCTCATGTAAGGATCTGAGTCAGGGAGATCTGCATCCCTCCAAGTCCCTTGGTGCATCCTTGCCTTGGTTCTGCAGATGAGCAAAACTGCTGGTTCGGATTACTTCTTTGACACTGCAGGTATGAATTCAGTCTGCCAAGGTGCTTGTGCTGGTTGTTGTAAGCCCCACCCCACTTTTCCATTGCAGATTTTGTTGGGGTCCTCGGATCGTCCCCCAAAGACCACAAGACACGTGTGCAAAGACAAGAGCGTTTATTGAGATTCCAGAATGCTGGGGTCAGCCACACCGTAAAATGGCGATGATGAGAGGAGCGCGCAGGCTCCTAATTTAGGTGTGAATTCCAAGGCGGGAAACAGGTGTCTCTATTTGGGGGGTATGGGTGCTCTAAGGATTGGTCCAAGCTGGTCTGGTGAGGGGTGGAACCTGATTAATTGGTCCATCTTCTACTTCCTAGTCTTTTGGAGCAGGAAGTGTTTTAGGGCCGCCCCTTGCCCCTTAGGTCCAGGACCTCTCAATTTCCAGTGTTGGAGCCCCAGGTTCCTCTGCAATCCCTGTGGAGTGAGATCAAAGTCAGGGTTCCCAAAAAGTGACCCACAATGCCAGAGGAGGCCGGTTCTCCCCACCCCTTCTCTTTTTCCACTGGAGTAACCGGGAGACCTCTCCATGTAATACTGTCCTCCCTGGGGGCCAGTCAATGCAGTCAATGGGGAGTGGCTTCACTCACCCTTCTAATGCAATCTGTCACTGTCTCTGTGATACAAGAGGGTTGTTTCAGCCTCACCCTTATATTCTAGGATTCTCTCAGTAGTGTCTTGTTCTTGAATAATTGTTATTCCTCTTGAGATGGGGAGCAAAGTCAAAAACAACCTATCACCATCTTGGTGATGTCACTCTCTAACTCTAAAGCTCAATTTCTTTGAGATAAAATAGCATCAAAAATTTATTAATTTTTCTTAAAAATTAAGAGTCTCATCATCTTAGATAAACTTAATGGGTTTTTTGGAGGTGGTGTTATCTTTTCAAGTCAAGGGCCTTGTCATACTGTTTCTGGCTATTAAACCAATTATGCCTAGTGCATAATTGATACTTCATACATAATAATAATAATAATAATAATAATAATAACAACTACCATTATTGACATTGTTTAAAAGGCTATGAATTTTCATGAAAACCCTATGACCAAGTTCTATTTTACAATCTAAAGATAAGGAAACTGGACCAGAGAAGTTGGGTAAAAGAACCAAAGCTAGACGTTGAATTCTTTTCTAACTTGTCAGTTGATATCTATGATGTTTGAGGTCCATTGAACGATGCTGATTTGTCAGGAGAGAATGATCCTGTGTCCTCTCTCTTAAGAGATAGTCACAGACTATCCACAACAACTTCGAAGCCAATTTTTTTCCAATGTGACATTAAGAATAGGTGGCTATTCTCCAGCTGATGTCCTTGATTTGAAATAATTCTTAATTATTTTGGAGAGAACATATATTTTTTAAGAGTGTGGCCCCCATTGGCTGAGCACATGATAATAATTAACTTTTGAATAAAATTTTTATTCTATAAGTAACTACTACTTTAAGTGACTTGCTTTCTTTTTTTTTTTTTTTTGAAAAATTGAAGTAGTTTATGGATTAAGTCACAATTTTGGATGAATGTTTTCATCAAAAAATAAGCCAGAATTCACCAAGAAAGCACCGTGCCTAGAGGTTTTTAAGAATCATGTGGACAACGTGGCTTTAAGATTCTTAGGGAAAATCTATTGAGCCATTTGATTTTTATTTCTTAACAACAGAGAGTGCATGGAAAAGTTTGTAAAAATGGTTATTTTTCTCCCTTGGCTTAAATATCTCCCCTGCAGAATAAAAGCATTACACAAGGTAATCTCTTAGTTTCCTTCTTGTTCTATGATTTTATAAGCTTCAACTATAATATTACAAAAAATAAAATAAAAAGGCATTTCTTACTGTAACTGTCTATAAAGGCATAGGACGAGGGTAGAGTGAAGGTTTTTCTTTGAAGGAATAATGTAAGCCAGCCCAGATGCTCTGAATTCTGATGGTCTCTAAATTAATACAGGTTGAACAATCACAAATAATTTCATTATAATCAGTGCTTAAAAATAATGAGTAGGTTGACCAAATTGTTTTTTATTAAATTACAAGATTGGTTGCATATACAGAATATGTACACACAGCTTGACTCAGTGCTGATGGAGGGAAAGTTTCAACTCTTCTGAATAATTGGTTTTCTCTGTATTCTTATGAATCTGGACTTTTCTTATTTTACAGCAATAAAAGGAAATGTGACAGCGAGGAATAAAACATTCTCCTTCGCTTGCTCTCCTGATCCCTTTCTCACAAGAATGTCTGCCTTCGGCAACTTTTCAACAAACACTTAATTTAATGTCTGCTCTGAGTCAGGTCCTGAACCGAACAGAGATGACTCCAAGATCTGTATCTGAGATTCCCAAACCCGACCTCTGTTTGGTTCTAAAACAAACCCCACAGCGACTTGCAGGGTATATCACAACCTTGTTGTGCTGTTTTCGTATCAAATTCTCTAATACCCCCAAATGAGTTCTTTCTAATTCTTCTGAAAAGTGCTCCCATATTCTTGGGTTATGTCCTCATCAATCCATTAATTCCCTTAACACATATTGACTTAGCTCCCTCTACGCGACAGGCATTTGGCTGGGTGCTGGAACAAGAATGGCGAAGTCCCTGCTGGAATGCAACTTTCAGACAAGGAATTAACAAGTGAATGTAAAACATACATAAAGTAATTACACGGTGGCAGGTAGCCAGGGATCACTTCAGTGCCTTCAGAGAACGCCTCTCTGAGAGCAGAGAAAGGATGTGTGCTTCGGTTCTGTGTAACTCACGGTGGTAAATGGAGAGCCAATCTTACGCCTTCGCTTGTTTTTTTCTTCCAGTCATTCATTCATTAATATTCATTCCATCTGCATTTATTGAATGCCCGCTAAGTGTTTAAGATGCAAAGATGAACAAAACAGCCTCTGCTCTCCCTGGATGTTGTAGTCTAGTGAGAGGGCAGATCAATAAGCAAATAAAGTCAATAAAATGTTGTAATTTATTGTGATGGATACTTAAACGAGGCTCAGTAGAGGTAAACAGGGCGAAGGGTCTTACTCAAGTATAAGCTTAAGAACGTAAGCACATATTTTATTCCTCTTGATATTCCCAGTATAGAATCTGCAAATATGCACTCAAAGGAATGTGGTGAACAGATATATAAATGGTAGCACACTGCTATTTATGCTGGAGTTGAGAGTAGAGTCCTATTGATTTGCTTTATTAAAGCATGTTTTTTTTTGTTTACTTATTTATTTTGAGAGAGACAGAGACAGTGCAAGTGGGGGAGGGGCAGAGAGAGAGAGAGAGAGAGAGAGAGAGAGAGAGAATTGCAAGCAGGCTCCGCACTGTCTGCACAGAGCCAGATGTAGGGCTTGAACTCACAAACCATGAGATCGTAACCTGAGCCAAAATGAAGAGTTGGATGCTTAACCGACTAAGCCACCCAGGGACCCCTTGGTTTGCTTTATTTATTCATTATTCTATTGTTCCAGATACGGTATATTTCTCTCAATACCCATCTATGATATTTCATTATTTTTAATCCCATATCTGTCATTTGTAAACATTTTCTTTCTCTGGAGATTCCTTTATTTTCATACAAGTGCCGTAATGAAAAAGGCTTACAGCTAAACCTCTAAACAATGCCTAAACATCCCCTGGCCTCTTTGAAGATTATAATGGTCATTGTCCAATGTCTGTCTCTGTTTTCTGATAAGTGTCCCAATGTTTTCTACAAATCTTCAAGGAGGGTATGCCAGCTGTGGAGTAAATTTGAAAAATTTCCTCCCAGAACCAATGAAGGCTTCAGGAACAAAAGATAAAATATTGTGCCATGTCTCAAAATTGCAACGAAGGTCACGAAAATACCTGCCCCCGCAAATCTAATGGAATTCTAATTGTCGTTTCATTGGTACAACCTAGATTCTGGCACGGGTAGTGTCTCTTTTACCCCTCACAACAATTTCTAGGGAAATAGATAGTTCTGAACTCCAGATGAAGAAGCTGAGCCTCAAAAAAATTGAATGATTTCCCCAAATCACAGGATTAACAAATGACATAGTGGATCAAGGGAAACACTGGCCCTTGATACAGATGAACAGAGATGATTCTTGCGAGTCCCCTCTACATCTGACCTCTTGCAGAAAATTAAAAGCCTGAGATATATCTCCATTTTCAGTCCCGTAAACTCTACTGCAATTTATCTCTCATTATTGGCAAGTTCATAATTGTTTTTAATTTTGCTCCTTGTTACTGAGTGTAACTGAAAATAGTTCTCTTTTTCCCCAGCTTTGGTGTATTGAAGGAACAGCAGGTCACCTTTCATTCGTAAAAGCTTTTCACAGGTGGAAAGATGAACTTGTCCTTCAAATGTCTCTTCATCCAGTTAAGTAATCCTTTTTGATGTTTTTGGCTTATATTTTTTAGAGCTGTCTCTTTGCTTTTGAAGAAGCTTAATTATTTATTGCTAAAACAAAGGATCTTTACCTAAATCTTGTGTTAGAAATATGGTTTTAAACAGAAACCGTGTCTGTTATGAATCTTCCTTAAATGTGTTCATGTTTGGAGGAAATTAGTCGCACAGTTCGCCAGAAAATTATTACTGATGATATTCATATTTTATTTGCTTATTTATTGATTTTATAATGACCTGAAATCCTGTAGAATTATATTATGGAAAACTAGGAACATTTAAGGCGGTGCTTTATTTAGTCCATGTTATTTCCTGTAACACCATCTGTACAAATATTTTCAGAATTCCTTTTGTCTCTCTGATAGATTTCATCTTCTAGAACAACAACCTAACATGAAAGTTGATGGTTTTTTTTTAATGTACTTAAAAAAATCAAACATCTGTCCAGTTTATTATATTCACTGTGGACCATATAAGTGCGATGGTTGGGAAAAACAAAAGCTTTTCCAGAGAGAGCTTAACACTTCCATACATAAGAATATTTTTTAATGGGGTTTGTGAACAAGAAAATTTTTTTGATGGCCTACGAGTTTATATGCAGTTGATAACTGTGACTGGAAATCTTGATTTTTTTTTTTAAACATATCAAATTGAGCAAAACGCTATAAAAGATGACAGTTACTCAGCCTGTCACTCTTGGGAACGAAGAACAAAGTTGTCTGTTAAACATGACTCTTAAGGGGCAAAAAGACACTTTTGCAGAACTGAGCCCGAAAACAATGCAGGATTCCATCTTTTTGTCTCTTCCTTAACCTTTGAGGTAACGAAGGCAGAAGGCATGTCAGATCATAATGCTATCCCTACAACTGTTAGGAGAGAGCGTTGCTAAGAGAAAGAAGGTACCAAATTGGAAATGATGATAGAGGAAAAGTCATAGAGAATCCCCAGCATGGAAGGCAGAAACCTAATTGTAAGACCAACAGCCACGAGCAGGCACAGAAAAGTACCTTGGGTCTGAGGTCCTCTGGAATAAATCTTTGGTGATAACAACAGTCCACAACAGGGATACTTTTATATTTATAGTTTATTCTCCATTATTGCCAGAGGCCTCAAATCCCACATAGTCAAAATCTCCATTCACTGCTGCCTGCTGGGCATTTAACAAGGGCTCTTGTAACAGGACCCAGAACAAGTATGAACATGAATAAAAAGTGCAGGGGCCAGCCAGGCACCACAGGCTGTGAGGTAGCCAAGTGGAGGCATTGGAGAGAAACAGAGAAAGCATACAATGACCCTTAGTGCCTCAAGGCATGGCTTCAAAAGGTGTCAACACCAATTAAATTGTAAAAGCTCCGTCAGCTTCTGAAAAGTCATCCAGACAGGGACAAGACAGTACATAATCAAAGGACTGGGATATGATTTTGTATGGTCTACACTAGACCTGGTATACACATGCTTGCCTGGCAATTTGTGACTCATATGTGAGCCTTCAAGTTAAGGCTGTCCTTAAAGGTGTAAATACCCTCCCTCTGGGAGCTCTCCAGGTTTAAGCTGGGGGATCTTGAAAACCTTTATTAGCAGGTAGCGACTGGTGGCTCCCATAGGTAAATTGCCCCAAAATATAACTATAACAAGACATGTACCATAGATCGTGTCCATAGAGCAACTAAAGGATAATTGCCTAATCTCTTAGCTTGAGCTAAACAGGCAGAAAAGCAATCTGTTAACAAACAACTTTACAGAGAGTTTTCTCTGTCAGAAAAAGCTCCAAGGAATCTACCCTTTCTGGAAACAGAACATCCTGACAATTTTGAATTTGCAGGGGGTTGTTTCAAATAGCTACACCAATAAGAAGGTAACTTTGCATTTCTTATCTGGCTTTGGAGAGTATTAAGTTGGCTTTAAAGAATTTATCGGATTTTTGGCAAAAGTACCCTAATGTCAATTCATGAAACGATGTCTTCCTCTCTCTCTCTTTCTCTTTTTTGCCTACGGGTTACTATGATAGGTATGACCAATTTATTGGATGGCTTTCAAAGTGACAGCAGAGTTGGGGAGGAGAAGAAATGCACTTTAACGCTAGGGGAAAAAAGATAGGAAGAACTGTCAAAGTGTTTCTCACATATTTTATTGCTGAATAATTTTCTTGGTCTATGGAACTTTTTCCACTCACCAAATCAAGTAAAATGCCTGGGGTTTGAGGTAGATTGATTCATGCTGAAAAGTAGACTCTAATGACATTAAAGTTCAAGCATGGTCAGTCTTAAAAAAACAAAACAACACACTAGCACAAAACTCAAAAAGATTATTCTTAACTGTTTTTTTTTTTTAAGATGGAATGCCACTTAATGTAGGGATGTAGAATGCAATCCTTTTAAAAAATCAAACTATCTGAATGCTCTTAACATAGCTAAAACTACTCTTTTATTTTAAAGGAAAGATAAACCAGGTGTAAAATAATGTAGCATAATATTGAGTATCCGCTTGAAGGGACCAGTTGTCAGATTATCTATTAGATACTTTATTTTTAAATATGATAGCTGTTGTAAAAACGAGTTCAATAACAAGTAGAAAACTGCGGGACACATTTATTCAAATTTTAGTCTTGATCCTGGGTTAGGCAAGATGGACTAGATTATGTTGCAGTGACAAAGAAAGCAATCTCAGTGGCTTAAAACGGAAACATTTTCTCACATAAATTTTCTATGGGTCTGGGATCTTCCATAAAGCAGTGTTCCTCCACCTGCTTTCTCACATGGCAGCGATGTATCAGTACAACTTCCAGAAGTGTCATGACAGGGAACAGGAGTCAGAGAGTCAAGTATCTGCAACAAAATGTTCCTACTCAGAAGTGACAAACATTATTTGTGCTTACATTTAGTTATCCAAAACAAGTCACAGGGCTCTCCTGAACTTTCAGGGGTGAATGCATCTATCTTGTGAACCTGAGAGGGGAAGGAATTGGTGTCATTAAAACTGTTGTCAAGTCAGCCGTAGACCAACCACTCTTTTGATAACCAAGTATTTTTTCCTCTCTTCTGGCCCAATCCCACATTCATCTCCATAACAGAGACCATCCAAAAGTGTTTCGTCCAGCATGGAGTCCATGACCTCAGATAAGAATGTGGCCCTTCTTGATATGGAGACATAAAAACTAAAAAGGAAAGTTGGTTTCTCCCCTCACAATCCACAGAGTAGGAAGGAAGAAGGGTGATAGTGAAACTTACTGTGGGAATTCAGACAAGCTGATGGGCCGTCATTGTGAGGAGCCCCCTGACTGACTGAGTAGTGGGCAATGTTCCTCAGTTAAGCCTGGCTTTGATCCCTTATTGTTCTTGGTGACATGAAAGCTCTATTCTTTCTCTATTCTCCTTTGTCAAATCTATAACAGGCATTTGGGAAAGTGAGGAATAAGGAATTGAGTAATAGGCAATTTTCTTAGCCCATTACCTACATGAGAAGAGTTAGGTACCAAGGGTGATTTTAAGTTATAAATAGCCACAGTCTCTTTGGGTCTAGTCATGGGATTCCCTTGGCAGGGAAATTCTCTCAAAAGCTTTATAGGTTTCTTATCGATTTGATGCTACACAGTTCCATGTACCAATTCCACACCCATGAGGATTTTTGAGATTTGTTTCTTGGAATATTTACATTTAAAATTTTTCCCTTTCCTTCTTCTTCTCCTTCCTTCTAACCCCCAACCCCCTCCCCCTTTCATATTTGCAGTTGCTTTTCCATTAAGCGTTTCATGGTTCAGGAGGAGAGTCACATTCTCAGTCTCTTTCCCTTAGAGCTTCTGGCCAATTGAAATGATAGATGGGGTGCCTCATTTTTTTTTATTAAAATTTTTTTAACATTTATTTATTTTTGAGACAGGGAGAGATAGAGTGTGAGCAGGAAAGGGGCAGAGAGAGAGAGGGAGACACAGAATCCCAAGCAGGCTCCAGGCTCTGAGCTGTCAACACAGAGCCTGACACAGGACTCGAACTCACAAACTGTAAGATCATGACCTGAGCCAAAGGTCATGCCCAACCGACTGAGCCACCCAGGTGCCCCTGGGGTGCCCCACTTTTAATCATATCTTTATTCTGAGATGCCTTAATTCATTCCCAGATTTAAACATAGTGTGGTAGTCATATCCCTGATTTGATACTTGCCTTAATAACTAGATTTAATTTTTCTGTTTTGCACAAAGTAGTCTCTGAGAAAGGAGATTTTTAGAACCCTGCTAATCCCCAAACTTCTTTATTCTTCTATGTATGGTTTGCTCCTAATTGCAAATCAGTCTCTTCTTTTCTGGGATCATCTCTTTTTCTTTTTGTGATACCCAGTCAATTGCAGCTGATATCAATCTGCAGACACTCTAATTTTCTACTTAATCTTTCTTCAAGAGCAACAAGTTTATTCTGAATAAGACCTATCTTATAAATTCTCATAGGTGGTAATATTACCAAATGATTTGCCACTGCATGTGACTGACTTGCATCTTCCAGCCTCCACAGGAGGTGGCCATTCACAACTGCTGCCCCCTGTAGGATCAACACTAAGCCTATGCCACATATCTTAGAGTTTTTTTGTCATGGGGACATCTATTCCTAGTATAAATAACTGTTTTAGTCAGAATGGGTTAGGTTAGGCTACACTAACAAACAACCCAAAATTTCAGTACCTTGAAACACCAAGATTTATTTCTCTGTCATGCAAAGTGCACTATGAGCCCAGAGAAGTCTCAGGGCAGCTGACCTTCCATGGAATGGGTCTACATTGTAGTTTCCTAGCAGTGTGGTTTTCCAATAGCCATAGCAGAAACGAAATGAGGTACAAAATTGGGTGCCAAGAACTAAAATGTGTCTTCCTGGAAGTGACAATTGTAATTTCTTTCACTCTTAAGGATGCGTATTTCTCTCTTATGTGTGCAGAAGACAAGGAGAAGGTGGATATCAGGTATTAGAGGTCATGTCTGCCAAATGTCCTGACCTTGGACTTGATGAGTGGGAACCTCATTCACCCGATTAAGTAGTAGTCTCCGAAACCCTACTAAGCTAAGCATTTTATTTCTACTGTATTAGAACCACTTTTGTAATCCTAGCTGATAAATTTTATATAATTATTAAAATTTTAAAGTATTTAAAGGGTTCAGTATAGTTTTCATGAATGGCTTGTATCTTCTAGTTATTTAGATTCCAACTTACTTTCTAAATGGACACTGTAAAGCATTACTCAAAGTTTTCTAACTATAACTATCAGGTATGTATAGGAACACTATATGTCCCATCTTAATTTAGGAATCTTTAGGGATAAACATCTGTAGTGGGTTGAATGGTGGTCTCCCAAAGGATCTTTCCCTGTCTCGAAACCTGTGAACATGGCCTTATTTGGAGAAATGGTCTTCGTAGATATAATTAAGTTAAAGATCTGGAGATGAGGAGATCTGCTGGATTAGGGTGGGTCTTAAATCCAATGACAAGTGTCCTTATAAGAAAAGAGACGAGGGGAAGGTCTTCCCCAGAGCAGAAGTCCATGTGAAGACAGAGGCACGGACTGAAGCGGCAGCCATGAGGAAGGCTGGTAGCCACCAGAAGCTGGTAGAGGCAAGGGAGAGCTCTCTTCAGCACGTTCAGAAGGAACACGGCCTTGCTAACACCTTGATTTGGGACTTCCTGTCTCTGGACTGCGAGACAATGAGCTGATGTCATTTTAAGCCATCAAGTTTGTGGTAATTTGTTACCACGGACCTGGGAAATGAATACAGAGTCCATGTGAGCTTTAGGCTTTTAAGAATAATAGATGCAATGAATACATATTACTAAATATTATACTCCCTGGACTAAACAAGCAGTGAGGAGTGAATTAGGCATGATTATGACAAAGTCATAAAATTTAGTATTAAAAGACCTAGGTTTGATTTCAGATGACCTAAGGTCCAGGTTTAACTTTTTGAAGTAGTTACATCTTTTTAAAAAAGTAGTTTCCTCATTTATAAAAGGAAAATTATAATAAATCCTCCCCTGCTAATCTGGGGAATTGGTTTATGAATCAAATAAGGTTATTGATGCGGGGTGCCTTGAAATTAGTAATACAGCATATAAATGAAATTTTATTTGTTATGGTTGTTAATATCAAGATGGTAATAAATACAAACAAACGCTAAATCTGACATTATTATTTCTGAATATTTTGTTTTTAAAATGGGCTTTATTTTAGTGAGCTTCGTAGGTTTGCAACAAAAGGATAAAATGGTCTAAGCATTGGGCAAACAAAAACCTTCTCCTCTCTCAAAAAAAGCTCATTGACTTCAAATGTTAAACTATATTTGAAGCATGGAAAGAAACTAGAAAAAAAAACCCACTTCTTCGGTCGGGTACTCAAGAAAAATGTAAATATGTTTTAAAGAAAAAAGTGCTAAAGGATGACTGACTAATTTTAAATATACCAGCAAAGTTTAACTCATAAAGTTTCTTCTTCATTTACAGACATTGTTTCCTTCTTAGAGATAATCCAGAGAGGACACCACAAGTCGCAGATCCAACTGAGAATAAAACTTAGTGATGCAACTTTGAGGTAATGGCGGCATCTGGGTGTGTGTATGTGTGTGTGTGTGTGTGTGTGTGTGTGTGTGTGTGTGTTCTCTCTTAGAAGGTATTGCTTTTTATCTTTTTGTAAATGGAAACACAAAAGTCAGTAAGTATTTGGAATGCCTGGGTGGCTTGGTTGGTTAAGCATCTGACATTTGATTTTGGCTCAAGTCATGATCTCACATTTCATGGGTTCGAGCCCTGCACAGGCTCTGTGCTGACAGTGCAGAGCCTGCTCAGAATTCTCTCTCTCCCTCTCTCTTTCTCTGCTCTTCCCCCACTGGTGCTCTCTCCCTCTCTCTTTCTCTCTTTCAAAATAAATAAACATTTTTAAAAATTCAGTAAGTGTGGAATGTGAATTTTGAAGACAGAATTTTCATCCTGTTCAGTTGCTCCTTGGTTACCAGTAGCTTAAAGTTATTGCCGTTGAGAGTACTTGAAGTTTAGTCTATACTCCTGCTTAATTTGGATGCCTGAGTCACACACATGTGTCCTTTGAGCAAAGGTTTTTGCTTCTCTCATTACCAGGAGCCTGCACCAACACTGTCAGCCTACCCCTTTGGTCCTGTCATGAACTATCTCTCCACACCTTTGGCGGAAACTTTATCTCTGTGGATTTAGTATTAAAACCCAGGCATTAGTTGTGTTATCATCTTCTCTCATAAAAACGCTAAGGGAGATTTTTATGTGGATGCATTTGTGAATTCAGGAAATTTGAAGAGAATGAAAGAGATATTGCCATTTTAAGATGTCAGTAACTCATGTCAATTGCAACTAAATTATAATGATCTGTTGGATATTGATCAGTTAGACTTCTTATTGGCAAGAACTCATCTCTATGACCACCTCTGTGGCCTCCTGCTGCTGGGTGAGCTATCGTGTTTCATCTCCGTGATCATAAAAGCCCAATGGTCCATAATCATTGGGCTGCTCATTTTCACCGAAGCTCTGAGAACCACCCCCTACTTTGTCCTCCCTCCTCCCCAAACCTTCTGGAACTCCAACTCTGAGATTAACACACACGTCTATACCATCAGCCTCTCCTCTGAATAGTCCCTTTACTCACTAACTGAAACTTGGTAGCTGAGCATCCTCTTGCCTGGAAAATCTACCAAAGAGGGGCTAAGTTGCCTCTCATATGTCTTCATTTCAAGGCCAGACAGTAGGATAGACATGACCTTTGGTTCCCATTGTTGTTTTATAGCTATTGCCTTCCTCTTTCAAAACCCTCACTTTTCTGAAGTCCACAGCATTCTTCTCCACCGTCATTTTTCATTGTTTTCATCTACCAACTATGAGTCACTCATTCCTCCTCCTAATGACTTTCACCTCTCACTCACTGCCTCATTCTTCTGCTCTGTTGCTCTCATCATTCTTAGAAATTTCAATTTCTGCATAGGAAATAAATTTAACTGATTTTCCAATTTCTTAATCCTCCCTCCAAAAGTTCTTTTTCTCCTGTTTTACTTTAGTTTCCAATGTTCGTGACCAGATCGTGGGTCCTGTTTGCTCCCCCTACAAAACTGATTCCAAGCATTGTTTTTTGATTACCACCTTATATTCTAGATCAATTACAAGACACTTAACTAAATAGGTGGGTAAAAATGTAGTATTTTTGGAATGGAGTCCCTGGACACCAGGCCAGGACCAAACCCAGAAATGATCTTCGATGTTTAAGTACAAGAAAAACTTTATTTATATTACTCACTGGCTTTCCCAAGTCCTTTGCTTAAATAGATTTGAAATTAACACTTGTCACAGGAGAAAGTTTCTCGTTTTCTTTTTCTTTTTCTTCTTACCTCCCAGATCTCCCCATTCGATAAACAGGTAACAAAAATTCCCGAGGGAAAATATGACAACATTTTCTTTATGAACCCATCCTTATGTTCTACATATGTTTTACTCTTCTCAATTCAAAAACACAGATATGATTATAAAAATATAAGAACAATAATATATATTTACATATGAAATCTTTTTGTTGTTGTGGGTCCTGTTTGAAAGGAAGCTGGTGTCATAACAATGCAGTTTCTCATTTGAAAATAATATTTCCGATACCGAGAACTGCCAGAGAATAAAATGATACGCCATGAATGGGCTCTCACTGTTTTCACCACCAGGAAAGCACAGATTTCAAAATGTTAAAAACTTAGCATGAAGCTTGGCAAAATAAAATTTCTTATCAATACATGTCAGAGTAGAAGATAATGAAGTGTAATGATCTTGGTGGAAGAAAAGTGTGAAAGTTAAAACAGATTCATTGCCTGTCATTCTACCTCCGTTCGTTCACTTTCTGTTCCTTCTCTTCCCCACCGAAGATGCCCTTTCTTGTTTTACTTTATCTGGGTGGCATCTTAACATGCATAGCAGCATCACAGCCAGACAAGGACCAAATTAACATAACACAAATGTAGAGAAAATGCCGTAACTTGGTTTCTTACAAACAAAATATGAATATGATATGCTGTCACTTGGGCCGCCAGATACTTGCATCAAGGCTTGTGTGTTTTTCATCAACTGAGTTTATATTTTTTTATTTTTTATCTCAAAACTGACGTGATAAATAAATGTAAATGGAGACCAGTTTTGTAAGTTTTTAAGTACACTCGAATAATCCACAAAAGATTGTATGTCTTATAAAATCTTCTTGGCTAACGTCCTCATAAATCTGTTATACACTCGTTTCTTTATAGCTATCTATGCAATTAGGTCCAGAAGCATCTGTCAGAATAAGTCTACATTGTTCATTGACTCAATTCTCAGACTTATTTTGTCTTCTGTTTCTGTTTCTAGTGCTTGCATTCAAAGGAATTGTTCAGTTTCAAGTGATAGGACACCAATTCAGATACTTGTTAGAAGAAAAGGGAACTTATCCCCTGTAATTAAAAAATACAAGTGTAGATTCAGATATGGCTTGATCCAGGAGCTAAAATGACATAACCACTTCTTTCTCTTTTTTTCTTTCTTTCATCCCCTTCTAGTCAGGTCCCCTCTCCCTCATTATTTATCTTCTCTCTGCTTCTCGTTGTCTTCATTCATGGTTCCTTCTGTGTGGTGGTTGCAAGAGGTTTAAAAGTTCTAGGCTTATAGCATCCTAAGGTAGGCAATCTGATTAGAAAGTTCTATTAACTTTCCCAAGTGTTAATGGAAGTGTTAAGAATGATTTTAAATAATAGGACATGGCTCACATACTTATCCATGAACCAACCACTATGGCCAGAGGATAGAATATTCTCATTCAACTAGGCTGAAGCCAGGTGACTGGGTTCAAATCCTCAGTCACACAGACCAAGAATGGAAGACAGGAATTTCTGATGATAAATGTGGATGCAATTATTTAAAAGGAGAGGTTACGGCAGGGAGAGAACAACACCGTGCACTAGAGAACTCATTTGTAGGCAACAGCAGAATTCTTACAGCTCTAGAGTTATGCACTCTCACGTATGCTAAGAATGTTTGGTTCATTGGTCTTACTTTCCTAAAAGTTTGAATAGTTGTGAAAACCGCACAGTTGCTTAGTAGAAGTGCACAATTGCTTAGTAGAAGTAGAACATTCAAATGTTGATAAAAGTTCAGTTTCCAACTAGGTAGGAAGATCATTAAAAAAAAAAAAAAGAGGAAAGACGCTTCAAACTTGGGGTTTTACTGAATAAGAGAAATAGTAGTATTGGTAGCTTGGGTCAAGGTTGAAATGGAATGGTTTTTGAGACACTGTGTGCACCTAATCATTGACTTCTTTTTTTCCCCACTTCCAAATCCCTGAGAATTTTGTATAGACAGTATTTCTCCACAAACACCTAATAAAAAGGGGAATAGGAAGGAGAGGTAGGGAATTTTAAATAAAGTTTTGAGCTGCCGCCTGGTTTTTATCAAACTCACACTCTGATATTCATTAGCCTGCCCTTGATGTCTTTTAGTCTTTGTGAACATAAGATAGTGCTTATTTTAGTGACTTGCTGAAGACGGCCTTGTTTTTGAAGCTGGTAATAGTTTTGAATCATTTAAGCTGAATCTTGGGTCTTCTCTGAAATAATTAAAAGATGTGCTAGGTTCAGTTTGCCATTGGCTGTTTGTATGAACTTGAGGAATATGAAGAGACATCGAAATAAACTGAAGTGAAATATTTAGATGTGTCAGCTCCCTCTCTTCATGCAAAAAGAGCCATTTATTATTCAGTATAAATTGTACATTTTCAATATATAAGGACTGATTTCCCAAATTTCATATTGAATGAGATTCTATGTGATATAGCTGACACTTTAATGAGATAAATAATTATTTCTAAAGAAATGCTTAAATGTGTTTCAAAGGTATTTGGTCTTATCTGTTTACAAAGCTTCTTAGTTTATATAAATAAACACTAAAACCTAAGGTTTTAGAAATACTTTAAGCACCAGCCATTGAAATTGAGACATTGGATATAGTCAGAACGAATTGGTTTGACTAATATATTTTTAGCAGAGTTGGACAATGGGGTTAGAGTCAAGGTATAATCAAAGTGACCGAATAAGAGAGCAAGAGTCCAGGTAAGGAGGAGCTTGAAGAGTAAACTGGAGTGAGCCAGCCTGACAAGAAGATGGGGTGAAGGGAAGGAAAAGTTGTTTCAGAAAGAAGGGATATCATAGGCAAAAGACGTTAATCTCAAAACAATCTTAGATCCCTGGAGAACCTCTGGAATCCAAAGGCTGTAGAGCTGGGAAGTAGGTAACCCTGGAGGGCAGTTGAAGATAGTGCTGCTGATAGCCTGGCCCTGGCAGGCAGGGCCAGGACTCACTGAAAGCCTTGGAGGCCATGTTTTAACCCATTTCCCTTTTCATATAGAAATTCACAATAAAGGGGGTGTGTCGACTATCAATCTCTGAATTATACAATCATATCACATTACTCTTTTCTAAAGCCTTTATTGGTGCTTATTCTTTGGACAAAATAAAGTCTAACACTTTATCTCAAAGCAAATAGCTTCTACCCTCGTTTCTATTCCCTTGGGCACATGGACACATGGTGTTTCTGAAGTCACAGTTTCCCAGACAACACTATAGTTTTTTATTGTACTATGCGGTGCCCTCTGCCTAGAGTTTTCTCCTCCCCATTTCATAAGGGTTTTGCTAATTCTAACTACTTCTCTATTTTGCTTCTAGGGAAAACATATTCTTTCTCCGTTGTGATTTTAAAACACTTTCTTTTTTCTATCTTTCTTATACCATTTCTCACTTCTCTCTTGAATTTTGATTATATACTTGTGTATATATATATATTCAAGATAGCATGAAATTAAATATTAAGTGTGTAGGCACATATGTACATATGTGTTTAAATCTCATTACTAAATTTGAAGATCCTAGACAATAGGGTTGTCTAAATACATTTTATTAATTTCTTCTTTTAGAAGTATCTTGCATAATGCTTTGTACTAGTCTGTGCTCTAGATGAGAGAAACAGAAAGAGAGAAAGAGAAAGAAGGAAAGGGCGAGAGGGCACTCTATCATTGTGAACAGATTTTTTTAGGGAGCTCATCAAACTTGAACCATTTTAGGCTTTTCAAAAGGACATGTTACATGTGACATAGGTAAATTAGTAGGGTACTTTTCATTACTATTGACTAATGGTCAGAACGAGAGAGTAGACCTTTATAAACCACTTTTCAAGCTGCAAACTCTTGAGAGTTTGCTTTAAAGAAAGGTCCTACTTGGGTAAGAATTTGTAAGGCCAGGGGCGTCTGGGTGGCTCAGTCGGTTAAGCATCCGACGTCGGCTCAGGTCACGATCTCACCGTTCTGAATTCGAGCCCCGCGTCCTGCTCTGTGCTGACAGCTCAGAGCCTGGAGCCTGTTTCAGATTCTGTGTCTCCCTCTCTGTCTCTGCCCCTCTCCCTGCTAGTGCTCTGTCTGTCTGTCTCTCTCTCTCTCTCAAAAATAAATACATATTAAAAAAAGAATTAAAAAGAATTTGTATGGCCAAATGTGGTGGGAAAAAAGTCTATAATAGATCTAAAAAATTTTCAATAACTATTACCTCACCTTTGAAAGCCTAACGTGATTGTTTCTGGATAAATTAATAAAATTCGATCCACTCAAATGTCCACACATCTCAAAATTTTTTTAAGCCTTGCCCACATTTTCTTGGATCGCTGAAGTTCATCATATATTTTGTTTTTTAAGCTTCTAGATATATTTTAGTCTTTCTACTGGTGCCAGGAGAAAAAGTGCTTTGGCAGCAACGTTCAATGGAAAATCCCTCCTCGGATATGCTAGGATGCAGCTGACACACAGGGCACGTGTGAATTTAACAGACAGATTTAGTGGGCTGTTCGGCAGCAGAGAGATTAAGAAGCTGAACTCAGTAGTCTCATAGACGTTGACGTTATTCAACTTCTGGTAAAAAGCTATTGCATATGTTAAAAATCTGGTACACTTTTAATCCCGTACAGTAATTTAAGTACCTTAAGTGAATAATCATAATCATATTCTTTGACTGCTTGGAAAAATTTATCAGAAGAAAAACATGATTCAATATGTTTAGTTATTTTCACATCACAGAACAATATTATAAATTTAATAAATTACAATCCAAAAGAGAACAACACATTAACTATTTTCCTTTTGAAAATATGTGCTTTCACTAGAGCCGACTTTTGAAAAGAAATATTTTTGGACAACTCTTAAAGACCAATTATTGAAGTCTGGTTTTATTTTTTTTAATAATTTACTGTCAAATTTGTTCCCATACAACACCCAGTGCTCATCCCAACAAGTGCCCTTCTCTGTGCCCATCACCCTTGTTTTATCTTTAAGAAAGGTGACTGGTCCTGCTGACCAATACTGACATCGGTGCCATGGCAATTTTCCCGGACACACCACCCCCCTTTTTCCTTTCCTTTGTCTTCCTTCACTTCCTGCCTTCTGATGATCCCTTCATCTTCTTACTCTATTGTCCTTCTCTTTCTCATTAAACTCTTTCCCCTCTTCAGCTTATCTTGCTCTGGCCTGAGTCAATGACGCTTTAATGTGACTTAATATCAATCTGTCAGAAATATTGAAAAGCAAGGCAGTTGTTTTGATATTTCAACCTTTTCTTTTCCTTTCTCTTTCCCACTTACTCTCTCTTTCTTTTTCTGTTTCCTTCTCTTTTTCTCTTCTTCTTCCCTTCTTTATTTTTAAGGAAGTCTGGAAATATGCTTTATACCTTTGTTTTCTTTAGGTTTTCAGGTAATTTACTATATTAAAAATGTTTTGAAGTCAGAAGAAACTTTTTCTTTAATCTCATTAAAATGATATAAATCAACATTTGCTTTTAAAACATTATTTATTTTGTGTGTGTGTGTGTGTGTGTGTGTGTGTGTTAATTTTCATAGGACCTTGGGGTTAAAAAGGACATAAAAGTTTCATATAATGTTCAAGAATTTTGTACAAATTGTTCATTCCTACCATGGGTTGATCATCCAGCCGACTCCTGAGTATCTCCAGTGCGAGGGAGACTTCTCCCCAATTTCTTTTCCACAAAGACCTTCCCTTCTTGTATTAAGGCTCAATTTGTATTTATATTTGTTCTACTTTTCCTACTTTTCCCTTTGCAGCCATTTAGAAAAGACAATTTGTTTCTTCTTTTTCAATAGGAAAACACTTCATGGTTTAAATATATTATAAAATATGTTAGAAGGGTAGATGAAAACCATTAACAATGACTATTTCTGTGAAATGGAACTAAGAATGGGGGGGTGAGGGAGAGAACTCTAGAAATTAAGACCCACTCGATTTAAAGCATCCTTATTCATATATTAATTTAATAATTATAATCATTATTATTATTTAGTTTTTATTTTTATTTTATTTATTAGATTTTAGAGAGAAAAAGAGAGCACATGAGCCAGGGAGAGGGGCAAGAGAGAGAGAGAGAGAGAAAGAGAGAGAGAGAGAATCATAAGCAGATTCCATGCTCAGTATGGAGTCTAAAGCATAGGTCCATCTCAGAACCCTAGGACCAGGACCTGAGATCAAATCAAGAGTTGGATGCTCAATCTACTAAGCCAGCCAGGAGCCCCTAATCATTATTACTCCTTTAAAATATCTTAAATTCTTTTAAGTCCCTTTTAAAAAATGTAAGTACTTACAGTTCTTCAAACTTTTTCCTCACAATAATAATTTTTTAGGCCCTGCTTCTTTCTTTCTTATTCTCTCTGCTTCTGCTTCTACCTTCTTTTGAAAAGTCTTTGAGTGTGGCAACCAGAAGGGAAACAAAATGATGAATTTGATAGTGATTTAGTTGTGAGTGTGTGTATAAATTTTCATGTATTTATTTCATGTATTCAAATTAGACAGAATTTAAGCATACAATCTTTAGCATAGTGCAATACAGCAATCCAATCTTAATAGAAGAAATGGAAGAAATTCTATTATTCCTAATAGAAGAAATAATGATAGTTACTAAAAATGGAACAACAAAAAAGATTTTAGTAAGCAAAATTGACTTCAATAACAATATAATGGTTTTTTACCAAATGGGGGTAGGATTTTGATTTTTACATTGTAGGTTTTCCGGCTGAATTGTCTTAATTGAATGGAGAAAAAGAAAATCTGGCATAGTATTCTTCTAACTGTAGCAACACACACAAAAATAAAATATGCTCTTAAGGGATTTGCAATAAAAATTCTACTTTTCTTAAGAAATAGCTAGCTTATTCTAATTTTTTAATTTAATTAATTAAAAAATGTTATTTTCAGTGATGTAGAGACATCTAAAATAATAGTATCTTGATGGTCAAGAAAGTGCTTTCTTTTTTTCTCCTTTCCCCCTCGAAAGACCCATGTTTTATGGTGAAGTAATGGTGAATGCAGAGCTCATATAAACACAATATGAGACTGTCATGGTTTTCACAAAGGTAAAGAATATCACCATGCCAGCTGAAGCTAAGTATTCAACAGTCTTCATGGGTTAATGACATTGAAGCAAGCAAGCTCTTGGAGCTGGGGAAAGGGCGTTATGGTAAGATGTTGCAAGCCATGGCTTTTGTGCTATTTGTTGATTTTGTGAGTCAATTTCATGAGTCAACTCATGACAAGTGTATGTGGAATCTGATGAGAAGGTCTAATGGAACGGAATTAGCCTCAGAGAAGTCTGTTGATGAGGGAAATCTGAACCAGGAGTTTCAGGGCCAGTTCTAGCACTGAAACCAATTAGCTTGGTGCCTGTTAATCTCCTTGTGCCCATGTGTTTATAGAATGAGAAGATTAAACCACATTAATGGGAGGCTTTATGCTTCTGACCTTTTGTGATTCTGGTGAATCATTGTGGAAAATCTGAAAAACTACATCCAGAAGGAAAACTAAACAATATTCCATGATGAGACAACAGCAAGTTTGTGGGTTACCAACAATTTCTTTAAAATGTTAACAATCTTTGTCACTAGCTGATTTCTTCTCTCTTTTGTAGTAAGGAAGAATCAGTCATGAAACAAGATACAAAGTGATTAGATGACAGATTAGCTATGCCGGTAGTTCTGAGCACGAGATCATTCCTGGCTCCCTTTCACTATTTTAAATCTGTTATATAAAGGGGCTCATACTTGTAAAATTTCTCTTTCATTCAGCATCTACAGAAAAAAGTAGACAGTGAGCTAAAAACGATCAGCCTTTGACTATCCGTGATTGAATATAGATGAAAACACTTCTAAATAAATAATAATTCAATCTGTTTTTTTTTAAGTTTACTTACTATTTATTTTGAGAGAGAGAGAGAGAGAAAGAGAGGGAAAGAGAAAGAGTGGGGCAGAGGCAGAGAGAGAGAGAGAGGGAAAGAGTGAGGCAGAGGCAGAGAGAGAGAGAGAGAGAGAGAGAGAGAGAGAGAGAGAATACCAAACAAGCTCCACGCTGTTGGTGCAGAGCCCAGTTCAAAGCTGGATCCCACCAACTGTGAGATCATGACCTGAGTTGAGATCAAGAGCTCGATGCTTAACCCACGGAACCACCCCAGCACCCCTCAATCTGTTTGTTTTAAAAATAGTTGGAAATTGTCATGAATCTCAGTCAATGTTCCAGATCCGTGCAGTATTATTGGCATTGATTCTTCAGAGACTGCTTTCAAATGTGCAGTATTCTCTGTTCGACTCAGTATTTCTAGAGATTTGGTTTCACTATTAGAAGCCAAGTTGATATATATTTTGCAAGGAAGAAGTAGACATCAAAGAAGGGACTATGGGATCAATAGTTAGTTCCCTCCATAATGGTTCAAATATAGTATACTTCAAAATAAAATGCTTTAGAATAGACTCTTCTTAATACTATTAAACAAGAGAGGTTCTTAATCTTGTAGCATGTTCTACTGGGCATAGAAGAATTTCAGAAAAAAATAAAACAAGTTTTGAGACTCTCAAGACATAATATTTCCTTGTATTTTCAAATTAAAGTCAAGAGTAATTAACAAGGTAAATTTATTGAGGCCAGATTTATGAAACTTGAGATAAGAATCTGTTTTCTGGAAAATTCTTGTGGAAAATTTGAAAGTTGAGGAATTTTGCTTATTAAGAAAGAGCATTCAAATTAATTTATAATTAACTCACTTTTATAAGTGTTTTGATGGGCAATGTACAATGACCATTGCTCATATTATGGGGAAGCCTTTGGGATTAAAATTTTTTTCATTCAGTCTGCGCTTTAGAAGGAAAATCCTAATTTTTGGAATGTGAATGAAAGAAAAGTGTGACTACAGAGTAACACAACTGCTTTTTATCATTCTGTCCGGTTAGTGAATTCCTCTCATATTAGAAATTATTGCAAAAGAGTAGTTCAAGAATTCACCATGGCGTTGTATCCTTTCCTACTACCATAGTTGAAATAAGAGTGGTAAACTCATGAGATTAGGCACTCCCATAAGACCATAAGAGCTTTGTGGCTTCATACTGGCCAGAAATAACAGCACAGAGTGTTTTTACAATAATTCTGTTTTTGGGTAAAAAACAGGAAAGGGAGAGGCATATTAAAATTAAATATTTTATAAGATGGCCAGAACCAAAAGAAACTAGAGAAATTGCTTTTCAGCTCAGGGAAAATTAAAATTGACTCTGGTTATCCAAATTATTTACTTCCCCAGTTTTGAATACATAAGTTATACTAATAGACCCTTAACATATTATAAAATTTCTGTTCTTTTTTTCTCTGACTCCAGGCTGCCAAGCTAAAGCGACAATATTTAATTCACTGCTCTGCCCTATTTAGAATATTCATTTGTTGGAAAGATCCACTGTTGCATGTTGACATCGCTTCTCAAGATCGGGTCCAATATTTGTGTACTCAGGAGATTTTTCCTATATTTCTTAGGATTAAAATAGGTTACCAATACCTTTTTTATTTTGTTATTATATTTCTCATCAGCAGCAGTGAACATTTACCAAATATAAATTATTCAGCATTAAATTCATACCTTATTCCCAAACCCCAATTCTAATAGTCACTAAACGACCAAAAATTCTATTGTTAATATATGCAATATTATTTTTCAAATTTTGAAAGGTAGAGCATTATTATCTAAATGGACTGTCAGGGACAGGTGATCTTGTGCTTTTCTGTGTTTTCCTTTTGGGTATCTGTTCTTGGGAAAGGCAATAAACACATTTCCCGTATCTATCTATCATGATTATTTTCCTCTATTCCTTTTGAAATGGCATCAGTTTTTCTTCTGACACTACTGTTATTCTTTTTCCAGCATGGCAACCTTGGGCTAACAGCATACATCAGTAAATGCTATGCTTTTTCTTTAAGGCTTTTCTAATTTTTAATTAAAAAGAAGAGCTAGACTCTTGCTGATCACCTACAGGAGTGTGACTCTCCATGGTTACCTGTCACTCAAAGAACTCCAGCTCTGAGGAATGCTAATTAGCCCTGCAAAAGCACCATAATTGAACTGGAGAGAGACTGCCGGAGGTGCAGGTCTGCCTTCATTCAGAACAGTCTTGCCATCTGAATGGAGGGAGCCAGCCTGACAATGTGAGGGAATAAAGGGAGTTGGGGAGGAAAAAGAAAAACAACAAAATTCCATCTGCCATTTTTTGCTCTCGGTTCTAAACTGATTATCGAGATGTAACCTGGATACCATGTTGTTACTAAAAAAAAAAAATAGTTTTCTTTAGCCATAAAATAATAAGCCATCGCAGCTGCTTGACAATGATAACTATGATGGCTAATACATTTGAACCGTATAAAAATGAATCATCTGGGATATCAATGCAGATAATCATAATGATGATAATAAGTGCATGTTTGGGGGAAAATAGTCTTTATTTAAGCGGAGGCAGTATTTGAACTCAGAAAACTGGCCTTACACAAATATTTCTTGGTTAGTTTTTGGAGAAAAGAGAGAAAGTTCTTGATACTGCGATGTCTCCTAGGCAAACATGTACGTTGGCAGTTAGACAATTGAAAGGAAAATATAAGATTTAGTGGATAAAATCTTAGACCATCATTTAGAGTAAAAGAAAAAAATTAACTTAATTTTGTCCCAAATAAGTTTCATCTCCTTTTCAACTCAGGACTAAACATTAATATGGGCGATAGCTGCAAAAAGATTATATACTTGAGATAATAGAATAGTAAACACATACATATTAAGGAATGAGGTGGTTCTTGACGGCAAGCTTTCTAACTTCAGGTTTTCATGGAATCATGGAATCATAGTGTTTTGCAACTTATAAGCACTTTAGATAGGGCTAGGTACAGCTTGGAAACTGAAGCTCAAAGGAATTGTCACTAGCACCAAATCACATGGATGATGGGTAGAGCCGGGAATAGAATCCAAGAGCCCTGGCCCCAAGTTTATCATTTGGAGTCAAGAGAACAACGCAATAGATAATCTCAATGGATTCTAAGATGAGGTGGTGTCTAACAAGCTCCACAGGCCAGAGGGTTTGTCCTGTCCTTCGTTACAATGCGGTGCCTGCATTAATGCCTGGTGTTCCACGGGGATTTGTGGAAAGGATAAATGAGTGGCTGCATTCTTATATGACTTGAATATTTCAAATTGCTTTCAAATATTTAAAATGTTGGTCCATCAAATAAGATAATTCTGCACACTTTTCTTTTTTGTTCATGTTGGGTGTAACTCAGCCTGGAAGTTAAATTGGGTGTGGTGACTTTGACAGACATCTATTACTAGAATAACTGGGAACCAGTGTTATCCTAACTTACTTGGCCATGTGTTATAGACTAGTTACTTTTTCCTTCAGAGAAGTAATTACCACATACTTAGGCAACATACATAGTAAGCTTAGCATAGGAGAATAAGAGAAATAAATGAAAACAAAATACTGCCCCATTAAGTACAATAGCTACTATATTCCAGGTATACACGTTATATAATTCTTAAAACAAATCTATATGTTTGATATTTTATGCACATTTTATGGATGAGGAAACGAAGTTTCAGAATGTGTTAAGTAATCGGGCCACACAATTAGTAGTGAAAGAGCCGGGATTGAAATGATTTTACTTCAAACTTATACTCTTTTCACATCTTTGCATCATTGCAATTCCAACTACAATCTCCTCATCTCTTTAACATGCAAGTCCACACAATGAACATCCATTCTCTGTATCATTCTGATAGAATTCTGATCATCTGTGTCATAGTGTGGGCAACATTATCTATCAAGTGGGACTCTTCCAACTCTTGACCATCTTGCTTTGGCTGGAGTGGTCAGGGAAGACTTCCAGAGCTGGTGACCTTAGAGCTGACACCTGAGGAAGGAAAGGGGACCAGCAAGGCTGCCATCTTGAAGAAAAGAGTTCAAGTAGAAGGAACAGGTTTAAAGTCCCCATGAAATAAATAACCTTTGTGTGTTTGAGGAGTATAAGGAGGGCCCAAGTACCTGGAGCAAACAGAAGCAAGTAAAGGGATGGTAGAAGTCGGTGTCAGAAAGATAGAAGTCATTTAGTTTTTGCAAGGTCCTGTAGGCAAAGTGGGGAAGTAGAGTTTTATCCCAGTTCAAGTGGGAAGTGACAGCACGGTTTTAAGGAGGGATGGACTATGATACTATAACAGATCCTTGAGTGGATAATAGATTATAGGGAGCAAGAGTGGAAATAAAGGGCCCTGCTAGGAGACTCTTCCAACAGCTCCAGACAAGAGATCTGAGTTTCAGCATTGGAGAGGATAGAAAGTCATCAGGTTCAGGATTGTACCTGGAGGCTGTATTAAGCGGATTCATGGATGATTAGAAATGGATTTGAGAGAAAAAGAGGACTCAGAAGGTCTGTAATTTTTCTGTCCTAAAATGGGTAGATGATCCCAGATGATTACCGAGGTATGATCAATTTGAGAGATATATTAAGATAATGCTTTCGTATAGGATATTTTCAATATGCATTAAAAAAAAAAGAATCAAGGATGATTGAGGGTTTAGGCTGTCTGATTTGTGGACACTCAGTATTTCACTGGGACAGAAAAAGTGATATAACCTAATGCGAAACCTGACTACTATGTTAGACAACAAATAAATAAACAAATGAATATCCCCTGAGTCATAATTAATGGCAAAGTCTATACCACTTTTCCATTCAGGAAGCAAGTTATTCGGAAAAGAAATTATGCATGGTTGTGAGACTTCTTGGGATCATTTGGTAAGCCTTCAGAAAATAAAAAAAAAAAAAAAGGAAAAGAAAGCAACAATGAAAAGAATCTCAAGTGAATTGGTTTACCACACCTTTTCCCACCTGGTAAGCACGAAGTGAAATCTGGTCAAACCTGCATTGTTCATGGGAATGGAATGCTGCAAGGAGACCAACCCTTCTCCACACCCTTAACTCTTTCCTTTCCACTTTCAAGTGAAATATATAAAAAGTAAACTTGAAATTATGCTAAAAATAGCTATAAAATGCTGAGTTCAGTCTTAGCTATTATCATGAATAGTCTCAGCTTAAGATACATTGACTCTGTTACACGTGAGAGATAACGTTTCTATTTAGATGAACAAGAAATGTCTTATCTTAGCCATATTTAAAGGTACATTTCCATTGTATATTACAGATTGAGCAGTGTGTTGACATCAATGCATGAGAAGAAAAAATAATCTAGATAATAGCACTTATATGAGAATCACATATTTCAAAATAGAAATCAGAAGTGTTTTTGAAACAGTGATTTTGTCATGTCTTATGAAGTTCCTTACCTTTTGGAGGATGAAATAGAGTGAACATTTAATATTGCCAAGGCCTTCCTGAAGCTCCTAATTTAGGGATATGATTTCTATCGAAAAATATAGAAAATAGAATAGCCAAAAATATTAATTTGTCTTTTTATTTTTTGTTATTTATTAAATTACTTATTCTTTATTCCTTATTGAGGATAAATGTATACAGGAGGATGGAGAGAGAACCCTAAAGAGATGCTTAGGCTTCCATGAGGCTTACTTCCTAGTTAAGTGACTCATTCTCCATGGAGTATCAGAGTAACCGAATTTGTGGGATAAAACAGCAATCACAAATTGCTTCGTGTCAATGACTCTCAGAGATTTCTCGAGAATTAAACCCTTGAATCTCAGATTTGTTAGTGCCAAGGATGTGCTGTATAGCATTTTATGCTTTGTTCTGTTTGATTCTCTGGGGTGCACTTTATGACAGATGTTACCTAAGGACACCGTTAGTCATTACCCGGGAACCACGCTGGGCCAGAACCAGCTCTCTCAAACAATAAAAGAAGACTATGATAGGAGCTGCTTATAAGTAGTGGACCTATCCAATAGCGACTTGTGTAATTTCTTGGTTTGTTGCTCACAACTTTTACAGGTATTGCTTGGGAAATATTAAGTGCTAAAAGCCTTATGAACATAAAACTGAAAGGCTCTATGTAAACATTGTGCTTACAAATAAAACATCTTAGGTAACTGGAAACATTCTAGCCAGTTTTAGCTGCTAATTTGACTTCTTAAACTGTAACTGGATATCACAGAGGGTAAGAATTGTGGTGGTGATCATCCAACCCCCAAAACTGCAGAAACTTAAGCCAAGTACTATAATACATTAATTGAAGGGTCCCAAGTAGCATTGTTGTGTGAAGGAAGTCTTTCCAGGGGTATTGGCATAGGTTTCCTAATGTAGTTGTCACTTACTGAGTACTTACCCATGTTCATAAAAGTGCTAAATACTTTCTATGGATTATCTCGTTGAATGTTTAAAGTAACCTTATGAAGTAGTTACTATTATTGATTTAAAAAGGAGACACATTTAGAGAGTTTAAGTACTTTGCCCGAAACCACATAATCAACAACTGCGCCAAGATACAGACCCAGGTTTGTCTGATGCCAAGGTTTACGCTCTTAATATGAAGTATCAATCTATTTATTAACAGAACAAGAAACCACATTCCATTCATTATAAGAAATCGAGTCAGTGCAATATACATATGTAAGACAAAGTAGATCAATGTCTTATATACCAAAGGTCTTTTCCAAAGAAGCAGTTGCATCGATTTTATATATATGGCCCCTCTTAGAATCTCTTTTCTCAAAGGCTCTACTCTTACTATGGAGGCTTTCAGCAAAATGCACTTGCTCTCCCAAGCACATTGCTCAGGATTCTAGTACGCTTTGCTGTTCCCATGGAGATATTTGGATGCTCATTTTAGTCTTGCTTTTAGCAGGAGAGGACCCTGTGGAGCTTTGGACAGGATTGGGATGTTAGTGAGTGACCTCGGGTGTCTAAGAGAAGATAATGCAACCAGTTTCATCATATCTCTCATTGGATCAACACATAAATGATTAAAAGTTAAATCCATAATCGAGAAATAGAACTTGGTGTTGGAATCTTATCTATGTAAGTTGAAATAATGTGGCCAAATCAATGTTTAAGATAGGATTTATCTGTGAGATTGAAAGGTTTAACAAAGAAATGGAGTTGGAGGAATAAAAAGAGGAATCTTCACTTAATGAGATGTATGGCACATACAAATTATTTTGAGAGAAATTGGATGAAAGAGATTTGACATTTTGAATTTCTATGAGGAACTCCCTATCAACAATGAACCATGTAAAACACAGCCAAATTGGTGTTAAAATATTATACTGTTGTCTCTCTCAACCATTTCTAACAAATTCAAATGTATTTATATATGGAATTCTAACACTTTTCATTTAAAAGTAATGGTGTGAAAATTTTGAGGACCAATTGCACAGGAAAGTTGTGAAAAGAATTGAGATAATAGGTATAAAATTAATTGAGCTTCACTAAAGACAAATCTTACAAAATTAAAAGTAGATCATATCCACTTATTAAAAATATTTTGTTTCTTTATTTTATAACATTTAGAATATAAACTTTTTAATCTTTATCCATGACATGTTTATTTTCAGGATCATTTGGTACTTGGCGATTTCAGAACGACAAAAGTATCGGACGTTTCTGAGTTTATTATAATGATTTGGGAGTCTGTATTTATTCTCATTCTGTTACATGAGAGAATGTGATCCTGGGGTATTCAGGTGAAGTGACTTTTCTATCTCCTCCTACCTTGCCTCTACTGAAATCAACCAACAATTATACTCTAGGACCGTGTCTGTGGTGAGCTTCCAAAACCAACAAAAACAAAACACAAAACTCAAAACAAAAGTCTCTAACCCGAACAGAACAAAACACAAACCGAAACCTAGAGAACTGCATTAGAAGCAAGGCACACCGTTATTATCTCATTAACTGATGACACATTTGGTCAAAATTCAGTGTCATTTTGGGTACAGCTAGGTGGGAACAACAGAGATTATTTGCACTTAATGTAGATAAACGGATGCTCAAAATCGATTTTTCACCCCCCTGTAGTCTCTCTAAATAAGTAGGACAAAAAACAAATCACAGTTTTCCTGACCAGCTGCTAGAAGGTCTGTCCTCGTTAGGCTGTGCTGCGTCCCTGAAAATGAAACTTCCCCTTGGTGGTCATCACTCTAGAAATCGAGCACCAGGAAGCTGAGGTAAAGGGAGCCCATACCTTAGAATCGCACTCCAGCTAAAGTAGGCATAAGAGACAAGTGGTCTGGTATTTACTTTTGCTTTCCATACAGCAATCAGTAACTTCAGGAATACACATTCCCAGAATATTTAGCTATCCCTGTTCTGACCCTTATTCATATTTAAAAAAAAATAAAAACCTTCCATGTGAGTCTATAAGAAAATTCTCTATAATTACATTATGTTGAACAGTTGGCCCAGCTAAATGCATTGTTATATGGGGTGAGAAGGAGTAATTTGCTTGGCTATAAAATTCCTTCCTGTATGATACATGCATTACTTCATAGATTGAAAGACGTTCTTCTGATTGGCAAAAAGAAGAAAACCCGTCCTGTAATTTATTTGTCTACTCTAAAGGTCGTAGTTTTTCTCTGGCATCTATATCTAACTGAATGACATCCACTAACCGCAGCTACTTAGAAATCTGGAGTAACAGCTACCTTGACTTCCAAATACTGCTTAGGATTTCTATGCCAGCATCCTATGCAATATTGCTAAGACTATATTTAATATTTAGTTCTGGATTATGTTCTTGGAACTTTGACTTACATGGAAAATGTTTATTATGCACACATATACATGAAAAAATATAGAAACATATCAAAATAGAATTCCCCTATTTTTTATTATTTATTTTTAAAAATTGTATATGGTTAGTTTGTACAAGGGAATGTTTTAGAACTCCTAATATTACTTTTCACTTATCAGCTGAAGCTTTATAATCAGGGGTCATTTATTCAAGAAGGTTTTTGATACTAATCCAGTCAACCTTTCATTTACTTTTAAAGTATTTATAGATCACCTATATGCGAACAAGCAATTTGAAATTCAGAGAGTTCTTTTACGTTGTTTTTAACAAATGTGTAAGATTCTTACGATTAATTACTCTAGATGTGGAAATGAATTCAGTTATAATTATGTTAATGAACGTCAAGATCGGATTCACATTGGGAAGGAGTGATGTTGGAGAATATATCAGCAATGGTGGTGTGCAAATTGGAAACCCAGAACTCACCTTAGCCTCCTGACCCTGCCAGTATTTGTGTCAGGAAGCCAGCTGAATTGAATGTATGCTGATGTGACGGCCAGTGGGTGGGCTCCTATGGGAAAATTCAGAGGATCTCACCTGAGTTTACATTAGTGTAGTGACACGTGCAAGTAATACATCCATCTGAATAAATTGATGGGAATCTGTTGACTCAGGCCAAAATGGCGGAATCAGTTGTGTGTTCAGAAAATCTGAACAAGTTGGCAGAGATTTATATTTCAAAAGACATTATCGACTTCGCAGTCATTGAAACTGCCACATTTTGGAAAGGAGAACAAAGAAAAAGTAAGTAGATGAAATATCTTCTGCAGAATGGGGGAAAAAGATTTAACAGATGTTGATGAATACTCTTGGTTTCGTTTTCTGGAAATTAAAGATAAAGAACCTTCCAAAGTCATTCTGGTGCCACTCTGAATTCTTCCTGTTTGAAATTTTAATATGTCTTCGATATGCATTACACTTGGCAAATAATAATATATTGCTTTGTCACAGTCCTTGAGTAATTATTATAATTACTATTTAACTTTCGTGTGGTTCTTTACTTTTTTTTATCCTTGGCACTGACTTTTCCTCTTTAATTGATTTGGAAATTTTTCTAGTTACAGGGTTCTACCCCAAAATTTCATTCCTTACAGTATTTTCTAAGTGCCTTCACAGAAGATGAATTCAGTTAAGTACTTTTAAATTTATGATGTGATGCTTTTATATCGGCTTAAAAGTTTAAAGTATATTTGTAAAGTTTCAGATATAGTGTGTTACTGAAACTAGCATGTTTCATACATGTTTGAGATTAGGTATGTAAGGAACACATACAAGACAAAGTGCTTCAGATCATTATGTATGTATGGAAACAAATTTTTTAATTAAAACCAAAATTCTATGAAAGTTTATTAATAGATATTTAGAAAAAAGGACAAATATAATATGTTTAAAAATAGAAACATGAGAAAAAATTTGGACCACTAAATGTTGAAGATCATTTACAGAATTATTTTTGTTTTGGTGTGAAATTTTTGTCAGAAGTGTAGAGACTACTTATTGTTGCATTTGGAAACTATATTTTAACATCAATGAATTTGTGACAGATTCATAAGAATTTCATACATTTGTTTAAAACCATGTAAAGGGACTCTGAATTTCACAGTTGCTTGCTCACATGTAGGTGGTCTATAAAAACTTTAAAAATAAACAAAGGGATGAATGGATCAGTATCAAAAATCTTGAATAAATGAATCCCAAATATTAGGTTTTGGTTACTAAGTGAAAAGTAACAACTCAGTTAAAAACATTTACCTTAGTGGAAATTAAAAAGGAAAACATCTCTTTCATTCATTCTTTTTATATGGCATTTGGTAATTATAATAGGATATGAGTGTTATAATAATATATGGTTAAAGTGGAAATTTTTTGAGTATATAAGCAATATACAAACATATTGTGTGTGTGTGCGTGGGTGTGTGTGTTGAATCAGGTATGTATCTTAAATTTCTGTTATATAAGATCCTTTCTTATTTTCCTAAACAAGCCACTCATTTTCATGGTTTCTCGTGTGTTCGATCATGGTTATCTCTCAGTTCTAGATATTTTCTTCAGTTTTCCATCTGGAAAGCTCCTATTTCTCCTCAAAGTCCTGCTCAAATGTAGTTTCTTTCCTGAAGACTTTTCTGACCCCCAACAGAGGATTTATGCTTTCTTTGGATATATTCCCATATCAAAATTTAAAAGTATCTGCTAAAATACTTTTCATTTTGCATTGCTGTTTTTGTTATATGTCTGCATCTCTCACCGATCTACGAGTTTGTCAAGGACAGGGATTGAAATCTAAGTTGACATCAAGGATTATCGTATCTTATTAGGATTAGCGAACTCAGAAAATGAATATAAATTTTGAAGAAAGACAATTTCCCAAGAATGTTGAAAAAGGTTGAAATAATTCATCAAAAGAAAAGACACACAAGAAGCCAATAAATATTTTTTAAGAGTTTTTTTTTTTTTTTTAAGTTTACTAATTTGAGAGAGAGTAAATGGGGGAGGTGCAGACAGAGCTGGAGAGAGAGTCCCAAATAGGCTCTACACTGACAGCATGGAGCTCATTGCAGGGCTTGAACTCACGAACTATGAGATCACGCCCTCAGCTGAAATCAAGAGTTGGAAGCTCAACCAACTAAGCCACCCAGACACCACACCAATAAACATTTTTAAAATACTTAATCTCACAAAACTCAGATTATTATAACAAATAAAATTACTAATTAAAGACCCTTAAAAATTATAGTAGCTTATGTGGAAAAGCTGCAGGGCTCACATACTGTCAGTAAGAATAAAAATGGCTATAATACATCTGGAGGGCATTTTGGTAATAAATATCAAAATAGGTTATGAATATGAATTTTTTCCTTCAGAAATTTTATATCATAAGGAAATAATCATAATAATAACAAAATATAATCAACAATCACATAATAATGTTTATTAGCAATAATTGCTCCTCGAATAAACCTCATTGGCTACGATATTGCCACTGCGCAAAGCTTAATAATGTTTATAGTAGAAGAACATTGGACACACACTCAAGGTCCAAAATTTTGATTAAATTAATCTGGGGAATAATATGCAGTCATTAAAATAATACAATAAAGGAGAATTTAGTAGTATAAAAATTTAAACAGTATTATTAAGGAAAAATTATAAGATACTATTTAATATTGTAAAATACCTCACATCTCCCCACATAAGAAGAATAATACAGAAAAAAATTGAAGTATTTATTATACACTAAAATGCAACAGGTAATTCTGGAGGGTGCTTTCCAAATTTTGCCAAGTTTCTATAATAAACACCTGTGTTTGTCTCTTAACAGAAACATTTCATAAAACTTAAATTGCAATAAAAATGTCCCAAGTGAATAATAACATAAGATAGTGGAGAGAGCATCCACCGCTTGAAGGAAGGACAGAAGGCTGAGGGCTAATGCGGCTGAGGGGTCTGGGAGGCCGGCGGCGAAGTGGGGGCCAAGCAGCTGACTTGGCTTAGTTAGGAGACTGACTATCTACAGTGAGGATTATGCCACTAAGTAAATATGTCAGATCTTTCTAATGACTCTATTCGACTCTGGATCTTTGTTAGGAATGTAACAGAAATGACACTGAGTTTCCCTCATTATATCCTATCTGGGGCTCACAGCTTCGGTTGATCTCATTAATGGAGATGTTCGTTCTGCTCGCTTCACTAAAAGAGGTCTTTCAGGCTTCCTCGCGGTAAAGCTATATTCTTCTCTTTGTAACTAATAGAGATTTGGTGACGTGATATGTTCAGACTCTGGCCAAATCCCTTTCCTTATCAGTTTCTCTATTCATTTATTTAGCATCCGCATGAGTTCATGGATTCCTGTTTTGTTCAATGGGTACAATTACCTATTACTATCATGTCTTTGTGGTCAAATTATCTCAGATTTTGCCAGTGGAAATCTTTTCAAGCTGATTCCTGTGTCCTTACAGCGCGTTCCCACTATTCTTTGACCACTTTCTAACTTTCTGCTAAAACCAGGTGTTCGGGCTCATCGGATACTTCCGTTACCCCAACACTGGAATAAGTCATTTCTGTGGGAAGCCCTGGAAGAGCGTGGTGTTTAGAAACCAAGGCCTGGGTGCTCGATGTGCTCACCGTAGTCCAGATAGTGCTGTTCCCATTGCCGGGAGTATACGCAGGTGTGCATATACAACATACATATCCATATGCTTTTACACACATTTATATCTATACTTATTTCTTTATCCAACCACATATAATGAAAGGGAAACCTAAAAGGAAACGAGAGAAGAGGGAAAAATATGGAAAAAGACGGGATGGAAGGAGAAGAGGAAATTTCACATATTTTTATCTTGAAACTAAGAAGCATTCATTTCTGGAATTTCCATATAAAGGTAAACCAAGATTCAAGTGTATGCTGAAGAAAAGATTTATATAACTTTAATTTAATTTGTGATTCATATGTTACACCTGTTTATCAGCACTGAAAATCTTTCCAACTATTTTATATTTCCAAAAAATATGCTTAACAGTTAGGATTCATGCCATTTAGGCAATTTCCCAGAAAATAAATATAACAGATATGTATTATATCTAGTCTACAATATATATCTATATTAACTATATCTTTATCAATTTTACTAATAGCATATTTAATGTGATTTTTTAAATTAAAAAAAAATCAGTGTCCGACGCATGTTAAAATCATTTGGTTAACTATTACAGCAAATGACCAACGTGTTGAAGTTAGAAAGTTAATCCACTTGTATAATTTAATAAAAAACACATTTAGGGGGCGCCTGGGTGGCTCAGTCAGTTAAGCGGCCGACTTCGGCTCAGGTCATGATCTCGCGGTCCGTGAGTTCGAGCCCCGCGTCAGGCTCTGTGCTGACAGCTCGAAGCCTGGAGCCTGCTTCGGAGTCTGTGTCTCCCTCTCTCTCTGCCCCTCCCCCACTCATGCTCTGTCTCTCTCTGCCTCAAAAATAAATAAAAACATTAAAAAAATACATTTAGTCTAAATGTATACCTGCCATTGTTTCAGTATAAAATCTAAAATACAAAGGATTTTAAAAATATTTTCTGTTTGGTAATATTAGGGATATATTTTTGTGAATACATATTCAAGGTAATATATCTTAAACTGTAAGTCATGATATGAAATGAATGAATCTCAGCCAGAATTTAGTCAATTAAGGAGAACAGAATAAAAAAGAAAACGAGTGATTGTACAAATGAAGCTTATACATTGTCTGGTGAGTTGAGTTAAATGTAGTGTATGCCTGTATCAGTCTACTGCGTCACTACGTAATGTATTTCTTACTGCTGTTAATTGTCAAAATAATCCAAAGACACAAAATCATTCAAAGAAATAATTCAAAAGATAATAAAAAGTTTCCAATAAAGCATCTTAGATAAAATAAACTTCTCAGCCTGTAAGTAAATGAAAAACTGTCAAGTAGGAAGACAAATTTAATATCACAAATGCACCGAGAGTTCTAATAAAAGATAGCCAGACTTTTTTCCTCAGTATTAATGAACTTGTATTAAGCATTCCTATTAGGTATGGAAATAAATGGTGTTTGCCCTCAATTGCTGACTAAGGCACACATCATGTTTTTGCCCTTGGATTGGTGCACTGATGGTATTTCTCATTGCCGATGCAAGCTGCAGAGTGAGCAAAAAAGAATCTAGAACAAAACAATTGCTTTTTTTGGATTAATAAAAATATTACCGGGTGAATAGTTCCTATTCAACTGTCCCTAAGGAGAAGCATGTGTACAAAGCTAGAGCTCGGAAGATCTGGATTTGTTAGGACGTCTACAGTTCCACCAGACTGTACAATTCCAGGGGATACCATTTATGTAGAACACAGTGTACAGAGAATACATTTTGCAAAACTGCTTGAGACTGCTTCTCGTTTACCATTGCTGCGAGCGTAGGAGCAAGCATTCTGAGCCTTCATTTCCTTACCTGGAAGTGGGTGGAGCAAGTTTATCCTGTTCTTAGTCATTATTCTTTATAAGGGGCCATGTTAGCTCGTGAAGAAGAAGGAATCTCTCTTGGCACCTTCTAAATTCTTTCCATTATGTTTCTTCCCTGTCTCTGGTGCCTAAAGAGCTCACGCTTTGCATGCTGTGTAATAATGACTTAAAGTGGTATCCTTTGATTGTTTATATTTTAATAAAACTTTGGAGGCCTTAACATGAATTCTACTGGTGGGTTTTCAATTATCCCACCGAGGAAAAATATGGGCACACAATTTGCATTCTCTGGTGAATGTTACGCTTATCTTTTCTTCACCCTTGTCCGTTGATTATGGATAGGATTGACAATAGGATTGACGATGGCCCTTTCTATCAGTTATTTTATAATCACTTTATTGTGCTACATGGGTAAGTTATGTGGCATTCACAATGTGTAGATATTTTCGAAGCCAGGGTACAGGTCAGTTTTCATTCCTCCCTCCCTTCCTTCCCTCTTTCCTTTTCCCCTTCCTTTTAGAGAGTAGGTAGAGGTAGAGAATGTTGCCACATTTACAAATAGCTCTTGAAAAAATAATGCATTAATTTTACTCAGAATGATAATTTGCTACTCAGATTTTTATACTCTTTTCTTTTAGAACAGCTTCGTATCTTTAGAAAAACTGCATAGTACGGAGGATTCTCAAGTATCTCGCACCCAACGTCTCCTGTTATTGTCATATAATAGTATGATCTATTTATCAAAATTAATAAACCAATATTGCTACATTACTAGGTGAAGTCCATACTTCATATGTCCTTGGTTTTTAAGCAACTGTCCTTTTCCTGCTCCAGGATCCCTTCTAGGGTATTCCATAACACTTAGCTGTCATGTCTCCTTAGGCTTCTCTTGGCTGTGACAGTTTCTTTGTTTTTGATGACCATGACAGTTTTGAGGAGCACTGGTCAGATATTTTGTACAATGTTCTTCAGTCAGGATTTGTCTGATATCATGGTTAAATTGAAGTTTGGAGGAAGTTGGAGGAAGAAGGCCATAGTAATAAAGTGCCACAAACATGACTTTTCACTGTTAATGTTACCCTTGATTACCTGGTGGAGGTGTTTGCCAGGTTTCTCTATGGAGAATCACTCTTTCTTCCCGCTTCCATACTATATTGCTTGAAAGAACATTACTGGGCTCAGATCACACTCAAGGAGAGAGGAGTTATAGCCTGCCTCCTCAAGGGACAGTATCTGCCTACATTACTTAGGATACTTCTAGACAAGAGGTTTATCCAGTCTCCCCCATTTACCTCTTTATTCAACTGTTTATTCATATTAATGAGGATGCATGGATATTTATTTTATATTTTGGCTTTCATCAATTCTTTTTTGCAGTCTGTAAAGCTTATCTGATGGAATTTGGACCCCTTGGCAGCTCAACTCCTGCCATTCTCCACCACACAGCCGCAAATCCTAGGCACAGGAAACACTTCTACGTTCTCAAACATGTCTCTTTCTCATGCCCCCATGTCTCCACACACTGTTTTACCTTCTGAATGGTCTTGTCCACATTTGGTAGTGGAATGCACATCAATCCTTGACGATCTAGCTCGTACAACTGCCTAGAAGTTAGACTTTCTCTCTGCTTCCTTGGCAGTTTATGTGTGTGTCTATTAAGGTGTTTGTCACATTATCTAGTATTGATTGGCCTCTTCATCTTCCTAATGAGATTGCTGAGTCATTGTGCTACTGGTAGTTCCTTACGTCTTTCTCTCCCCTTCAATATCCAGCACCCTGCCTGGCGCAGAAGAGGTTCTTAACACTACATTCGAATGGATGGACAAGGAACACAACTTTGCCAGTTAACAAAGTTGATTTTAGAAGCAGTCTCAGGGTCTTTTCTAGAGAAAAAAAAAATGACATTGCAGATCTGCTGTTAATAGGATATCCATTTTGAGTTGCTTTTATCATCTCATAATGATGTGTGTATTCTGATCATCGAGATTTTCTTATGCAGTAATCTTTGAAGATCAGGCATTCATGAGATGGCTGGTCAGAGTTAAGGTCACAGTTTCTAGTCCAGAAGCAGCCTTTCTCTCTGGGAGGAGAACATACCCCCCAGGCAAGGATGGAAACCAGGGTGACCTTGGCCTCATTAGTAGAGTGCCCCAACCAACTGAACTAACCAGGCAGACTACAAAGGCGGCAGAAAAGAAATCTAACAAACACAGAAGTTCACTTTGTAACATAAAAACTGCAGCCTGTATTGACACACACAAACTGGCTTGATGGTTTTGACTGTCAAGTAGTCAAGGAAGTCAAAAAGTAGTCAAGTTAGCCAACAAGCATGTCTGACTCTTTTTCTCTGACTAGACTCTGAGTGCTGATTTGACTGGTGCGTGTTTGTAGAAACAGTCATGTTTTCCTTGCCAAAAGAAAATGCTAGGTTTTTTTTTCTCACTGAAACTTAATGTAATAACTGTTACATCATATAAATTCATTTCCTTAAGAATATGTGTCAGACTCTCAAATCAGTTAAGGGAAATTCTCATCTTTTTTTCTCTTGAAATTATGGACGGACTTGTTTGGCTCCAAATTAAGTGAATTCATAGTGCCATCTAGTGCTTCAAAACAGAGTTATCCGTGCAATTGTGGAGAAATTTCAAATCAGGCATTGGCTCTAAACACAATATCCTCAGTTCTCTGTTTAAACAAGTCACTTGGCTGATTCAGGCGAGCATTTTCTGTTTTTGGATTATTACTCATAGTTGATTGGGTATTGACATTTATGACACTTAACGGGTGTGAGAAATCATTGATTCAAGTACAGCTTGAAAACATAACCGGAAACATATGTCTCTTTTCTTTTAAAAGTATTAAGTGTGAAGTAAACCCACAAATAAAACCAAGCATAAGTGATGAGAATTGCAACCTTAGATAAATTAGGTCTTCTTCCCTCCAGATAGGTGGTACAGTAGAAGGATCTGAAGATAGATATTATTTTATTCCATATACTTCTGAAAAACCATATTCCCTGGGTCTGTTTGGAATGAAAATCCAGAAAGGAAATGTTCGCTGAAGGGAAAAAGGAAGTTACTTTGCTTCTACTTCAAGAAAACAAGCCAACATCTATTTACCAAACAGTTTCTGCCTTGGTTGCCCTCTCTTCCCATATATAATTGTTCTGACAGTTTCAGAACTTGATTTAAAATTTATGAAGGAAACACACACAGCGAAGACCCTCTTGCTTGGTGAGCATTTCTGATCAAGGCACAAGTAGGTGACATATATATATATTATTTTCTTTGTTCCTGAAATATCATAATACGTATTTCTCTTCACTTTAAAATCTTAGAAGCCTTGCGTGTGCTAGTTCTTCTTCTATCAGCACTGTGAGGTATTATTAGCCCTGGGTGCAGCGAGCTGCGGAGTTGGCATCCACAACCTGTCTCCTGTCTTCCTGGGTGCTGCCACAGCTACAAGTGTCCTAGTTCCCTGAGCGGCTTTTTGAAAGCCCGGACAGGGAGAGAAGCCGGCTCAGGTGCGTACCAGAGAGGCAGGCTGTGAGAGCTTCATACAGCATTTTATACAAGGCTTTGTAACTCACATAGTTCTCCAAAGAATGGAAGAAGAATTATGAATATTGTAAACAATCCATTTTAATGGCATATTCCTAAGCAGAATATTAATAATTATCAAACGCTTAATGAAAATTGGTAACGTAAGGAGCGAATGAAAATTCAGTTGGGAGATCATTCAACATACTGAGTACCAGCCTGTCAATTGTGGCTAGTCACGTACAACAGATTTTGTTTTTCTTTTTCTTCTCTATTCTGATTCGTTTCAGATAACTTACTTTTTGGTTTTAAGGTTGCTTGAGAAACAAATTCATGTTTTATAAGTATTTCATAATTAAAAAATGCTCCTACAGCATAGACTTTAAAACATTTAAAAATGAAACTTAATTTTAAGGAGCGTTCTGTTTTAACCATTATAAGTCAGCCATTTAATGTACTCCATTTAAAGTGGTTTTATCACGATGGATTTTCTAATAGCAGTTCCCACCTCTCTCTAATTGCCCATCGTAGGGGAAAATCCTTACAGTATTATGTCGCTCTGGATGGAAAACCACACTTAGATACTGAAATATTTATGATTTAGTCTACCTGCACTATCAAATCATCACAACTTATTGGTAAGCAATCGCGGTGCCTCTTGGCTAAAAAAGCAATGCCAGAAGTGGTAAGGCTCATGCTGACAGCTGTGTCTGGGCTACCGCCAGCTACTTCTGTGCTCTTTGCCCTTGGCAAAGAACTTAGGGAGAGAACAATAAAACATATTGTTGTAAAACAGTAAAGTGTACCCAGTTTGCCAGTTTGCATATTTCTCTGCCGTTCCCCGTGATACAGGTAGCTATGGGCAGACCTGTAACGTTTACCCAGTCTTACTGGCTTTGAACAAGAGTGTTTTGTTTCGGGCCATTCTATTGGGTGGGCTCCTGTGGGTATTTTGAGGAAGGTTTGTTTTTGTTTTTGTTTTGCCTCTTTTGTATTTTTAATAACAACAAATCATGAATTAATTTGTTCCACGCAAGCCTAAATAAAGGGAAAAAGCCTTTAGGAATTATCTTTGAAAGGAGCTGGCAGCTGGGAGAAGGAAAATATTTGCCACAGAAGTTAGAAGAACACATTTGCTTGACTGGATTGACATTTTATTATCAACTGAAAGCCTTTATTTGATTTAGCTGTTGTGTGTTGTGCCACAAACAAGTTCTGGCCACGCCACGCCGGCCAGCCCTCTCACTTGGAGCTGCACTCCTCCAGCACAGCGTAAACTTGCATTCACAGGAAACCTATGGAATACCTTAGCTGTGCTGGCAGAAAAACTGAGCTCATGCCAAGTGAGTCCCAGCCACAAAAAAATTAGACAGCAGGAACTTACAATTCATAATGGGGTAATAAGGTGATTATTTTTCTATATCTCTACAACAAAGAACATGAGTTATTTTAAATTGTGTTTTCCTGCTTTCCTAAAAATGTCAACCTTCCACTGTATCTAAACTTTACCAGTGCGTTATGAAAAACCCTCCTTGGCCCTGAGAATTTGAAAATTCTATTATATCGATGTTATCCTGGCCTTCGTGGAAGATTCTGGAAATCATTCATCTCTGTATCACCTGGAGGTTAGGAAAGAGCTTGTGTGCAGTATCTGTTGAATGGTTTATTGTTGAATGGATGAATTTACAAACTATTCAAGCAATATTGTAAAGAGATGTTTCAAAGTCAAAGTGAAGACAGGTTAATTGATCAAATGTATTTTAGAAGTTGCATAACATAGTTAAGTATGTGATTTGAGTAATATCAGCATGAACACCCAGTCAAGTTTTATGCCTGTACCTGTCTGGCAATCTGTTTTTCCTTAATCGTATTTTAGTTTTTCTATAAATAATTAGAGATGGCCAACTCTCTGTATTTTTTTTAAAAGATAGTATTTTATTCTTAATTTTATTATAGGATAAAATTTTATTTCTAAAAGTAGACAATAAGATACATTTCCCCCAAAGGAAATTAAAAACTAATGTTGGTTTAAGGCTAACCGTGTTCGAGGAACTTAATTTTGTGTGCGCTTCTATTGCTTATAAACAAATTGGCATGTAATGATTAAAGAGCAAACTCAAATGAATTAATACAGATTACCTTAACTATAACCACTGGTGTAAGAAGCGTTTAATGGTACAAAACAGAAAAATAATCACGTTTTCTCCCTCCCTCCCTTTGTCTCTTTCTCCTCTCTCCTCTGTCTTTCTGTTTGGTACAGAGGGATTTATGGAGAGAACATGAGTCCAGAAGTTGTTCCCCTCCTACCACAATTCATGGCAGCATTTCAAGTCCACTTAAAATAGTAGTGTGTGAGAGATCATTCCCAGTGCACGTTTGGAAGAGTGTGTCATAGTTTCGGGTTTCCACACACGCATAGATCGCTGCAGTCGGATGGAGGAAAACAAAAACGAAAAGCTGAAGTTATGGACATACGAGAGCTGAGGAACGCTGGTAATTGCAGGCTGAAAGACTGACAGCAATTTGTCATTGGTGCATCCAAATAGACACAGCAAAGCATCCAGTTGAGATGAAACAAGTTCCTTAGCATAAAACACAGGTGACCAGAATGCGTCTGTAATCCTACACACACGCACATACAGAGGCAACAAAAGAACGTGGGGAGGACCAAGACCGAGATGTTTTTTATAAATATATGTAGCTAAGTGCCTCATCTCACTGAGAAAGGATTGGCATCTGAGACTAGTACAACAATGTAGTTATATATAAACAGTTAAATAAAAGACAATTGCTTTTGTTGGCATATGAACACTCACTTAAGCTTACCATTTGGTAAACATGAGTTTAGTTGTTCTAGACAAAACTGCTGTAAAATTTCCAAATTTAACAAAGAACAGAAACTGAAGACTAGATGCATTGTTAAGAAAGGACCCCCATTCCAGTAGGATCCAACTGAAACCAAAGTCAAAACTCTCCTGCTCAAAGTGAGAAAGCCAGTGCCTGTTGGTGGCTCTCTGCTATTTTTGCAATGCAGCGTCTACATCTACATCCATCTACATCACTGACATCTCTTGGATCTTCTTCCTTCTCTTGGTTCTCAGTCATTGCACCGCCTGGGGGCTCAGATCTTCACATCTTTCATTTGTTACAATACAGTGCAAATTAATGTAAGCTTGAAGATCTCTGGTACCCCTGGCATCAAATTTATGCTTAAGTTCCTTTTTCATGTTCCCTTAAAGTCTCCCATATTTTCACTCATTCTAGGCGTATTTCTTTTTTCCACCACACAAGTGACTCTCCTCGATATCTTTCCAGTATTTCTTCTACAGACATTCAACCTTTTGATGAAGAGGAAAAAACATTAAAAAATCATGATTTTGAAAGCCTTTTCCTTACTGATTGTGAAACTGTGATATGTTCCTCAGTTCTCTTCTCTGTAAAGTGAAGACAACAATACCTACCCTATGATCTGGGTTCAAAAGTAAGCTAGAAAGTGGATTATGTAGTGCTCCTGCGTTGCTGCTGGATAAAGACAAAGTTCCGAGTAAATACTAGTTTCTTCCTTGCAAAAGCATCCTACCCCTAAAATATTTTGTTGACTCTGGGACAAATTAGTTACATGAATCACATCATTATTTGTTGTGGGAGAAAGAGGGGAAAAAAACCCACCAAGAATATGGTTTGTCAACGATGTTGGTGGTCATTGTCTGCTACAAAAACAAAGGATAACTGTATGCCGTAGATAAACTCTCTGATAGGAGAGTTCAAGGAATATTGTGATTAGAAAAGGATTAGGGAATTCTTGAAAATGATGAATTTACCTTGGCAAGAAGAAGAATTGCAACCAAGTATATAGACTCAGGAGAACATGAGTAAATTTTTAACTCTATATAGGAAGATCATATTCTGTTCCCAAAGTACCCTGTGGGTTAGATGAAGAGCAGGCAGTGGATATTTTAAAAATAATCCATCATGAGGTCACATTTGTTATAAGTTGTTTTAAAGATTGGTATTACCATCTCCTTTCCTCTTTGGTATCTGTGATATTGTGATTTATAATAAGAAATGTATATTTGGTCTTCATTTTCATTTCTGGCACAGAGCTCCTAAAACTTTTGGAATTTCTTAAGTGATGAGAATAACAAAGATTCCTTTGTGAGGATAGTGTGGTAACTTTTGGAATGCCTCTGGGTCACCTAAGGATAGGGGATTGGTCACCAGAAAAAACCAACCATATGATTAGACGATTGGAACTTCCAGTAACCCCCTCCTTCAGGGAGGGTGGAGGGGCTGGAGGTGGAATCAATCCCCAGTGGCCAATGATTGAATCAGTCATGCCTGTGTCCTGAAACCTCCATAAAAACCCAGAAGGCGGGGTTTGGAGAGCTTCTGGGGTTGTCAGCTCATGGGGGTGCTGACAGAATGGCATAGTCAGAGAGGGCATAGAAGTTTTCTGCTCTTTTCCTACACTTTTCCCTCTGCATCCCTTCCATCTGGTTGCTGTTGAGATATCCTTTTATAGCAAACCTGTAATCTAGTAAGTAAGTAAAATGTTTTACTGAGTTCTGGGAGCTGCTCTAGCAAAGCAATTGAACCGAAAGAGGGGATGTGGGAACCTCCAGTCTACGGGTGGGTGCCTACAAGCATAGGTGATGACCTGGAATTGTGAATCATGTCTGAAGTGTGTGTGGGAGGATGGAGGATGGAGTGAGGAATCTTGTAGGACTGAGCCCCGAATCTGTGGGTTCCGATGCTCTCTGTAGGTAGATAGTATCATAACCGAGTTGTATTGTAAGACACTCTGCCGGTGTTCAAGAGCTGCTTGGCGGTTTGGGAAACCATCCCCCCTACACACACACACACACACACACACACACAGACACACACAGGCACATGCACACACTCACGCACACGCACACGCACACACTGGAATTGATGTCAGACCTTTACTATCTCTGCCTAGAACAATATAAAACAAAAATATTGCTGTTTCTCCAAAAGATGAGATACTGGTAAACCCCAATCTACCTTTCAGATGGGGATATTCACGAAGAGCTTCGTTTGGAGGGATGGCCAACTATATCTCTCTGTGTCTTAGTATAATATTTGTAATGTAAAGATATATTTCTCCAATATTTTCTTTTATTTTTTTGGCCTTTCAATGGCTAGATATTCATTGTCTCAAGGGAAGAGCAATGCAACGGTAAGAACTTAGCACCGAAATTTTTACCTGGGTGTTGAATTTCCAAAGCAAAGACTACAGACAGAAACAAACAAGACTCACGAAACAAAATCCTGGAGAATATGTGATGTCATTGCAGGGCATATCACCAAGTCTGGACAAGGTGCCTCAGGGAGGGAAAAAGAAACTCTAAGAGGGGAAGCACTGATCCTGTGAGTCTTTGGGAAAGACCCAAGGCATGTACTTCACCCAAGCCTTAGCTCTTTTTCCAGGTTAGGGCAAAAAAATCCCTGAAGGCGTCTGGAGGAATCTAACTGTAGAGATGTTTGGTGCTTCTCTTCCCAGATAGAGGCCTGGTGTGTAAGAAGACCCTAAACAATGAGTGGCTCCAGGATGTGACCAGGGTCTTGGTCACCTTATGGGGTTCCCTGCATCTTGAGTGTTAAGGATCAGTGAAAGAAAATGTATATGAAAAATGGCCTTGGGTAGCACCATACGACTTACCACGGTTCTTAGGGTATTCAGGAGCAGGCCACTTTGATGCTTTCATGTAGGAGACGTGAGCAGCTGGGAAAGTAGGATCTAGAACCACCTTGGGGAGCGTAAGCAGGGGACGACTCAATAGAAACTCTTGTGGCCTTCTGAGGAACAGATGGAAATGCAGTCAATTGGATGGGTGTCCTTCCCTCTCCTGCTTCAACACTAGAGAAAACTTAGCTTTAACTTCAGAAAAAAGGGAGCACCCTGTGTTGACTGAGATGGAGATCTTATTAGGAAGACAGGTGACTCAAATCAGATTCAAATTGGATTGTAGAAAAACAGAGGGTTTTTTGCACAGGTTGAGGACTGAAATAGTCAACGTGCAATTCTGTATAACCTCTGTGGGAGGAGCATGCTGGAAAATATTCATTTTATAAATATAAGTATCATCTGTAGGTTCACTTGATAGCTGACTTTATCTCTAGACATTCAAGTTCAATTAGAGTGTCCTCACTGAAGAGTTAAAAGATGGGAACAGGCGATTGCTACAGTTTTAGTTCTAGCTGCCACAGTGGGAGGCTACCTAACCTTGGGCAAGTTTCACCATCATTTTGTGCCTTGGTTCCCCAACAATTCACAAAATGGGAAGATCAGTGATCGCTACTTGGTAAGATTACGGCGAAGACAGAATTAGATACCATGTAAAGTGTTCACATAGTGACTAGTGTATGATAAGCGCTCACTAAATGTTTGCCACAATAAATACCTTAAATGTGATTTTGAGGATGTGATTTTACGAAGAATCGTCTACGAAATAAGATACTTGGAACAGGAGTTAGAGTTAACATCTAATAAAGCTTACTTGGGGTCTAGGGCTACATTCAGTAACACTGGTGCTTGCTTTTGCCAGGCTCACAGTACCTAATAAGAACAAGGATCATAGGTATATGGTATGCACAATGTTTTCTGCTGTCTCTGATGCTTTTCCAACATCTTGCCACACCATCAATTAGTATCCACGGCTTCTTTTTAATGCACAGTTCAATCCTGTTTATGGGCATTCATACAAATAAAGAAAAAAGTCTCAATATGTTTCCAGCAGTTAGAATTTCCTTCTCTTTACTTTGCATTCGCTTGTAAGAACAACACTCAGTTGCAATGGATTGATACAAAGTATCATCGGACAATGAGAATCTCCTCTTTGAAGGAGGGAAGTAAAAAGTAGGACAGGGAAACGATTTCAAGGAGGGAAAGAGAAACAGTTTTAGTGCCACTGTTTTAATTTGCTGGCCTGTTAAGTTGGAATCTTTCTAGAAAGATGAGCTCTTATAAAGCTATTTTTTCCCTCTGCGGACAGGGGATTTTGCACCAAGGTTCCATTCCCCGGGAGTGCGCTGTTCGGAGCGTGGAGCCGGACAGCCAGGCTCTCGAGCTTATTTGCATATCAGCTCCGTGGTCTGTGTGCAATCTGTTTTCTTCATCTGTAAAATGAGCATAAAACTGCTACATCCCAGGGCGCCTGGGTGGCTCAGTCCGTTAAGTGTCCGACTTCGGCTCAGGTCATGGTATCAAGGTTCATGAGTGCCCGCCCCGCGTCAGACTCTGTGCTGACAGCTCAGAGCCTGGAACCTGCTTCAGATTCTGTGTCTCCTTCTCTCTCTGCCCATCCCTTGCTCACTCTCTGTCTCTGTCTCTCTCAAAAATAAACACTTAAAAATTTAAAAAATTACCACATCCCAGGGTTATCTGTATCATATAAGAACATACATGTAAAATACTACCTAAGTTTTAAAGAATTACACAAATATAAAGGATGGAGTTGTTTTATATTTCTATTTTCATATAATGTTTACATTTCTTCTTTTTTGTGACTGCAAATCTTGGTAGAGTTTTTGGCAAACAGCACCGTCTTCCAAGCCTTACCATATGTAGTTGGCTTCTGTCCTTAGAAAAGAAAGCAGCTTTGGGGTAGATATTTAGTGTGCGCCCTAAGGAATCGTAGCCAGGTGACTTAAGTCTTAGCTGTGAAACAAAGCAATTGCCTGGTTACTCAGTATACTTCTTTCATACATTTATACACTCATCCACTCACTCAACTTTTCGTTTATTCATTTAATTATTTGTTTACTTATGTATTCATCATTCATCAAATGTTTATTGAATATTTGACTAGGTGGAAAGGATCAAGATGCAGATGTGAATAACGGGATCATAACACATTATTGGATTTGGGATAAAAAAATAGTTCTGGTATCAGTCTACCTTTTCACTATCCTGTCATATATCTCTCTATCACTCTATCTCTGTCTCTGTCTCTCTCTAGCTTGCACAGCCCAGCCACAGCAGTCTTATTTCAATCACTAAATCAAAGCATTCTTATCCCTGACCCCAGGACCTTTGCCCCTGCTTGTTGTTCCCAATACTTCACCTCCTAGATCCTTCCACCATTCAGGCAATAATCCAGACTCGTCTCTGCAGAGGCTCCTTTCCTGGCCACTCTAGCTAAGTAGCTCTTCTCAACCTTCCACTTATACTGTTCACCTTGTGTGACAGTCTTTATAGTTCTTATTACTAGCTGGAATTACCCTGTACATTTGTTCAGTCTCCCGCTACCCCCTGCCCACCCCACAATGTCAACTTCAGGAGGTCAGGGACACGGCTACTATCTCCAGGGTCTCAAGCAGTGTCTGCCTCAGGTCTTCACATGGCTTACGCAGGACAGGAGCTCAAAAATATTCATTAAAAGAATAAGTGAAGCTGAAACCTAGCCTCTAACTCTGGCTGAAAGTCAGGGCAGATGAACAATAATTCGCATTTAGCATCAATCATCCTTCAACAAAGTCATTACTGATATCAGAAGTAAATGAAAATATATACTCTTTCTCCCAGGGATTTTGGAGAATAAGAGAATTGCATTCAGTTCTCTGACAATGAGCGGGTTAAAAACAGTATCTATAGCTACATGAACTGGCAGGAGAAACATCCTAGCTGCATACTGGGTGAGAATAAGCAATGTCTAATATCCACTAACATGACTTTTTCGTAGGTATTTTTAAATAGACAAAACCTTGCTCTTAAGGAGAGTGAAGAACCCAGAGACGGTGCCTCAAACATATTCCATATCTGCGCCTCCCCCCTTCCCAACCGGGCTGGGTGACATTCTCTTCATCTGTTCTCACCCAATGGGAATGTTTTTATGGGTATACTTTGTACACTGTGTGCCCCAGTGGTCATGTTCTCCGCTACCTCCATCCTGGACACTCAGCTCTGTTTCTTGTGTACCTTTGCTTTCCTGGAGTTGGACACGAGGCCTGAGCAAAGCAGGTAACTAGCCATTGTTTCTGGACCATTCCTTTGTGCAATAGAAAGGGAAACATCGAAGCGTGAGGGATCGTGGCAGTTAGAGCGTAAGCCTGTGAAGAAAAGGAGGGCGTTCCTTTACTCATCGAGGGAACAGAGTGTGGCATGAACAAAGGCGAAATCCGCTTCACAGTTACAACAATAACACGGATGGTCACCGTTCATTTCCAGCTGTTACAGAGCAATAAATAGTTCAGCACAGGAGCTGGAGAAGGATGAGAAGGGCCTTGGTTTGATTGCAGGTGCTGACATTAGGCTAGACGACAGAATCATTTCTAATAGATTTCTAATAGATCATTTCTAATCATCACAATAGATTGTGGTTTTGTTTAACCACAACCATGAAATACTTAATTGGAATTTTAAGTTATAACGGGACGCCTCTTACGTCTAACTGTGTAACCTCAAGCAAAAACATCATGACTAATGTCATTAGACAACTGTTTTCTTTCAAGATAAAAATTTCATTGCTACCTTCTGAAACATTAGAAGGATCTAAGTATTTCTGGTGAAAGATTTGGCCTACAGAAAAAAATCCTCCCAGAAATAAGAGCCAAAACTGTAGGGTAATTCGAGAGCCGCTTAGAGCTCTCCTGGTCTTTTCTCTCTTTCCTGTGTTTGCCAAGGAGCAGACTGTACTATTAGTCTGAGTTCAGGGGTGGGCTTTAATTATACTTAAGAGTTGGAATTCAAGGATTCATTAATTCATTCAACAAATATTTACTGAGGACCCACTAAGTGCCTGACACCGTTCTAGGCTCTAGGAATAATGGTGACAGTGGAAGGAAGGCAGACAGTGCAAGCGAGCATGGAAATATCAAGCTGATTTTAAATAATAGAACGAGATTGAAAAGAAAACTAGGTGGTTGGCAATAGGAGCTATTTGAGATGGGATGGCGAGGCCTATCTCCTTGACACAGAGATTTAAGAAAGGAATAGTCTGTAGAGCTGGAAAGTTAAGAAAATAGGAGAAAAATCAATATGTATGTGATATAAGAATGAGCCACATACGGCAGTATGTTTACTATAAAAAAGGTCAGCATAGATCTTCCTAACAGTCTCAACGAATCTTTAACGAGGAAGAATGGCCCTCCCCCAAATATACTAAGCTAACAAGTTGGCATGGAATTCCTCACATGATCATATCCTATAAATGCTACACTGGTTATTAATAATATTTCAAGGTCATATTTACTAGAATTTTGCTGTAATGATGTTTGGCTCATGTAGTCACAAGCCAGTGTGATCATTCCTTAGGGAACTTTCTTATTGTTTTGAATTATCTTCTACTACTGTGAGGTGAAGAACAATGAAAGAAGAAAGGAAACCAACTTTACACTAGCTAAATAACGTACTTATGTGTGATATTTGCTAGGTCAGATACTTGCACAGGTTGAGAAATTGGCCTCTCAAAAATGTTTATTAGTTTAAGTTTCTCGGCAAGGCACTGTCCTACCTACTGAGGATAGAAGTCCACCTGCGAGGATCTTACAGTCTAATTGCAGGATTAAGTGCACGCTCGCACACACACACATATCTTACAATGTAATAGTGTATAATTTAATAAGGCACCAGCAAGAACTCCAGAAAATGTATGGCTACAACACATGATTTATTCAGACACTTAATCTATATTGTCCAAGCACCATTCTGATGGAGAATTCCTGTCCTGGTTTTCCTAATCTATGGACTAAACTTGAGATGACAATTAAAAGCGAGTGAGGCCCATCTATTTCAGGAATCTTTTCCTTTTAACTGGAGGAGTTGATATAAAAGACAATAAAAAAAACATTAGTTACAAGTCCCATATTGTGAAATCAAATTTACAACAGCCTACCAAACGACTCACTTTGGCAACAAATATGTATATACAGTGTGGTCTTGATGTTAAACAATGCACTCCGAACTGGGGGCATTTTCTCTGTCTTGATATTAGTAGAAGCATTTTCTGTTAGGTCTCTGGTTCTGACTACTCTTCTACATTATTTCATCTCCTATCCTCTGTGTATCACATACAGTGTAGTGGTTTAGACCTCAGATGCAAGGGTTAGACCACCTGGGTTTGAATATTCAATATCGTCCTCACTGTATGGATATGAGAGAGTTGCTAAACCTATAGGGGTTAGCTTATATTCTGCATGATGAAGATGATTATAACACTGTAATGGGATGAATGGTGGTCTCCAAGAGAATGTTTTCACATCCTAATCTCTGGAACCTGTGAATGTCACTTTATTTGGACAATGGATCCTTGCGATAGTAATTAAATCAAGGATCTTGAGATAAAATCATCTTAAGTTGGGCTCTCAATCCAACGACAAGTATGTTTATGAGACGTAGAAGAGGAGAAGATACAAACAGAAGAGGAGAAAGCGATGTGAAGGAAGAGGCCGAGGGAGCAGAAAGGGGACCACAAGCCATGGAAGCCACGGAATGTGGCCACATCAGCGGCTGAAAGAGGCGAGGAGGATTTTTCCCAGAGCCTCCGGCTGCGAGTACGGCTTACTGAAATCTTGACTTCAGACTTCTGGCTCCAGAATTACGAAAGAATACATTTCCGTGTGTTTAAGCCACTGGCTTGTGTCCATTTGTTTCACAGCCTCAAGAAACTGCTACGAGTACCTGCATCTGAAATTCTTTGTGAGGATGTCAGTCAGTCGGTGCAAGGCCCAGCACTCCGTAAAGTTTGGCTGCCGTCGTCGTTGGAACGATTGCCTTCTGTAGTTGTTTGTCGCGCCTGACGTTCATTCCTCTAACGTCTTAACATCACCTGACTTTCCTTTAGAGAACTACTGATTTTTTATCTCGAATGAACGGTACATGGACACAAAATGATTGATACTAATTTCAACTCATGTAGGTGTCCTAAAGTGACTTCATTTTCTCTCGTCATCAGACCTCATGACATCCCATTTCCTGGCCTTTTATTCCACTTGGTGGGCTGCACCGTATGCAGGTACATGACTCTTTCCTCTTGAGCCACACTTGTGTGGAATACATAGGTGGAATCCGGAAAGTGCATAAGCGGCAATCGCCACACGGTCAGTTCTAAATCAAATAAGCTATTAATATTATTTTTGGTCATGCTTTCCAACTAATTTTGAGACTAGTTTTTAAATTGACTTTTAGGTGTTTCCACGTGGCTGTTTTGAGACGGTTTCACTCTGAGTGTGTGTAAAATACAGCCATCTTCCTCAAACACTCTATTTTTAGATTATCCTATCCTGATAGTTACAATAATTTTTTCTGATTCAAGTTTTGTTTTAGCCATCTTTAACTTATTTCTTTTTTTAAATATTTATTTATTTTTGAGAGAAAAAGCCTGCATGGGCTGGGGAGGGGCAGAGAAAGAGGGGGACAGAGGATCCGAAGTGGGCTCTGCTCTGACAGCAGACAGCCGCCTACAGGGGTCAAATTCACTATGAGATCACGACCTGAGCCGAAGTCAAGAGTGGGATGCTTAACTGACTCAGCCACCCAGGCGCCTCTTTAACTTATTTCTATCTATCATGACTAAGAACCTATTAGGGCCACACGATATTATTCAAAATTCCTCAACATCTTTCCTTTTTTCTCTCAATACTCAGCCTAGTCCTGATTCACAATCTTTCATAGTGAGATTAAGGTAAATATTTAGCTGAATGAAAGATTTTCCCTTACTCTTTACTTACAATTCGGACTCCCGAAGATAAGTTTTTCTTAAATACTGCTTTCATTCATAATATTTTCCTACAAAAAATTATAATTCCACTTATCTAACAATAGTACATGACACAATAATAGATCCAACAGTTACATAGAGGAGTATTTATAGTTATTAACAAAGTGTAGATGTATGAAATAAAAACATAGGATACAAAACTGCATAGGCAATATGATCTCAATTTTGTTATATTGAGATACCGAAACAGAAAAATGTTAATGAAATATGTTCAAATGAAACCAGCGGGGGAGCCTGGGTGGCTCAGTCATGATCTCATTGTTCATGGTTTCAAGCCCCGTGTTGGGCTCTTGCTGACAGCTCAGAGCCTGGAGCCTGCTTCAGATTCTGTGTCTCCCTCTCTCTGCCCCTTCCCTGCTAGCACTCTGTCTCTGTCTCTCTCTCAAAAATAAATAAACATAAAAAATATTTAAAAAATAGTGGTTATCTTCAAGTAATGTCATTAGAGTAATTTTACTTTTTATGTTATTTTCCCCCTGACTTCTCTGCAGTGGGTGTGTAAACCTTTTTCTAAGCAGACTTAGGAAATATAAATTTAAGACACATATTTAGTGGTCATTTATGCTTTGTAATAAAACTTGGATTTCCTTGGCTGTCCTTCCAGATCTTCTGTAATGTGGCCCAGTTAACCTCATATCCTGCTCTGTCCCAAGCAGAGGTATGCCCATTCCTGCCTGGTATTTTTACTTATTTTGTTCAGTTCACCGGGTTCCTTTTATATCAAAATCTCAACCATCTCTCAAGGCCCAGACCTGTGAAGACCCTCCGAGATATCCCTTCTTGATCTCTTTTCTTTCGAGTATCTTCATGCCTTCTTCATCATTAACTGATACAGTTGTGCATTCCACGCCATCTCAGCACTGTAAGCTACTATTGTACACATAGAAGTCACAGACTTTAAAGACCAGGCAAACTTCCTGAGGGTGGCGTTGTATAGCCTCTGTAGTCTTCCGGGGAGAGTTCAAAGTACCATAGAGATGTCTCAGGTAAACGTTTTTAGGTCGTAAATAAGAGAAACTGCACTCAAACCAGTTTTTAAAGAGGGGCATTTGTTGGTTATGTAAATGGAAATCCAGAGATTGGGTGAGCCTCCTGGTGGCTTTGACCTGTTTCTCTGAGGGTTCCTAGGTTTTTCTCTTTACTGTGTGTTTGCTTCATCCTCAGGCAGACTCACCTCCTAGTAGCAAAGTGCTTGCTGTGATTATAGACACGATGTCTGCTGAGACATACACTGTTCAACAGGCCTCACATTCATGCCAATGGGGCAGGATTGGGTCACGTGACCACCTGGCCCCAATATCTCTGACCAAGGTTTAAAAGCATTTGTTGGCTGATTTGTGCCAATTTTGTCATCCTTAGAGTTGTTTCTGAAAGGTCTTTTGCCAACCACATAAATCTACAGAAACCAGAGGATGATGGGAAGGCAAAGGGTGATGGACAAGCTCCACTCTGGTGGGAATCTTATAAACACTGGCTATGCAAACTATAGCATGCCTGAAAAACTGGCTCATGCCATCAGTTAATCTCTGCATGACGCCACAAAATTCAATCACAATGTCTCATTTACTCAAAGAAAGCTTTAAAGGACTGAAATATTTCGCGTGTCAAAGTGCCTAATTGAGTATGTTTGCAGGATACTTGCTTCAATAGGAGTGTCAGAATGAGACTGACTGAACACTTGTTTGCTAAACCAACTGACTCCTTTCAGAGAATAAGTTCACTGATGCATTCATTGCACATGAGATTATCAAGACTTGTAAACTTTTATTAACTACAACTTATTGACGTATTGAGAAACAATCCTGGGCTCAGGACTGTTCCAAAATGATCATTTTCCAGAATCTTATCTTAAAAATTTAATAAAGACTTCCTATTCTAAAAAATCCACAAGTCATTGGAGCCTGCTTAAGATTCTCTTTCTCTCTCTTTCTGCCCCTGTCTCCCATTAGCACTCTCTCTTTCTTTCTCTCTATCTCTCTCAAATAAAAAACAAAAATTCACAAAAGCACATATAATTGTCAGAAGTATGGTACAAATTAGAAATAGTTTTTTATGCAGTTCTCATATCTTAATTCCTGTTCTGGTGTTTTAGATGAGTTTCAATCATTGCTGCCAAATTAAAGGACATATGAAATGATAGATACTAGAACACTTTTTATGTTCAGTTTTTGATTTCCAACATATAATCTCTTTAATAAATTAGTTTATTAAAAATGATTATAATATCACTTACGGTTGTCATGGAATAGTATTGTACTCTGGAATTGTATTTACATCTTTGTGATTCACTGCAAAATCAGGAAATATTTGAGATGACATATCAAATCCAGAAATGTTTACTCTAAAATAAACTTATTAGAAAATAAATTCTCAGAAACAAAAAAGGTCCTTTTTAACTGGAAAAAAAGTCAACTTCTATCCTTCAATTTCCATGCTCTTATCTTCTCTCTTTCCCCCCCCCCCCCTTCCATTAGAATGGTCCTAAAGACTCCATATTCAATGAGTCATAATTCTTGGTTCAAATCATCCTGATTCCCTGTGCCGGCAGAGTCCTGATGAACGTGGGGGCGCAGACAAACAGAAGAGAAGAGGTGAGGATGATGTCGCATCGCTGCCTGGCAGAGTGTGGAAAGAGACAGGAAGCCCCAACGGGAAAGTGGGGGGGGTGTCTCCCGAGGATGGCAAAGCAATTTTCCATAGTTCTCATTCTGGAGAATTCGGCTAACCAGTGCCTCTTTTAGACTTTTAACCCTTAGATTGGTTAAATCCATTTATATGTAGCTAATATCAGCTGTAGCCTAGGAATGTGGAGAGAAAGTTTGCAATGGGAGTGCAAGTCTGAGAATATAGAAGAGTTTACACAGCCTGGGGTACTTCATTTGTTGGGGACCTGGGAGAGAATGCCTCAGGATAGGAGATCTTCAGAAAGAGAGGAGTAAGTAGTGGCAACAGCCAAGAGGAAGAGATTGGTACAGGCACCAAGCAGCTAATTGCAAGTAACTTTTTTCAGGGAAGTCCAGGGAAGTGCTCTGCCTCTTATAGGGTTAGTGAGGTTATCATCATTGGGTGGCTATGCTCTCAAGGACTGCTTTGGGTGTAGGGAGCAAGGACGTTGTAGTGTCCCTTGTCACAATGATACTGCTGGTAACTTTCACAGCGAAGAAGGACAAATCTCCGCGTATCTTGTTATAATAAGAGAAATTCAGAAGCAGCTGTGGCCTCTTCAGGCTCTGGGATGAAAGGGTCTGATAGAAAACGCAGGCGCAAGTCACATTAACCCACCGGAACACGTGGAGCTCCTGGGGCCGCGAGGGAGAAGAGCGCACGGGAAGAGGCTTCTTGAAGTAAGAGAGAAAAATAAAGAATATAGAATTCTAGCTGTGGTGGGAAAGCAAAGGAAAATGGACACAATAGAGGAGGTAAATAAGGGGTTGTTCTGGGAGAGCAGCAGGAAGAAGGTGGCTCATGAGATAGAGAGCACTTCACGAGAGAGAGTTTTGTTTGAGTCCCAGGATGAAAAGCAAAGAGGAGGGAAAGAATCATAGAACTGAATGCCGGGACCAGCAAAGGGAATGAGAATAATAGGTCTTCTGTAGATGGGACCCCGGCCCAGGACAGAGAGGGGGAGGGCTATCTAGCCTGAGCCGAGGGTAGAGCTTCATGCCTGAGGAGTGGAAAGAAAATGAGCCTCCGGAGAATTGAGCCTAAAATTTCACATATATGGAGCTAGTGCAGCTTCGAGTAGAAATATCGTCTCAGACTGAAGAATATGGCAACTAGCAATACAGTCCCTGAAACTCTGAAAGCAGCAAAATATGGTCTTCCTATAATATGAATTGAGAGAGTGACATTAATTTTAGACCTAGGTTCTGGATTTAAGATTTCTAAGTGGTCAAAAATACAGGGCCTCACATGAGCAGGCTGACACCAGAATCCGGTGCATACGGAAGGCATTTAGGGAGTGGTAGAGTGGCTATCCTAGCTCCTAGCATATTCAAACACTGAATCTTCTCCACTGCAGGGAGGAAGAGGGAAGCTCTTTTGGTGGTGCCAGTGTTCCAAGTGAGAAAAGTAAAATTGCAAAGTCATACAGCTAATGAGGCAATTTCTGTGATATTCTTCAGATTTATGTACACTCAGGTTGAAGCCCCTGTTGTACTGGTTACTGGCTCTGTGACTTGGAATACATTATTTAACCTCTGTGGGCATTAGTTTTGTCATCTCTAGCATGGAGAGAAAGGCGATGTCAACAGATCTGGTCTATCATAGGGGGGTTGCCAGCACTTTTTTTGATCGTTTAGCAGATGATGCTGGAGATGATTCATCCTAAACTCCAGAGCAGAGGCAAGCCTAGGACATCTCTCCAGCCACCTACAGAGAAGATGAAGAAGAGTGGCAGCTGGCTGTGCCCTGAAGGACCAACGTCTGCGATGATGACCCTATCTGGAGACGGCAAACTTTGACATCGACCTTCTAGGTTGATGAGAAGAAAGAAAAAAAAAAATAGCTCATAAGAAGAACTTGGTTCTGTGACTGGCACGTGGTAAGCGGTACACGTGAGGGTGATGCTACTGTTGGTTTATGAGTACTGTTGATATGTGAGTCAGACAAGGACTAGAACTTCTGACTTCTCCTCCAGGGTTTATTCTACCGAGTGGGCAGCTAAATAGGGAAACTGAATTGAGAATACCTACCCAGATGCGACTTCAAAATGAAAGAATGTCAGACTCTGGGATGTGGATGGTAGTTTCTTGAAAGATACGGAAAGGTATTTCCACTGGGCATGGGAAAAAGTGATAGAAATCATTCGTGGTGATGAAAGTAGTCTGAATGTTATCTAGGAATTGAAATATTTCCAAGGTTGATCCCTGCTAATTTACATGCGTATGTTAAAAGTTGGGTACTACAATTGTTCCAGATCACTACTCAACTTATTTCATGTTTGTGTTTATTAAAACAGGCCAAAGGTTTGGGAGGTAGGGTGTGTGTGTGTGTGTGTGTGTGTGTGTGTGTGTGTGTGAGTGTGAGTGTGTGTGTACCTGTGCATGCTGTTATAACTACACAATGTAATTTTGCTCAAATGGCCAAATTTTTAAGGACAAAGCAGACAACAAACAATTACTGTTTAAAATGTGAGCAGTTATGGGTCACCTGACCGGGCTCAGTCAGTAGAGTGCGTGACTCTTAATCTTGTGGTTGTGAGTTCAAGCCCCATGTTGGGTAGGCAGATTACTAAAAAATAAATCTTTAATTTTATTTTTATATGTAAGAAGTCGTACAGGGCAGATTTAAATTTTTTTTAACAGCTAAGTACCTCCACCTATTAGAGAGTTAATAGCATTCATTTCATTTTAACACTTAGAGCCTCCACCAAATTCACCTCAACATTTTTCTAGACAAGCTTCACATTTTCAAAACGTGCTTTTTAATCCTGAATCCAATCATCCCTAATTCACCCTTTTTAGTTATGTTAGTTTAGTTAGTAAAGACATATAAAAGATAAGATAACCATTGACATCCCCAGTATACCAGACCATTTAAATCACCATAGAACACTTATAGCCAAACCTGTGATTCATCAGATAGGCCCAGGGCTGTCCATGTTATTAATTTCACTATAATTTCCTAGAAATAGTAAGTGAGTGTTTAGGTTGAGCTATTGTACAAAAATGAAACTCAGTATTTCAGAACGTTTTGAATAAAACATTGCATTAAAGTGAAAAGTCCGGAGTAAAGAGAAACTTGCTATGACAGGAGTCCCAAAGAAAGTAATATTACTGATGAGCATTACAATGCAAGGCTAAGACCTATTCTTCTTACCAAAAGAAGAGGAGGCCATGAAATTAATAGGAGTAGGAGGCCAGAGGAAGAGAAATGGTAAAAATAATGGAACATTCTTTCTTCCCTAAAGTTAATGATTCCAAAACTTGGAAACATTGCAGAAATCTATAGAAGGTGAGAAAGTTACTGTTAAAAAGAGAAGACATCAAAAATAAGTGAGAAGTCTTGGGGCACCTGGGTGGCTCAGTCAGTTAAGTGTTCCACTCTTGATTTCGGCTCAGGTCATGATCTCATGGTTCATATGGTTGAGCCCCATGCCTGACAGCTAAGAGCCTACTTGAGATTCTCTGTCTCCCTCTTTCTCTGCCCTTCACCATTCATGCTCGTTTTCTCTCTCAAAATAAATAAATAAACATTAAAAAAATAGCGGGGGGCACCTGGGTGACTCAGGCAGTTAAGCTTCAGACTCTTTCAGCTCAGGTCATGATCTCGCAGTCTGTGTGTTTGAACTCCGTGTTTGGCTCTGTGCTGACAGTGTGGTGCCTACTTGGGATTCTCTTTCTCTCCTCCTCTCTCTCTGCTCCTCCCCTGCTCTCTCTGTCTCTCTCAAAATAATTAAATAAAAAAAAGCTTTAAAATTTTTTTAGATAAGAAAAATAAGTGGGAAATCTTACTCATGTTCTCGTACCAGAAAACAGTGGTAGGGAATGCTCCACTGCAGACTACGAAGAAAGAAAACATTCTAGAAAGGAGGAAAGTTGAAGACTGTGAAGAACAAAATGAGCTTGAATAGTTCCTGGAGTGATTAATAGAATGCACTGGTTGATACACGCTCCTTGCATACGGTGTATCAGAAATAGCAACAGGAGAGAAATACTTATAAGACAAGGTTTAAGTGACACATGAAGGTAAAGAGTTTGAGTGGGGAGAGAGGCACAGAATCCAGGCATCCTGGGGTATTTGGGGTGGTCAACTACAGACTAAGAAGGGCACCTGGGTGGCTCAGTTAAACATTTGACTCTTTGTTTTGGCTCAGGTCATGACCTCACGTTTTCATGGGTTCGAGCCCCGCATTGGGGTCTGTGCTGGCAGCTCGGACTTGCTTGAGATTCTCCCTCTCCTGCTCTCTCTGACCCTTCCCCTCTTATCCTGCCTCTGTGTCTCTCGAAAATAAATAAATAAAATTTAAAAAAAGTTGACAGACTGAGAAAGAGAAACTGTGAATGATGAAGAAGCTCTTAAGCGCCTCGCTCAAAAGCAAGAAAAAAATCACTCAGAGAGAAGAGACAATGTGCATTAATGTCACTTCAAAGTGGAAAGAAGCAAATGAATCAACAGAAGGCACAGGTCAGGACAGGAGGGCTGTGATGGGACTTGATGGAGATGAGGTGTCCTTGGGTCCAAAGTTATCACACTAGACTCTCTGCACTTTTGAGCGCCAATGGGGAAAGCTTTCTCAGTTCCATTTTTCAGTGACAGGTAAATGGGGAAAAAGTGAAATAATTGGCACAGTTACTAGACACTGATACCTTTAAAAGGAAATCCAGAGAAAATAAAAACTGAAACGAATATAAAATGCAGCAAATGTAAAAAATGTCAAAATATTGAGTTTTCGACTTACTTTTGGATCTTGCTTATAAAATTTCTGTGAAGTGGAGCTAATTTGGTGACAAGGCCTGCTTTTGCCCTCTGTTTGACATATCTTTCTTACCTATAGCAGCAAATTCCTTCTTTATCTTTGAGGGCTGCTCAAATGCTACTTTCCTTAAAATGCCTTCCCTTTTTTGCTGGGGCATTGCTACCTCTCCTCTGCTCTAGCTCTGTGCCCACAGGCCTCTTACATTTCAGCAGGCATGAATTTAAATTCATGGCTCAGTTGGTTATGTGTCCGACTTCGGCTCAGGTCATGATCTCATAGTCTGGGTTTGAGCCCCATGTCAGGCTCTGGGCTGACAGTTTGGAGCCTGGAGCCTGCTTCAGATTCTCTCTCTCTCTCTCTCTCTCTCTCGCTCTCTCCTCCTCCTCTTCCTCCTCCTTCCCTGCTTGCATTCTCTGTCTCTCAAAATAAAAAATAACTATTAAAAAAATCTACCTCTGTAAATTTAATAGCTGTGTCATCTTGTGCAAGATATTTAATGTCTGGGAGCCTTGATTTTTTTTCCACCTGTGAAATAGAGAGAATACTAAGTTACTGGATAAAGAATGGCATTTCTTCAGCAAAACAGGAAATGAGTAGCAAACAGGTAATACTGTTCAGGAAAAGAAAGAAAATCTAGTAAAAGCATAAAGCTAAAATGAGTGATGAAAAAATCAAAATATTATTCAAGCAATACTTGGCCATTAAAGTTATATATTACACTATTAAAACCATACACATGGGAAGAAATGAAAATATTACACTATTAAAGATATCTATGGAGGCTTTTAATGAGACATTTTGCTGTTTGAATTAAGGAACAATAACATGCAAAAGAAGTTAATAAGTTAAAAGAAAAACATTACTTCTGAAAACAGATTTAAAAACAATGTAAGATGACTATAGTTAAATAAAAGAAGGAAAAAAAACCAAGATGGAAACAAGAATTCCATTTTTCATTATAGAAAATAAAAAGACTGCTATTCTTTTTAAAAAAAAAATAAGCAGGGGCACCTGGGTGGCTCAGTGGGTTAAGCATCCGACTTTAGCTCAGGTCATGATCTCATGGTCTGTGAGTTCCAGCCCCATGTCAGGCTCTGTGTTGACAGCTTGGAGCCTGCTTCAGATTCTGTGTCTCCCTCTCTCTGTCCCTCCCCTCCACACTCTGTCTCTCTCTCTTTCTCTCCCTCTGTCAAAAATAAATAAACATTAAAATAATAAAAAAATAAATAAGCAAATTTCCTTGTACATTTCTTTGTGGCTGGCTTCTATAATTTTGTATAAGTACTGGAGACATTTTGGTGGTCCTGCTTAGCTCTAAGAATGTCTTAGTTGGAAGATACATCCGGCAGAAATGCTAAGCATAATTTACAATTGCTTTATAAAAGAACGCGATTCACCTTTAAGAAAGGAGAAGATTCCAACAACCCTGGGTCAAGTTTCATATTCCGTTTTCTAGGTAATATGACCAGTAGAAACAGAATATTCTGTTGAAAAGAATGTTCTGAAAAGAAAAGGGCACTTGGCGACCCAAGAAAAGGACACGGCAAAGAAGGAGGCAGAGCGGAGGATAAAAGTCAACAACCTGAAAAGGAAAACCTGGATTGCTACAAAGAACGATCAAGGAACTTGACACTTTAAAAATAAATGTACGCAGAACTTGAGGATAAGGGCTAGAGGGTATTTGAAAGACTTATGGAAATAGAACTCAGAGAAAGCAGAAACGTCTTGTGAAATGTTTGAGCTTCGAGGTAGGGCAGATGCTGCCTTCTCAGCAGAAAGTGAAATCAAGAAAAGGAATACATCTTTTCAGCTGCCAGTATGTACCAGATCGTGTACTAGGCTCCTTACTTTTTACTTTATCTAATGTTTATAACAAATTTGTGAGTTAGGTACTATGTGTTCTGCTTTTTAAAATGGACAAACTGAGTCAGAGCGGGTGCTGTAACTTGCTGGGGGCTAACCTGCACAGTTTGAGGAGCAAGATTTCAATGAAGACATGTCCGCCTTGAACATGGCCTTGCCTCCTCCTTCTCCACCGAGACCCTCTAATGGTCTGCGGCAAAGGATCTTGGAACCACTGAGGATGAAAAGAAAAACATTTGGCAAATATATCACGAAAAAAGAATGTAAAGGATATGTGAAAGGGAGAAAAGTGACCAAGACAGAATATTAAGAATAAAGAAATGGTTAAACACCACACCCGCCGACCCACCCACACACATGAATGGATAACAGGCCAAAGGATAAAACTTACTGTGGAAGAAGAGGAATTAACTAGTAGACAAGTTCTGTGAAAATTTTATCTTCTTTTTTGATGGTTTTATTTGTACCACTTGCTTTTATTTATACAGTTAAGTATAAATCCTGGTAGGATAATTTTAGCAAAAGTTCAAGCTCTAAAATATAAAACATGTGCTATTTATTTTATAATGAATAATTCAGCACAATGTACATCTACACTGTCTTCTCGATTTCTTTCTCATCCAATTTTTCTCTTTTCAACGTCCCACATTTAATACTCTCATGCTTGGCTTGCATCTCATGCACTTTTTTTTTTCTGTCTCTAAATTTATGCAAATATTATTCTTCATAACAGTGTCTTCATTTTTTTTTAATCTACCCTCAGTAAATAGTTTATTACCTATTTGTATACTGTTGTACACAGATCTCTAGAACTTTTTCATCTTAGACTAAAACCCCATGCCCATTGAATAGCAACTCTCCATTCCCCCGTCTCCAACCCCTGGCAAATTCGATTCTGCTCTCTGCTCCTATGAGTCTGACTATTCTAGATACCTCATATAAGTGAAATCATGCAGTTTTTGTTCTTCCGTGACTGGCTTATTTCACTTCGCATAATTTCCTCAAGATTTATCTATGCTGTAGCATTTGACAGAATTTCTTTCTTTTAAAAGGCTGAATAACATTTCTAGGTACAGAGATACCACATTTTCTTTATCCATTTATTGTCAGTGGGCACTGGAGCTGTTTCCACCTCTTGCCTATTTGACTATGGGGCAACGAACATGGAACTGCAAATATCTTTCTGAAATCCTGTTTGTAAGTCTTCAGGAATGGGGTTGCTAATTATATGTTACTTTTAATGGTTTGAGGAAACTCCATACTGTTTCTCATATTACCTGAACCACTTTACATTTCTACTAACAGTGCGTCAGGGTTCTAATTTCTCCACATCCGTGTCAACACTTGTTATTTTCTTTTCTATTGTTTTGTTGTTCATTGGTTTTTTGATAATGGCCATCCTGGCAGATGTGAGGTGAAAACTCACTGTGGTTCTAATTTGCATTTCTCTGAGAGAGACTCCATATATTCCAGTGATCTGTGTGTCTGTCTTTTTGCCAGTCCCACATTGTTTGATTACTGTTTGGTTTTGAAATCAGTAAGTTTTTTTTTTTAATTTTTTAACGTTTATATATTTTTGAGAGACATAGAGACAGAGCATGAGCAGGAGAAGGGCAGAGAGAGAGGGAGATACAGAAACTGATGCAGGCTCCAGGCTCTGATGAGCCATCAGCACAGAGCCCGACGTGGGGCTCAAACTCACACACCGTGAGATCATGACCTGAGCCGAAGTCGACCGCTCAACCGACTGAGCCACCCAGGCGCCCCATGAAATCAGTAAGTTTTGAAATTAGGCATTGTAAGTCCTCTAACCTTGCTCTTTTTCAGTGTTGTTCTGACTGTTCAAGGTCCATTGAGTTTTCCTATGAATTTTAGGATAGATTTTTCTATTTCTGTAAAAAACATTAATGGAATTTGGATGAGAATTTTTTAAAATCTGCAGATCACCTTGGTTAGTGTTGACATTTTAACAATATTCAGTCATCCAATTTATAAACATGAGATGTCCTTTCATTTATTTATATCTTTTTAAATTGCTTTTATAAATACTTTCCGGTTTCCATTGTACAAGTCTTTCACCTTATTATTTAATGCCTAAGTATGTTATTCTTTATGATGATGATGTAACTGGGATTTTTTTCTTAATTTCCTTTTTGGATTGTTCATTATTAGTGGATAGAAATACAGTTGATGTTCTGCCCTGAAACTTTATTGAATTCGCTTATTAGATCTAAGTTATTTTGTGTGTAATCTTTAGGAATTTTTACATATAAGACCATGTCATCTGCAAACAGACCGTACTCACCCTTAGGGTGAAACTGTCACCATAGCAGGTGAAGCAGAGGGAAGTGCGGATTTTCATGCCGTGATGGGAAACCGGGGCTATAGGTCATCATCAGGTCAAACCTCATCTGAATTAAGTTCCATTGCTAGAAGTTTTAGTTATCTTAAGCCAAAAAGTCCCTTTATTGTTTGGACCAATTTGAATGGAATTTATTGCTGCCACAAGCAAAAGCATGATAACCAACAGTCTTCAACTCTAGAACTATAATCAGGACCGTATTATACTACAGAATTGCAACCAAGCCCAACATGGTTCATGTCCTCACAGAACTTGGAGACTTGTAGTATTTTGAAGAAAAACAGACAAGTAAATGAGAAAAAAAAATAATTGTACTCAGGACTAGGATTGGGAAAAAAAATATATATATATATAAATCAGTAAGACCTAGCTTCTGCACTTGAGGAATCACGGGCACTGAGGAGGGCACTTGGGATGAACACCGGGTGTTGTATGGAAACAAATTTGACAATAAATTAAAAGAAAATTCAGGGGACACACATGTGGCTATATAATATAAACAAATAATTATCTATTAAGTATTTATATTTATACACTCACATATAAAAAAATATCCAAATGGTTGTTCAGTGAAGTAGCCTACTAGGAGGTGAGTAAGAATGGCCAAATATGGGCTATGCTTCTATCCAAGTTTTCTTATTATTTCTTCTTCTTTTCTATCCATTCTTCTCATCATTTTCTTGACAATTCTAAGATATGATGTTTGGTTTAAAAAAAAAAGTTGCGGGAAAAGCAATGCTTCTTAGTTTTCCAAATTCTGAAGCATCTTCCTCCTATCCTTGTTGAAGGGACTCTACTCAGCTACAATACATGTGTTTTCATACTGTCTGCTAATCAGATAAACTATTGGACTTCTGACGTTGGAAGCCCCTGGTGAATGAAGTCCTTGTAGCACACAAGAAGACTATAAACCATTTCTAGTAGCTTCTCACCATACTTAACACCAGATTCAGATTATTCATGGTTTTGCCCTCTACTTTCATAATCTCTACCTCTTTATCCTTTTTCTTTTTATTCCCTTTTCTTTCTTGATCTTTTTTTCTCTCTTCCTACCTTCCTTCCTCCCTCCCTCCCTCCTCCCCTCCCTCCCTTCCTCCCTTCCTTCCACCCTCTTTTCCCTTGCATCATGACTTCATGCTTTGATAAATTCAAAAGAAGCAAATTCCCCCCCTCAAATGTGAAACTGCTTGATAGTAATACCTTTCATTTATTGTATTAAAGTGCATTTTATGTTCCAGGCACTATCTAAGCATTTTACATTTTACAACAGTCTTATAAGGTGCACTATCATTCCCCTCATTTTATAGATAAACAACAGTCCAAAGCATTACATTCTCACAGTTTGTAAGTATTGGATCTGGGAGTTGAACTCAGACTGTCCAGCTCCAGAGTCTACATGCCCAGCATCATCTCATACTGCCTCTATTTAGGTATCATATATTTGGATATTATGAAGAATTGTTCTTATCTAGCTAAAACAACCTCAATAAGCTTGATGTCTCTTCCAGTGCATTTTCATAAGATTTTTGCATCTGATTTATGCTATCCTTTTATTTTTTATTCTGACATCACGTGCTCTCTATTTCTACCTGAATTCTATTCATCTGCTTAAAATGACAACTTCTAGTTTGATGAGGTAAAAAATTAATCCCTGAACTAAAAAAATGTTCAGTAATATGGAAATTCTATGCATGGAAGCTACCTCCCACATACCTTCAAATTGAAGCTGTTTATTTCCTTTCTGCTGGTCCTTTCTAATGTCCATGATTTTAACTCTAAGCCTTTACCACTGAAATGGGAAATGTTTCTGGCTTGTTCCTTTCTCTCTCTCCTCCCGCTGATGCTCAGATATAGTGCTGTCACCATAAGGAAAGGGGAGAGGTCATTGCCACACTTGTGGGGCTGAATTTACTCAGATTGTTTCTAGCATCTGGATTGAAACTCAAATTTTTCACTGAAATAGTAGTCAATAATTGAGTCTTACAAACATTTCGCAAAGCAAAGAATCCCCAAGCAATCACCTGCCTCAGAATCACCAAGAGCGCCTGTTTAGCAGATATGTGGACCTTACTTCACACCTACTGAATTAAAATCTCTATAGTGGTGTCCCCGAATCCATTATTTTAAGAAGATAAATTTAAAACCCAGTGTTACTATTCCTTCCTGGAATTTGAGGTCTGTTGCATCCAGCAGAAGGAGTGTTCTGTGGATTATCCTGGGAATTTGTGCAGTGTAACTAATTTAAGGTTAGGGGCTTTGTCACTTAAAATCCCCTACTGCCTTAGTGGAGACTGGTTCCTGGTAGCTGGATGATTCTTTGCTGAGCAAAGTGGTGAATATGGGAATATTGCTTTTGGAGTCAGAAGTTGATGCTCTATTTAATTATCCTTGTTAGACAGGGGATATGCAGTGTGAGGGGTGAGCAGGAAGGGAGGGAAAGGAAGACAATTTAAGAAAGGAAATACCAGAAGAAAAGCTAGGTGGCTGCTCTCTGTGCTATTGAGGATGGCAGAGCATAACTGCTCGAAGGAATGGCCAGAGAGACCTGGGGGGAGAGGCAGGTGCAAAAGGAACTTTGCAAAGAAAATGCCGTAGGTAAGGGTATGAATGATCTCTTCGACTCCATAAATATTCGGGAGATGTATAAAACCCCTAAGATGATTGAAGTCATGAGCTCTCTTGAGAAAGCTGACGATGGCGTGGGTTGCCTCCAGGTTAGCACAGGTCAGAGCAGAGCCCACCCACATGTGTGAGAAGGCAGCCCCACTTCCTGTGGAGTGACGGGTGTATAGAACCTGCAAAGCTGTTTCGCACATCCGCCGACCCTCCCAGGTTTCCAGACGAACTCTGCTGTTCTGTACTATTTAAGGGCTGGGGGAGGAGGCAAGGGCCCAGGCTGGAAGGTACTAGGGGATCGAGATGAAGAGAGCTAGGCCAAAACTGGGAGGCAAGATTCTGGTGGGAAGAAGGGGTGACAGTTGCAGCAGGTCGAAGGAGACAACTTGGAATTCAATAGGATTTCATACTCGGTAAATTAGCCACATCTCCGCTTAGTCTTGGCTTCTGCACAGGAGGACAACCGGAGAGTGGAAGAAGGAGCTATCTGTAGTTCACCAAGAAAACAGGTATCACTTGGGTCTGTCTGGCATGAGGGAGCCTGGCTGTATCCTCTGCCTAGTTTTTCAGGACCTCTCACGTCGGGCTGTCCCCCCCCTCCCCCGCCCCTTGTCCTCAAGGATTGTTTCTTCTCAGTGCTCTGTCTTTTATCCCTTGAATTCTCCTTAAAATATCCTGGCCTTTAATATTCTGTCATGTTCTCTATTTCTCTCTCTCTCTCTCTCTCTTTTCATATCCAGCTAGTTCACAGTTCTACCTCTTTATTATCTCCTTAGCCTCTTATGTCCTTTCCTGCTGCAGATTAAGGACCTACTTATCACCCACTCGGATTCCTACGATAGTCTCCGAAGAAATGCCTTGATGTCCAGTCTTGTCCCCGTTTCAGATCTGCCGGGTGCGCTCTGCTCAGCTCATGGACAGTTCTCGTCATGTGGCTCTCCTGGTCACAGCTGCTCCAAGGCTCCCTACCCATTTCAAGTAAAGAACGAACTTCTTCGCATGGCCTAGACGACGCTGCAAAAGCCCCTCCTCTAACCTCTTCAACGGCAATTGCAGTCTTCTTCTCCCTAAATGCTAGCTCTCTACGTTGGCCTCGTATTCTCGCCACCTCTGGGCCTTCACGCACATTCTTCTCTCTGGTTACAGCACCCCCGCCCCCTGCGCCACCCCACGTTCACCAGCTCCTCAGCAACCTCCTGTTTTTGGCAGCCCTGTAAGAGATTCTGAAAACTGTTTTAAGTTCTAATTCTGTGAGATTCTTGTAATTTTCATGAGAAGCTGTTCTCACCTTATAACCTAACTACCGATGGCTTATGGACGTTACATTTGTTAATGAAGATGATGTGTCAAGCACTAAGTTAGGCTTTAGGAGATACAGACGAGTGAGACATAGTTTCTGCACTTGAGGAATCACAGTCTAGGGGGAGACACATGTGACTAAGTATCTTACAATATGGCAAGTGTTATAATGGAGCTATAAAATCACCAAGGAGGTCATGGCCACCTTTCCTAGGGGAGTTGGGTAAGACTTCACAGATTAGATAAACGTTAAACCCTACTTAAAAAAAAAAACCTAAAACCTAGGGGCATCTGGATGGCTCAGTCAGTTAAGCATCCGACTCTTGGTTTTTCGGCTCAGGTCACAATCTCACGGTTCATGGGTTCTAGCCCCGCATCGGGCTCTGTGCTGGCAGTGAAGAGCCTGCTTGGAATTCTCTCTCTCCCTCTCTTTCTCTGCCCCTCCCTGACTTATGCGGTCTCTGTCTCTCTCAACAAACAAATAAACAAACACCCCCCAAAAAACAACCTAGTAGGATTGGCCAGGTTAAGAAGGATAGAAGAGAAACTCTAGACAAAGTACATAGTATATTATTATAATAACAGTTCTTAACATTTTTCTTTCATTTGCTAACACTGCCGCTTTGACTTCCTCACCATTTGCAAGGCCTTAACTTGTGGTAAAGAGAGTGGCACTGGTTAATTTTTACTAGACCCATTTACTTATTTCACAGCTGGGGTGGGGAGTGGTGTTGTGGTGGTCCATATTTATTGCCGGAGAGTTCCTCATTCCTTTCTGTGTGGTCATAGACAACTTTGGAAGTTTCTTCATAAAAGGTGGCCTACGCAAATTTCAATCAGCAAGGTTACAGTTCTTTCATATTTTGCTGATGCCTGGATGGCCACTGTGGAAAACTTTTTGCCTCTTGGGTAGCTGAAATAGGTATTACATTTGGTGCTGGTGGTTTATTTGGGGGTGTTTAGACATATTTACATTTTTGCTTAGGAAAGCATCTTTCTGAACCGTGACTAGAAACTGTGAATTCTGCTAGGAAACAGATCTTCATAATATTGGCAAGGTTCGTATGTTCACTGTAAACTCTATTTAAATATCTTTGGGGTTTGTCTGGAGAACACATGTGTTCTTATTAACGATTACACATTAATAAAAATGATAACAAATTAGCAGTTGTAGATGATTTTTCAATGGAAATGCTAGCATGATAAAACGGGCTTCGTTAAACTTCTGTTCCATTGAATCCTACTCACCCAAATAGAAACAGTTAAGACTTGCTCTACTTTAAAAATGAGGTAATGGTTTATTTACACTGGCTGCAAAAGTAAATTACGGTGATTTTCTGCCATTCCTTACCTCACCACCCCCCTTCTACTCATTATAGCCTTAAATAGGCTTATTTGGTGTAGTTCTTTTTTTAACTGCAACAATAATAACTGACACTATTATTATAAATATGTATGTCTCTCATGATGTGCTAAGTAGGTAACATTCAGGGCATGTTATGGGCACCTAGTTGTTTAATACTTAGAGTAACTCTGTGATAACACTATTACTAGTCCATTTTACAGATGAGGGAATTAAAACAAGAGAGGTTAGTGACTTGCTTAAGGTCATGGAGTTAATAACTGATGGTTCTGGGATATGAATCCAGATAGCCTAGTCCCAGGGATGGTGCCCTTAAAAGCACCACCTCCTTTTATAGCAGTCATAGTAAATCTGCTTTTATTCACACTGTCATAGGACAGGTTTAATTCATTGAAGCAATCGAACACAGGGAACCTCATGCACCCAAAATTTATGCAGTCTTAAACTGGAAGTGAGATCCTGGGTCACAGGAGATGGCAGGGATAAGAATAGGAGACTGGTCATGGAAATGTCCATGGCTGTATTTCCAATACCAATCTCAAATGTGTGATATATAATAGGTTTCAACAACCTTAGTTGAATAAATGAAAGAGTGAATGAATGATTAGTACTGCACGGGATGTAAGATCTCTCGGTTATGTCATTCGAAGTAGCTCCTTCAGGCTACTCTTTGAGGTGAGAAAAAGAAACTCACTACCCTAGCCGACTCCTGCAGGGCCGCCATCCAGTGGTCCTGAGAGAATGGAGGTAGGAGAATGGGATATGGGAGAACCAGGTAGAAATGACAGCAGTTACACTTCTTCCATTGATAAAATAGAATCATAAAATTTATTAAAAATTTATTTTGAAAGAGAGAGAGAGAGAGATAGAGAGAGAGAGGGAGGGACTGAGAGAGAATCCCAACCAGGCTTCACAACACAGTGTAGACATGGGCTTAAATTCATGAAGTGTGAGATCATGACCTGAGCCAAAACCAAGAGTCGGATGCTTAACTGACAGAGCCACTTGGGTGCCCCAGAATCATCACATTTTTAATGAGCTCTGTGCTTAGGTTCCTAGCTTTCTTTTTTCATACTTTCCTTCCAATAATGTTGTTCTCTTTAAGTTTAGGAATACAGTATCCATTTTGAGGAGAATTATCCCCATTCAACTCGAGAGCTGAAAGAAATAGGACAAGGGAGCTGATGTCAGGTCTCCATTCAGAAGTTGAGAGGTGAAACCCGACTCTCTGCCTGCCCCATGCCTGCACCTGAGCAGCTCCCCATCACCAGAGAAAAGCACACAACTGACTGTATTTCATTTTACAAGTGGGACCACATGTCTCCTTTGGACACTCAACACTGCTTGACAGTCTTATTACAATTCCCTAGCATAGTCATCTTGTCACTTTATAAAATGACCATTCACTCCTTCTCTTGTCTTGATAAGTCTCCTGAAATTTCTGTTCATTCTCAGCCAATCGTTTCCCTCATATTTATTTTGAAAACACCAGTAAATCAGACAGGAACTTTCTCGTCTCCCTGCTGCTAGACCTACCTACCACTTGTATGTCAGCCACACCTGTATGCCATCTTCCTGTTAGTTCGAGGTCTACTCTTTAACTCGGGATGGGAATCCTATGCTTCCTGCCTTCTCAGGCACTTTGCTTCTGCAATAGTTTTCTTCTGTTCTTTAGAGAGATATTTTTGTTTTCTCTGGGAGAACTTCCATTGGTGTATGAATATGCTTTCACTTTTCCTATCCAAACAAAAGCACATGTTTGACACGTCTCTCCCTCATGTGGCAGCCCTATCTCTCTGACCATTTTCGTAGTTTTCTAGTTAGCCTGTAGCTAGTATCTCTCATTTACTCACCACGCGTTTCCTCCTCTAAGTCCTCCTTCACAGACTCAGTCTGACAGTCACACATCTGTCTTATTTTACTTGAACTCCCAAGAGTCTTCAGGACAGTTGTCCCCCAACCCCTGCTTTTAATGGGGATATCCATTAGCTATTGCTTCTTAACACATCACCCTAAAAGTTGGTGGCTTAAAATAACAATTTATCATTGCTTTTGAGTCTCTAGGTCTTCTAAGTGGTTTATATAGTCTTCACTTTTCTCACTTACGTGTTTACAGGCTGCCACAGGTAATGTGGCTCAGTTGACCTCTGTTGATCTAAACTGGATTTTTCCATGTTGGGGATTGGCTATTTCCAGGGTGGCCTCATCAGAAGATTTTGAAATTGGCATGTTTTCATACTCTGGCCAACTCCATTCTCCTAGCTCTGTTCATCTAGAAAGTAGTAGTGCTGATTTATTGGTGGCAGTTCTTGACTTTGTGTGTGTTTCTGTGCTACTATAGAGAAAAAATTAGAAATCTTTTTATTCTGCTAAATTGCATGGTTTTGCTTTTAAGTATAATGGAAATAAGTAAGAACTTAATGGAGTCATTCTTCATTTTGCAGTTTCTGATTGTGCCAAGGATCAAAACAAGGACAGAGGAGGATTAAACACATCCTTAGTTTATTCCATTTCTGTGTGAAGACCTGTATGAGCAGGAAAATTATTTTAGGATAAGTACATGTGCAAAAAAAAAAAGTCAACATTTTTTTGTGACTGAGAAAGCTGTCATAGATAAGTGAGTTGTTTCTGAAATATGTAAAATATTTTTCATATGTAAATAAAGTAAACCCTGGCAGCTCAGACGTCTATGGGAGTGCTCTTGAAAAATGACTCATTCAGCTAGGCAAAGATGTGAAACCATATTTGAGTGTAAAAGCTACACTTTTACAGAGCTGAGAGCTACAGAGCTACAGAGAATCTAGAATGCTGGGAATCAGCACATATTCCTGCCAATAGAGTATGTTTGCTTCTTGCGTCCTTTTTGGTTCTTTGGCTGGTCTAACAATCAAACTAATATAGGACAGATTAATAGAAGGAAAACAAATTTAATTACACACATATAGGATTCCCATAAGAATATGAGACCCAAGGGCAGTGGTACAATTGAAGCTTAAATGCCATCTTGAACTAGGGAATGAGATAAGGGCCTGGAGCTTCAAAAGGAAGGAGGGTGATTCACAGGATAATAAAAGGAGCAGATGTTTGGTAATTAGATGTTTGTCCTGACATACTGATAGGTCTTTTAGATGCCAAAGTTCTCTCTTGGTAATAGCTCTCATTCTCAAATTCTTTTAGGTAGGTTAGGAGAGAGGTAAAAACTTTTCTGGAGTCTGTTGGGTCTTGATTGCCTTCAGCTCAAAATAGTCCACATGACAAAGTGGCACTCTTTGGGGAGGTGTTCTGAAATGCTTCAAATATTTAGAATAGATGTGAGGTCATTAAACACATTAGCAAATACTATAGAAGTAAGAAAACTACAGGTAACGAATACTGACTTTTGCAAATGGTCTGATTTAGTATGTAGAATTGAATATTGAAGGGCCTATAGAGATCATGTAGTTGAACGCCATTTTGTCTATTAAAATGTTGAAAAAGAATCTGAGGCCCAGAGAGACTGAATAAGTTGCCAACAAGACATAGAGAGTGTGGGGCAAAGCCAGGACTAGACACACAAGTCCTTAACACTCAGTCTTCATCACTGTCTTCTGGCCATGGCAGCTGCTTTACTGCTGAGAAAAATCCTATACCGATTTTACTATATTTCTATCGCATTTAAGGCTAAAAAAAAAACACCCCATGTAGGCTCAGGAGTTTATTATCAACTTGTGTGTTCCAGATTATATATTCAAGCTTTTCCTATGCAGAAACTTGACATCTTGATACTTTTCATAATAAGGTATTTAAGATATTTTTCACGAGGTAAGATATGTAAGGCGAACCACAAGGCTATGTTTTTTAGAATTGTCTTTTCGTGGGACAATTTTTCCAATGTGCAGTTTTGCTCATTGTTTTACATAACTCACCTCTGTAGGAGTAATCGAAATCTCCAAATCTGTGTGGAAGTGGCAATGCTCCATGGCTGCCCTCATTTTAGGGAGGCAATTTTACTTGATGCCTTACCTCCTTCCCCATTTTCCCCCTACCAAAATTAAAAGATATTGTTCCTAGGAAAGGTTGATAACCTTCTGGTCATTAATTGGAGAATCAGTTGTCTTTCTGGCAAATAGAGAAATCTATCACATGAAACCAAAAAAAACTAACTTGTTTGGTTTTCCTTGCCCCAAAAGTTGGGAAAAACAAGTGATATTCCATTTTTCTTCCACTTACCCAAGATCAATATAAAATTGAATGTTTCTGAGATTTAAGACTGTATGGTAAAATTTTAATTTTATCTGCTAGAAGGAGACCTAAATCTAGTGTAGGTTAATCTAAAACAATGATCTATTTGAATAATTTCAGTTTATATTTGGAACTGAATATATGTAGTTAGAATTTGTCTGTTTATATTATTGGAAAAGTGGAGTACTCAGGGATTCTTAATGATGTAAATATAGAAACTATTCAGGGAGGCAGCATGGTAAGTAATGAAGGGTGGGAACATTGGAGTCATTGGCCAGACTGGAAGTCCCATGTTACTGTCACTCAATCAACTGCAGGCAAGTTTCTTAATTGCTATTTCCCATTTTGTAAAACAGGGATGCATGCTAACATGACTCAAGGGTCAGACACTCAACCAACTGAGCCACCCAGGCGCCTCTATCTATCTATCTATCTTTCTATCTATCTATCTAGTTATCTATCATCTATCTATTTTTCTATCATTTCTCTATCTATGATGTTCTTACTGTTCTTTGAATTAGTGGTAATATCTTACTGGGTTCCTCATTGATTAATGACTTAAATAAAATCCTTGACATCAGTTCATTTTATATCTGTATGAGATATAAATCTTCCTTTAAAAAAGATCTTTTAACAACTACAACAAAGAACAATTTTTCTGAATTGCTAAGGTGAAGCATTTTTTTTTAAACATCACACTCACTAAAAAGTGGCCAGGTTCACATTTTTCTGCCAAGTGTCAAAAAACAAGTTACTCTGCATGCTTGATGTACTTCATGTTAAATGACAAGTCATGCCTGTTACCAAGAAAGATATAACAACTTTTTGTTTGTTTGCTGTTAAATTCAGTGTTTTTGTGTGAATTATGTCACATTGAAATCTGTAGATGTCTAGTAAATTTAAGATTTACATTTCAAATTTCTTCATATAAACAAGAAGCCATAAGCAACCAAGTGACTTGTGCATACCATTTATTGAGCGGTAGGGGGCACATTTAGTGGGTAGCTCTGTAGTTTATGTGGATTCCCGGCTTCACGTCGCAAACGATGTTCAAAAGCTGTTTCAACACGATTTCCACGTACTTGTTGTAACTTCCATTCAATTCTTTTATTTTCCCTAGTGTTTGCTCTTCTACTTCTTCTGAGAGATTACTTTGAGAGCCCATTACCTAACAAAATAAAACAGACAGGATTCACCACACTGTCCAGATTAAAGTGTAACTGTTTTGCTAGTTAGACTTGTTTTGGTCTATTTATTAATGAATGTTCTGGAGTGTACACATTATATATTATTTTTCCGGAACTTACTCAGAGAATGGATACAATCACCAATACCACAGGGGATGGATAAACTTTCCTAAAAAATGAAAGGTGGCCACAGTCAGTTACTTCTACTTCTAGGCTGGTCTCCACGCAGTACAAATTGGAGGCACATTCACAATTTTTCCTGTATTACATTTTTCATATATTTATAAGAGTTGCCATTCAGTTCCTCTATCTTCCCCATTGCTTACTTTTCTGAATTAAAAGTCTGGAAAGTAAAGTTGAAAGACATCATTAAATCCGTTTTGCTGGTTTTTAAAGAGCAAATAACTGGTTTGCCAATTTCTTAAATGTATTATCTGAACCGATTAATTGTTGTTTTTCAGGAAGATATAGTCATAACATGCCCAGTAAGATACTTTTACATACTTAGTTATCTCTTTTAGGATAATAGATATAATTTTGAAAATTTTAATATAAATTGAATTTCTTTCAAATTAAGATATACTTGTCCATTTACTTACATTATATATTTAGACGCAGTTTAATATATCTTTCCAGTTGCTTTTTTATTGGCAATGATTCACAGTATTTTCATTTATCTCCAAGAGATTTGACCAAAACATAATTTCACCAGGGAAGTTACTAATTTAAAGGGATTCTGTAGTGAAATCCTTTGAAAAGTTACCCTTTGTAAAGCAATCAACTCCTAATTTATCTACTTTGTAAAGTCAGCCTTTCTAAAACATGGTATTGTTAAGGTAACACAGCTGGTTTTTGTTTGTTTGTTTTTCTCTCCTGTGAATGTTTACATACAAGGAAGGTATGCATTAAGTTCAAACCAAGAGACTCTACTAATGATTGACTTCTACTTCAGGGTTTTTAGACTATTCTAAATTCTAGAATTCGCATTATCTTTCTGGGTCCTAAATGTGAAATCAAACACAATGAAGGCTATCAGGTTCAAGTTCCTTTCTGTTTATACATCATGCAATAAGGGCTTCCCAGTTCAAAGAAAATTATTTTAAGGAAATATAGCTTCTAAGACATCAAATAACTTTTATAAAATAACATTTAGATAAGTGAGTATACAAGGAGCAGAGACATATGGACTGAATTTCCCTTGCTAGGTAGAAGTTTAAAAATGGAAGAGAACTATTTACCAAAATAATTCTACCAAAATCATTTTTTTCCTCTAAATCTATATTAAGTGAGATTCTACCAAAAAAAAAAAAAGTCCTAAATCCAATGTCTTAAGTGCTGAAATATTTAAAAGACAAACTATTATAAAATTATTATCAATTTTTCTTTGGAGAACTGTTAAAATAGCTATTATTAGGCTAGATGGCTGCACCATCCTGTAGGATTTTGGAAAAGTTTATTTCAACTTTAGTTTCTTTATTTCAGAGCTGTCCAATAAAAATGCAATATGACCCACAAAGCAAATCATACAAGTAATTTTAAATTCTATAGAGGCACATTAAAAAGGTAAAAAGACTGGGTAAAATTAATTTTAATAATATATATATATATATATATTGAGAGAGCATGTGTGCACACACATACACACACCTGTGTGAGTGCAGGAAGAGTGGAGGGAAAGAGAGAATCTTAAGCAAGCTCCACACTCCACGACCCTGGATCATGACCTGAGACGAAATCAAGAGTCGGACACTCAACCAACTGATGCCCCTAATAATACGTTTTTGTTGCTCATTATATTCTTAATATTATTTTTTTAATGTACAATCAATATAAAAATTATCCTATTGTTGTTTTTCATATGAAGGTTTTGTAATCTGGTATGTCTTTTATACTTACAGAACATCTTAATGTGGACTAACTACATTTCAAGTGTTCATTAGCTATATGGGAAGTGACCAACTTTTTTTTTTCTTAATTTTTTTAACGTTTATTTATTTTTGAGAGACATAGAGACAGAGCTGAGCAGGGGAGGGGCAGAGAGAGAGGGAGACACAGAATCCGAAGCAGGCTCCAGGCTCTGAGCTATCAGCACAGAGCCCGACGCGGGGCTTGAACCCACAGACCGTGAGATCATGACCTGAGCTGAAGTCGGCTGCCTAACCGACTGAGCCACCCAGGCGCCCCTTTTTTTTTTTAAATAGAATTTATTGTCCAGTTAGCTCACATACAGTGTATACACACAAGCAGTACGCTTTTGACGTCAGGAGTAGATTCCCATGATTCATTGCTTACATACAACACCCAGTGCTCATCCCAACAAGTGCCCTCCTCATGCCCATCACCCATTTTCTCCTCTCTCCTGCCCTCCCCAATCAACCCTTAGTTTGCTCTCTGTATTTAAGAGTGTCTTGTGTTTTTGCCTCCCTCTCTGTTTGAAACTATTTTTCCCCCTTCCCCTCCACCATGGTCTTCTGTTAAGTTTCTCGAATTCCACATATGAGTGAAAATACATGATATCTGTATTTCTCTGACTGACATTTCACTTATCGCAAATGGCAATATTTCATTCTTTCTCATTGCCAAGTAGTATTCCATTGTATATATACACCATGTTTTCTTTATCCATTCATCAATTGATGGACATTTAGGCTCTTTCCATAATTTGGCTATTGTTGATAGTGCTGCTATCAACTTTGGGATACATGTGTCCCTATGAATCAGTACTCCTGTATCCTTTGGATAAATTCCCAGTAGTGTGATTGCTGGGTCCTAGGGTAATTCTATTTTTAGTTTTTTGAGGAACCTCCACACCATTTTCCAGAGTGGCTGCACCAGTTTGCATCCCCACCAACAGTGCAGAGGGTTCCCCTTTGTCCACATCCTTACCAGCATCTGCTGATTCTTGAGTTTTAATATTAGCCACTCTGACAGGGGTGAGGTGGTGTCTCAATGTGGTTTTGATTTGTATTTTCCTGTTGATGAGTGATGTTGAGCATCTTTTCACGTGTCTGTTAAGTGGCCACTCTTTTTGACAGTGAAGGTTTAATGCACAGCTACTACTATTAGTTGTGTTCTTAATGTGGTTTTCTAAGACAACATGATGATTTTCTGAAAGTATTATAGTAGAGATAGTACATAGCAAGGAGCTTAGCACAGAGCAGCTAATCAGTAAATGGTAGTGATTATTATTATGATTTTTCACTGATTGTGTTGCTTGTACTTTCTAATTTTTTAAGCCATTATACGCTTTCAGAAATATTGGAATACCCTTAAAAAATAGTCCATAATCCCATGTCTCAACCTGCCTGATTAAATATAATGTTATTTCTGAGTTAATTTTATGCACAGTAATTTGAGTTTCTACAGTGTTTTCCAGACATTACTATACCAATAACTAACCATACGCTATTTTATTTTTTTTACCTTATTTTTAGTTCTTGTAGACTTAACATGCAATGTTGTATTAATTTCTTGTGTGGATTCAACAAGTCTATATATTACTCAGTGCTCCCGAAGTGTCGTCTTAACCCCCCTCACCTATTTCACACATCCCCCTACGCACCTCCCCTCTAGCACCATGTACAATTTTCGATGACCTTCCTCCGAAAGAATTCCATACCTTTATATCTCCAGACAGTATTGATTTAAACCATGCAGGAGAGTAAAGAAATGAATGTAGGTCCACAAAGGATCAGTGGCAAATTGTCCACTGATGTATTATTAGTGCTTCAAACACCTCAAAATAGGTGCCCAATGCCTATTCGTTGAATTGAATAGAATGATCAGGCCTCTAGGCACCTGCTTATCACCTACTCTTCTTGGCAGAAGCCTGCTCTCTGAATGTTTGGGACACTAGAGAAATTAGAAGTTGATAATTGTGTGACGTGGGGTGGTACGTTTGGTCAAAGGACACTCTTTAAGGACTTCTCACTGTTAATTTTCAAAACTTCAATGTTGAGACTGATGCATGTAGATTTATAGCTAAATGACTAACGGCGTTGGTGAAATCTTTCAACATTCAATACATTTCTTTATAAATTGTTCAGATGTTCCTAAGAGAAAGCAGAAATTCAGGTCCCTCTATCATAAGCAAAACACCATTTGGCATTCTCAATACATGGCTGCTTCAAGGAAACAAAATGTTTTCATGATATGAATTCAGGAAGAAAGATTAAAGATACAAAAATCATCAATATGCCCCAGGCAGTCATATTCATTTCTTCTGTTTGGATTCATAGTCCCTCTAACTTCTACTTGCATTAATAATAGATTTAATGTTTCCCTTGTGGCCTAGATTTCCTTTTAACAATGTCATATCTTCTTTACTGGAAGATGTTATATTTGGTAGCAGTGATAAGGAAGGGATAAATAAATCTTTAATAAAACAATATTTGTTGTTATACAACCAACACTGGGATACCTGCTTCTGTTGCTACTTCAGGGGAATTGAAACAACATGAACATTAACAAGAACTAAGACGCAACTAAAAAAAGTCACATCGAGGTTTCTCACCCACAGCAGGCAGAAAACTGGCTTCTTGGGTCTCCTCCCAGACCTCCTACTTGCCCTGGGTTAATGATGATGGGATTTAACTGGAATAGCAATATGTCTGACATATGGAGGTCACACCAAGGAAAGAGTATCTGTGCTAATGGTTTTACAATATGCTTGAAGTTAGCGGAGGCCTAAACATGCTGACCTTTCGATGTGAGCTTTTGATCAACTAGCTGTAAAATTGGCTTAGAGCTCTAATTGTGAGAGCAATGAGGAGTTTTAATTATTTTCCCAAGAAGAGGACAAATATCCTGAACCAGATTTACATCTTATGAGACCCTTCCGAAGAAAGACTATTTCGAGAGATTGAACCCGATTCCTTTCTAAAATTACAGTCAGTTTTGTTATTACTTAAAAACGGAAATAAGTACATCAGAAATATCTTGCTTAAAATAATAAATGCTGGCTGGTATTAAGGATAACTATTTTCTCAGGTCCTAATGTGTCGTGGGTCATGACAGGACTCAATAAGAAAGATAAAAGCCCAGAAGAAATGTTAGTTACCCATTCTCTCAACGAATATTTATCATACTTACTATGGAACAGACACTATTTCATTGTTGGGGAAAATAACAGAGAAGAAAACATAGACCCTGTTGCTTTAGTGTTTATAGTTCAAAAGGAAAGACAATAAATTAAAAATTTAATATGTAATGTATCTAGTAGTGTTACATGATATGAATATAATGGAAAATTACTTTCTTTCCTAATGAAAGACACGGTTTTAAATAAGGTGATCAGAAAAAAGAGCTAACAAATGAATAGAAAGTGAAGAAGGATGAATATGTCTAAAAGACAATGATTCCAGGGAGCAAACACAGTATGTGCAAAGGCCCAGCTGGCAGTCGTGTGTTCGATCTATTTGAGGAAGAATGGGATGACCAATGTTGCTGGAAGAGAACAACTGAGGACAAAGTAATAGAAAATGGTACAAATGACCAAAGCAGATATTGTTGCACGTTGATGAAAAGTGTTCTGATATTTCCTTATGATTTCCTTTTCAATTGGCTGGCTTCTTCTACTAAATCTTTCACAAGAATATACAGAAATGCTTTTCCCTAACTAACATTTAAAAAGTGTCTGTGACTCACAGTTAAAAGTGAGTACATGACATTTTCGGAACTGACGGGTTAGAGAGATGGTCAAGGGCCAACCACGGAGGGCTGTATACACATGTATAGACTCAGGATTTTATGATTCTTTTTTTGAAAGACCGATAAGAAGAATTTATTTTTGCTGAGTGGTCCACTTGGTTCTAGGAAGGACTTTTTCTTTTAAGAAAGCGCCCCCTGGAAAAGGTTTTCCTACCATGGGATTCAACTTGCCTGGCCCCCTCCCAGACCCACATCAACTCCCGCTAAAATAAAAGTTGTAACTAAAGGGATTTCCAAAGTGCTAGTAGTTCATCTTTCAACGTCAGGATTTACTTATGTTTCTACTGAAATTTATATTCTATAAACTTTAATTATAACACATGGAATTAAAATAAAATTTAGTCTATGTCACAATCAGGAAAGAAGGATGTCGTTTCTGAAAATTTCATGCATTTTTTTTTAACTGTAAACTGTAGGTATTTTAAAAATGCTAGTGGAGGAAAAACCTTCTAAAGATATTTTCATGAAAGATTTGTTGAATGAAGCCAGACGATTGAGAAGGAAATGGCAAAAAAAGTACCAGAAGACTTTGAGGCAATTTGTTGAATCTACAGCACCTACTTCGGTCATTTGTAAATCTTAAATTTACCAAAGAGAGTTGACCTAACAAACTCATTCTGTAACAGTGTGCAGCCCTTTTTATTTAGTGGTAAATATTAGTAGACAAAACAATATGTTTTCTGAAATGTTTTTCTCAAGAAAATGTGTCCATCCTCTGTGGTAGGAATACTACTTTAACCAGTCCCTGCAGGTTGAATACTTGAAAATATGAATTTTAATACGGACTATATTTTAGACATTAACTATTGATTGACGCTTTCTATAGCAAATCAAAAAAACCTTGAAAGCGAACATGTAAAATCAGTAATTCTGTAACGTATATTTAGTTTGATGTTCAGGCTTAGTTGAACTGTGTCTGCTCAATCCGACGTATTTCTTCCCCTGGACATTCCGCATTATACCTCTTGAATATTAATGTGTTATAATCTATGCTGCGTAGAAAAGCTGTGCTAACTTTCTTACTTACCTTGGATTGTTTCAGTCGAAACTCCTTATCTCTCTGCATTCTGTACTGGTCGATTTCTGCCCTGGCTTCCTCCTTAGCTTGCTTCAATCGCTTCTCTTTTCCTGAATATTAACAGCGGCATAGGAGGAATGAATTTTTTAATCGACATGGAATTTCAAACTTGAATTCTAAAAAAATAAAATAGGCGAGGTCTGCATTGTTTTCCTGATAAATGTTTCTAAAATGGCAAAGTTCATTAAAGAACAATATTGAAAAATACCTTAGTTTTTCAATTGATTTTTTTTAGAACATGGAAATGACAACTTTCTTCCACACGTGCATGTTTAAATAAAATATCTGCCCATTTACTCACAGCAGTAACAGCCCGAGAACAGATTTTAGCTGTCACTTATTCGAAAAGACATTATTTGGTCAGATTTTCTGTCCTGATTCGCTGCCAGGAATACTTCAGTCCACACCAACTGGACCCGATTTAATGCTGGCAGATCTCCAGAAGCACTACAAACATGCAACTCAGACTCTAGACTCTATCAAACTGACTTAAAAATTTTTAAAGCATTTTATTGTGATTTTTTTTCTTAGCATTTGTTGACTCTAGAATGTCTGATTAAGCCCCACAGCACATCAAAGTAGGTATTTTTTTTTGTAGTAGATTTCTCTGAGGGGGACTTGAAAGTGGCTGTAAAACCAATTGTTTTTAATGGTTAGGAGATTTAGTTAAATAGCTCTCTTTTCTTTTATTAAGAGCAAAGGTGTAAGCCTTAAGCCAGCAGACAGCGATGTAAATGAAAGTTTCAGACATATACAGTGCTGTGGGGATCATTAGCTAGACACAAGACTTTTTTTTGACAACCAGAGTAAATTTGGGGGGGGTGTTATAGACTAATATTAATTGCTGCTATGCCCCCAGCACCTTCAGGGGGGTTAGGTAACTAATGCTTTGTGGTCATTAAAACTTTAAAGAAACTCCCGACTGTATTAAATTTTTTTTAAAATCTGAATCCATCATCATTCAATTTCAGTTACATGCCTTCATTACAGTTTCTCTGATAATGTCTCCAGCTTTTGTTTACAATTTTAGCCAACTGTTTGTAACATTGCGCAGACTTTGAACTAAGTAAGCATGTTCTCATTAAGTAGGGTGAAAGAAAATCTGAACATAAACTTCCGTTGTCCACATACATGTTTTTATATGCCTTTATTTTTATATACCTCTGTAGCGTTTGAGTGGAAATGGTTTCTAAAGGTCTCTCCCTGCTAGGCGTGTGGTGTTTTGCTAGTTACTGTACATACATACGGAATAGAGATAGATTTCCTGAATTATAAATTGACATGTGTCTCTTTTAATGCCTATTGTCCTTGAATGGGACCAAGTCAGCCTCATGCAGAGCCCACACTTAGCTTCATCTTTACTCTATAAAATCCAAGGTCTGATGAAAATTAGTGCTCTTCCGATGCTTGAGGCTTAATGGAACATTAACAGGACTGCTTACCTTTCTTCTACTTACTTAATGCTCATTACCATTTAGTATATACAGATTCCTTCATTCTCTACATTTCTATCCGTTTTGTGGCAACCAAACACATACTATTCATGGAACAAATGCGCAGTATGTTGGTGGGTGAAACTATTGCCTGATCCCAGGCTTCTTTCTTATCACTGCTGTCATTAACATGAGGACAAACACGTATTTAATGTGTATTAACATTTTCTTGGTAATAATGGGTTGTAGGATACATCATCACTTATAAAACAAATTGCCTGAGACATCGCTGCTCTCCATGTTAATTACATAATATGTAAAAATACTGGTTTCAACATCGCGACTCTAGTACATTAAAAAAATATAATAATAATAGGAAAAGCTCTGAGTGCCCTACCCCTGAGCAGAATCCAGGGCTTTACTTAAAAGGCTGTATATTAGCTCCATCACACAGTGACAGGCTCAGAGTGTGTCTGTGATTCCCCCGTCATGGCACCAGTCACCTGCTGGTTCTCATTCAATTAAATAGGAGAGCCACAGGGAAAACGCTGCTGGCACAGCCATTTTCTGGACAGACTCAGCAGTTGCCGCCGTGTGAGAGCCTGCATATGCTACACCTGATTTAATCCAGTGGAAGAAACTGGAGCCTAAAGCCTGCTGTTTCACTAGAGGTGAAGCAAAACGCATGCATCAAATCAACTTGTATTAACCTCTAGCTTTCTGCTTTGTCTGTGTAGGAAGATTTCCAAATTTTAATATTATACCTTATCTTCTTAAGCATGAAAACTACGCTGGGACCCAAGAGGCATTTAGGTTTATATTCTTATTTCCCAATACTTTCTGTATCAAACATAAGGATGACCATATGAGACAGTCCAGATTTTAAATATGACAATCGAATATTTGGTCCCAAACTTCCTACAAGGTCATACAGGCTTATCAGGCCAAATGTTTGAATGTTTGCTTTAGAAGATGTGGTTATTTATGCACTATGATTTTAAATACTACCAAAGCAGGTGCTCCAGAGTGGGACAGGAAAGGATGATTTTGATTTGTCCGTCCATTATTCATTCATTATTTATTGAGCACCTACTATACATTCTGCATAAGGCTACAAATAGAAGACAGAGAAATGCATATGGTATGGTCCTTGCATCAATACGGCATAATTTGGAAATGTATACATGGTGCTCTGGGTTATAAGAAGAAAATACAAAATACATAAAATTGTGAAGAATACCTGTAATCAATTATGAAAACAATGGAACATTTATTTTGGTTCTATTTGTTCCATGACAGTTAAAAATCACAAATTTATGGAAATTTTCATTATAAAATCTAGAGAACCTGTGCTTGCCATCCATGCCAATAATCGTGTCATGTCTAATGTTATTAGGGTAGGTAGGGGCGCCTAGGTGGCTTAAGTGTCAGACTTCCGCACGGGTCATGATCTCATGGTTCATGAATTTGAGCCCTGTGTTGGGCTCTGTGCTGACAGCTCAGAGCCTGGAGCCTGCTTCAGATTCTGTGTCTCCCTCTCTCTCTGCCCCTCTTCTGCTCATACTCTGTCTCTCTCACTCTCAAAAATAAATAAAACATTAAAAAATTTAAATTATGTTATTAGGATAAGTCAAAATATAAATGACGAGACCCAGATGTGTAGAATGGTCCTCAGAGGAGGCTGCCAAGTGAGGCCAGGAGAGACTTCTGAGGAGAGGATGATTGAGCTGACTTTTCCAGGCAGGACTGGCAATGGGGATGAATAGTTCATTTTGGAGATTAGAACAAAGCACGGAGACCCTTAAGATAGTTTTGGACGACACTCTCTGTAAGTGGCTGTACCTTAATAAAGCCATTCATTTTTCTAGACATATGGCTTACCATGCAAATATGTCCTGCCTTCAACAGGCCCTTATTGAGACATTTTACGGGAAAGGAAAGAGTGGGGGAAAGACATTTGAATTGATTTCCAGGAGATTCGTAGGAAAAGAATAAAAAAATCGATTTGGACAGGTGAAAATTAAACTCTGTGTGAGAGTAGGGGGTACAGTGTCGATGACGGACTCCTCCGGTTTTGTGGTTAGGAGAAGCCATGTAAATTGAGTGTCCCAAACGCAAATAAGCCCTTGAGACACAGAGATGCTGTTCTCTTGATTGGATTTTTTATTGGTTTTAGAATTTTTTTAGGGATGAGGAGGATGGGATTTCTATTATTATTTCAGAAGAGAATCAAAATTATATATTAGGCACAACTGCAATAAGATATTAGAAGCTTTGTAACCTTAAGCAAATTAGTATGTCTGAGCCTGAGTTTTCTCATCTATGAAACAGATTTAGTAATTTACCGCAATAAGTCATTAGATGTATTAGGAAAAAATGTAATTAAAATGCTTGATAAAGAACAGCTATTCAATTATTTTTAATCATGGTTAGGGAAATGAGCCCAGCTTCTAGGGAACTTTGGTTAAGAACGAAGACAATTAATATAATGTGAGTTTGAGGAAAAGTCCTCAGGCTGTCACTAGAAAAGCCTCCGTAGGCTTCCCTAAGGACATCCGAGTAGAGGTATTTAGGGCATCTGGACAGACAAGTTTGGATCCAGAAGCAAGTTCTGAAACGGAGACAGAGATCTGCATGTCAGTCGTCTGGGTTTGTACATGTTCTAGTCTTGGCGATGGGGTTTGGACTGAAACTAAGGGCGAGTGCACAGAAAGAGGAGGAAAGAGAGCTAAGGTCTCAACCTGGAGAGGCTGCCAACATTCATGAGATGAGAAAAAGAGGAGAACCCTCAGGAAGAGCCTGAGAGTTAGTGGTCAGAGGAGTAGGGGAAATCAAAAAAACATTCAAGAAGGATGTGGCCAACAGTGTCAAATGCTACAGAGAATGGAAAAAAGAGACATTTAAGCAACAAATATTATTGAATATCTTCTATGTGCCACACACTCTTTCTAGATCTATAAATACAACAGTGAAAACCATACACAGACCAACTTTCTATTCTCATGGAGCTTGTAATTCAAACATATTAGGGGGAGATGGAAAACACATAGTTTAGGGGCGCCTGGGTGGCCCAGTTGGTTGGGTATCAACTTTGGCACAGGTCATGATCTCATGATTCATGAGTTTGATCCCCGTGTTGGGCTCTGTGCTGACAGCTCAAAGCCTGGAGCCTGCTTCGAATTCTGTGTCTCCCTCCTTCTCTGCCCCTCTCCCCGCTCACAATCTGTCATTCTCTCTCAAAAATAAATAATAAACAGGTAAAAAAAATTTTAGAAAAAAAAAAGAAAACAGAGAGTTTATGATATGGTAGGAACAACAGATACTATGAAGAAGAAAGAAGGAGCATAAGGGATAGAGAGATAATGGGTGTTAATTTAGGTGAGCCCTGTCTTTTGGATGAAATTATATATAAACGAAGACCTGAAAGAATAAGACAATTAGCCATGCAACTGTCTGAAGGGAAAGAGCATTCCAAGTAAAGTCAACAGCAGATGCAAAAACCCTGGGTGTGTGATGTGCTCGAGAAGCAAAAAAACACCATCATCACTGGAAAAAAGGGAACGAGATGATTGAATGCCAGGAGATGATACCAGAGACGTAGCAGTGGTGGCAGGTCACATAGAGCTCATGGGGCACGATAAGGCTGGTTTGGTCCTTGAGATGCTGAATTCATGAAGGGTATTTGGCAAAGGTGGGGCATCATACTCTATGTGAGTTAAAAGGATTTCTTTGGCTGGTGCGGTGAGAATAGACTGTAGGGCCAAGAGAGAAACCGGAAGACCAGTTGCAATCCATTGCAATAGTTCAGATAAATGTTAACGATTACTGGAATTGGTAAAGTAGCAGAGGAATTAGCAAGACGTTGTATAAACTTTGAAGGCAGAGTTGTTGGGTAATCATGAGAGACAGAGATAAGGCAATGATGACTCCGACATCTGATTTTGGGAATAGAGTCGAAAATGCAGTTTACCTGAGATACCAGGTAAAAAGCTAGCAACAATGGTGAAAGGGCTGATGTTTGCATGACTTTGGAGATTGAAGAAGCAACAAGGGCTGGACATAGCAAATTTAGGAATCATCATTCCTAGAAAAACAGAGCTGTTTTTTAAAGCCATGGGATTAGATGGGCTCACGCGGCAGTATCTACAGATATAGAAGAAAACAGGTCCAAATTGGGACCTCACCTTTAGAGATTAGAAAGATATCAGAAAGCCAACCATGAAAGTGGTGTCCCAAGGTCAAACGAAGAAAAAGTTTCAAAGATGAAAAAGGGACCTGGTTGGGACTGAGATATTTAATTAATAAAAAGGTTAACAATATTTATGGTCTTGGCAAAGGGAGCTTTGGTGGAGTTATAGTGAAAAAAGTCTGATTAAACAGAGTATTATGCTAAGTGAAATCAGTCAGGCTGAGAAAGACAAACACCATATGATTTCACGCCTATGTGGAAGCTAAAAAACCCACGAACAAATAAATAAGCAAAAAGCAGAATTAGTCCTATTAGTACAGAGAACAAAATCATGGTTGCCAGAGGGAAGAGTGGTAGGGGGATGGGCAAAATGGGTGAAGAGGAATGGGAGGGACAGGCTTCCAGTGACGGAATGAATAAGTCACAAGAATAAAAGGCACAGCATAAAGAATATAGATAATGATGTTGTACTAGTGTTGTATGGTGACAGATGGTAGCTACACTTGAGGAAAGCATAGCATAACATATAGAGGAGTTGAATCATTATATGATACGACTGAAACTAATGTAACATTGTATAGTAACTACATTCAAATAAAAAAATTAATGAAAAAAGTGGATTCAGGAGATATTTGAATAAAAAAAAGGTAGACACAAGGAATACAGGCAACTTTTTACATAGGGAACAAAGAAGATAAAGGCTCAAGACGGTCAGTCAAGTGAATTTGACAGTTGAATTGTGTTCTTCAAATGGACATGTTTAATTAGCAATAATCGCGCCTCGGATAAACCTCATTGGCTACGATACTGCCACTGCGCAAAGCTCAAATGGACATGTTTAAATCCTAGCCTACGATACCTGTGAGGGTGACCTGATATGGAAATAAAGTCTTTGCAGATGTAATCAAGTTCGGATGAGGTAACATCGAGTTAAGACGGGACCTACATCTGATACCTAGTGTCCTTATAGGAGAGGGAAATTTGACATAGGGACAAAGACGCACAGAGAAGACACAGAAGGAAGGTCTGTACTTACAGATGCAAAGATTAGAATGATGGAGCTCCAAACTAAGGAAAGGCCAAGGGTTGTTGGCAATCACCAGAAGCTGGAAGAGAGACATGACACAGATACTCCCTTAGTGCCTCCAGAAGGGACCAACCACTTCAGCACCTTGTGTTTGGACTTCTGGCCTCCAGAACTGTGAGAGAATACATTTCTGGTCTTTTTTTTTTTTTTTTTTTTAAGCCGTCCTGTTTGTGGTAATAGTCACAGAAGCCCTAGGAAACTAATACAGGGGCACATAAGAAACAGACTGAAGTGTTAGTTGAGCACTGGAAGCAAAGCCAGGTACCCGAGCGTGGCAGAAAAGTAGGCATCCAAGTGAATGAGCCACCTGACAAAAATATGCATGAACAGAACAGAGGCTACCTTGACTTGATGTGAAAACAAAGAATGCTTTGTGAATGTTTGGAGATTGCTATCTGTTACTAATGGCCATTTTTATTTTGTTATGTAGAAGAAAAACAACAACAACTTTCCTTGGCTTTTGGAGATTGTTAATAGTATGATAAAACCAATCTGATTCAAAGAATATTGTTATTTTGCTCATTTGCTACCAACATTGGATAGTCATGTCACCAGAAAAACAGAGAAGCGGATCTTCTTCGGTTAGACGGTTTCTCTGTTGACCCCAATCTCTCATTTCATATCTTTGCTTCCTTGGTGTTTCCTTTGCAATTCTTTGTACTTATATTTTCCTTATTAAAAAAAATCATAAGTAGTTTTGTGTAGATTCTGGATTGAATATAAGCAAGTGCTATTCCTAGATGAAAATGTTCTGTGGCTATTTTTATATGTCCCACTTGAAGAAATGAAAGTCCAATATACTTACAAATACCCCATTTGTCTGTGGACTGTTAAAAAAAAGAGAAAAAAATTTACAGGCCTACAAAACACACAAGACAGGGCCATGAAATTCTAATATAACAACTTTTATTTTATTAGTTTATTAAAAGTCATGTCTTCATGAACCAAGGCATTCGCTTATATGGAGAAGAATTGATGAAATCAAATCAAGGTGCTTTTTTAAATAATTTGGAATATCTGCCTATTTGGAAGCAAATAGGCAATTAGCTGATTTTAAAAAATATAACGGTTGGCATCCTATAGACCCAACAGAAACGAATCTTCATTACTTTATTAGCTGACGTATCATCAAAGTAGATAGTCTAAATATTGTCTTAACTATTTATTTTGCACTAAAGTATAATTCAGTGAGGTCCTTCATAGAAGAATATGTTTCAGAGATCAGCGGGACTCTATTATTTTGCTGTACTTTTTGACAGAATTCTTTTCACAAAGTAGTGGAAGAATATTTGTAGTTAGCATTTTTGAACACGTGCTATGTGCCAAGTAGTGTTTTAAGTGCTTTATACATATTAACTCAGGTAATTATGAAAATTCATGAGGCAGATACTGTTATCTCCATTTTGAGGCCGAGGAAATGGAGACACAGTGAGGTTGAGAGGTAGCCCAGCCAATTTACCCACCCAGTAGGGGGCAAAAGCTGGATTTGCCCCCAGGCAGGCCAGATCTAGAAAGCGAGCACTGACCACACCATCTTGGTAGAAAATTCTAGGTGCTACACATGGCCAGATTTCATTTTTTCTCATTGCCACATAGTAGTCCATTGTATATATGTGCCACATCTTCTTTATCCACTCGTCAGTTGATGGAACTGGAGGGTATTATGTTAAGTGAAATAAGTCAGTCAGAAAAAGACAGATACCATATGTTTCCACGAATAGGTGGACTTGGTGAGACTAAGCAAAAACCAGGGGGAGGGGAAGAGGGGAAAGAAAAAAAAAGACACAGAGAGGGAGGGAGATAAAACATAAGAGACTCTCAAAGACTAAGAACAAACTGAGGGTGAGGGAGATGGGGGGGGAGAGGGGGTGATGGGCATTAAAAAAGGGCACATGTTGGGATGAACACTGGGTGTTTTATGTAAACCAATTTGAAAATAAACTATTTTAAATTAAAAAAAAAAAAGAAAATTCTAGGTGCCTCCTTAGCTTTTTTATTAAGATTATCTATTGCTTTGAGAACATCTTAAATACGCATACTTGTTTAGTTTTTCTCCTGTTCAGATTTGAACATTTACATGGTTTACCACATCTTCTGGTCTGTATCCTATAACGCAAGTTATAATGTTGAGTTAAACACAGACACTGTGTCTGGCAGCGGCCAAAGTAGATAGACTGAGTGAGAAAGGCTATGGTTCACCTTTGGAAATGACTGGAGATTATGGATTCTCTATGCGATATTGAGTCACGTGCATTTGAGCATTTCAAAAGAGATGAAGAGTTTTCTAAGCTTGCAATGGGTGTAAACGGAATAATTGCTGATCTCATAGCAAGTCATAACTACAAGTAAAAACACCATATATTTCAGAGAAACACAAGTCTTTGTTCCTCCTATTGATGATGGTACCTTGAATTTCTGATTTAATTCTGATGGACGTAGTTCAGTTGCCCATACTCAGTCTGATGTTCTGCTGTAAAAACTGTAACTTGCCTTGGACCAATACGCTCACTTTTATGTTTTCATTAACGAACAATTTTTAAGGCAGATGGTGTTAACTTCAAATAAGATAATTTAAAATAGTACCAAACTACTGTGATTCCATCTAAATTTAACCAAACAGCAAGGCTATTTTGCACATAAAAATTTGTGTCTTAACTGATAAATATAATTTAATCTGTAATCAGTGAATAGAGGCTGATATCGGAACTTTTCTAGCCATCTACTAGAGGCAGTCCAAGTCTCTGTCATTACAGGAAAACCTGACCCAGAACTAGCAGCAGTTGTAAAAATAATAATAAGAAGGAGGAATTAGAATAGAAAGAAAAAAATGATCCATTCTTTCACTCTGTTCTCTTATTTTTATTACTTCTAGTAATACAAGTATACATATTATGTAAGTTAAAACTAAAAATAACTATTTTGATTATACTCTATCTTAGGTATAGTTTTCTGATCCTTGAAACATCATGGCTATCTATTTATCTATCTATCTATCTATCTATCTATCTATCTATTATATGTATGGCATATACATATATCTGATATTTTATATATATATATATATATATATATATATATATATATATATATATATCTTGTATTTCTATTTAAAGAAGAGTCAAATTCAGAGATGCAGAAACATAAGAAAAAGCCAGTGCTTTTTCTACTGTATTGCCGCACATCCCAACATTTTGAGTCTGCTCACTATCTTCCCCCACACCAGCCCAGCCACAGTGTTCTTTTCCGGTTGGAGAGTGTCTTGAGAGCAGGGACCTCTATATTTCATTTCCACAGACCTAATAGCCTTCAGGAGAATTCCTGATATATTAGGTCTACAAACTCTTATCTATATCCCTTAAGGCAAAGCATTTATACCTTATATTGTATTATGTAACAACTTCCCTGAGCTCCAAGGCAATCCTTTTTAATGGAATATATTAATATTTTTGCAGCATTATATATAAATATACTACCTTATTAATCTTGCATTTTCCCAAAATGATTAACATGCGAATTGCTTTTTTTCCCCCCTCTCCATCCTTCCCTCTCTCCCTCACCGTCTCTTTTCCTCTTTCTTTCTTTTAGATACATATTAGGGAGTTCTCCATGTGCAAATTTCTGAGAAGCATTCGAATAAATGGATTTAAGAAAGAGAAAGTGATCCTAGACTTCCCACGATGGTGTTCACTATTGTGATGTATTGATTCTCATCTGAAACTATTCTGTCAGATTTTCAAATGAATTGGTTTTTGGAAAAAGACAGTGAACGATATGGGTTTATAAAACTGATGGCTCTCTGGACCTCTTGTGGCTTTATTCCTTTCTCCTATTTATGGTCATTTATGCATTTATCTCACTAGAATTGTTTAAGGAAGAGTCTAGGTTTACACATTAGTGTATAAATCAAAGTGGCTTGGAAATAGTAGGCACTCAATAAACATTTACTAAATTAAATAAATTAGTGAATTACAAAACTAGTGAAATATGAGAAAGGTTACAAAATACCAGGTACAAAAGGTAGTATTTTATTTGCTAAGGAATGCATAAGAAGTCAAGATGATGGGCGCAGTAATCGAAGTTGTAACCATAAACTGTTACCTGCTGATATCTATGTAAGAAAACAGCTTCTAACTGGTGAAAACTGTCCTTAAAGCCTGTGCTTTCTGAGGCGAAGAGGACAGACTGACATTCTCTGTGAAATATAGCCCAGAGGTTGGTTGTGGAAATAACACTTGAAAAAAAATATTTTCCAAAATATTTTTATGGCCTGGATACTTATGGTTATTGGTTGCATATTGGCTTGAATATTTATGGCTGAAGACCAAGGAAAAAAGTTCACAAGTACTTCACGTTATGGGCAAATAAAATGAATGTTTTTTAAGAAAACAAGATAATATGTAATTTATAATATTGTCTTCTGGAGGAAGATTGTCCAAGGACAGCATATTTGCTAGCAGAAAGGCAAACAAGTTTGGCTTTTAATTGCCAATGAAATCTGCGTCTAGATAGTTTTGAGTGGTCCTCTCCTCCACACAACTTGCATGATTCACAAAACCTTTCTTCTCCAGTGGCTGTGCAAAAAGACACACAATTGGCAAAAAGCAACTGAATCATGTGATGGTATTAATGTACTCGATATTTCAATTTTGTTTTTTCCCTAATGAGGAAGCAAAGGTAGTGCAATTATAACATCTGAAAAGAAGTTGGTCTTCTGTTCTGGAAGTTCTAAATGTGGTTAAAGAAATTTGAATAGAAGATAAGGAAGTTTTCTACACCGCTGCAATCAGCAGGTCCTAGACTGCTTTGTTTTCTATAAAATTACTCTGCATTCATACCATTTTGCAGTCATTTATTTGCATGGTTTGTTATAGAAAAAGAAATGGAGAAGTAGGTAAAGTTTGTCTTAAGTTTTTCTCCTTTCTTTTCCCTTCGAGCACCTTCCACGTGATGGAGTCCTTTTGTTGCTCTTGGTATTTACACTGCCGACCGCTCAAGATATCCAATTTAAGAAAGAAAAATTATTTCAGCTGTGATCAGAAACCCTGTGGAATGAGTACTGCCTTGCTCTTGGTTTCCTCTCTTGCATTATATGGGTACTGTACCCACATTTCATTCCATACATTAAACAAGTTTTTGTCACTACCTACTCTATTCCTATCGCTATATTCATCCGAAGAGTTACGTGAACAACATTTTTAAGACATGGCCGCTTCTTGCTGAACTATGAATCTAATTGCAGGGTCAAGACATGTCATTAGGAAGATGGTAAATGACACAAATTATTTTAGATTAAATAATAATGTGACATGACATAGGATAGTGGAAAAAACATAGGTCTTAGCCCTAAATTTGAATTCTTCACTGACAACATGTTAGTTTATTCATTATGAAAATTATGTAAATTTCGTATAGTACAGTTGTTAAGATCTTGGCTTGGGGATCAGACTCTATTCAAATCTTGTCTATACCATTTGTGCGATGTGCGACCTGGGGCAAGTTGCATAATTTATCTGAGCATCATTTTTCCTCTTTGCGAAAAGAGTTGGTGTGAGTAAATAAAATAAGAATTAAGCATGGTGCCTGTACGATATTTTCCATTTTTAAAATATGACCTTTGGCAAATGATGAAGTCTCAGTTTCTACATACATAACGTGGAAATAATAGTAACATCTCATTCATATGGTTGCGGTAAATATCAAAGAGCATAGGAAGGGAGCTGACATTTATTGAGAACATTGTGTACTGATATACAGATGAGTGACTAAATAAAAAGAAAGTTAGCAAATGAGAGTAAAATGGAAATATTTTTAAAGTATTGGCAATTAAAAGCCATTAAAAGAGGGATGGGAATGAGCTATTAACTGTTACTGTCACATTTTTACAGAAACAGAAGCTAATGCTTACAGAGGGTAAGTAACTTGCTCAAGTTCACTCACTAGTAAGTAGATTCAGTCTGGAAGTTGTCTATCTCTTAACCGTTTCACAATATTGAGAAACTGAGGCGTGGCAACATTAAGGAAGTTGCAGACAAGGCTTAAGGCCTTGTCTCCTTGTAAACTCAGTGTTCATTATCATTTCATTTAGCCCATGACCTCCCTGAAGGATCTGAGTTAGAGAACTTTTTCCCCTCAATAGCCATAGGAACGTATGACCAGATAGTTTCAGTGAACTGGCCAAGAGTTCTGAGGGAGTGTGGTGGAAACAGGGTTTGAGCCAGAGTCTGTCTGCCCCTAAAGGTCCACGCTCATTTCATTGCAACTGCCTCAATTATTTGGTGACAAATCCCTCAAAAGTCAGATAGAATGGAGACTTACTCTTCTTGGCTTCCTCTAGCTTGTCCTTGGCCCTCTTTTCTGCCTGAAGGAGCTGGTGGATCCCCTGAGACTGACTGGTCATGGCAGCCTGCTTCAAGTTAAGTGGCTTCTGTGAAATCTGGAAAGTGGCAGATCTATTTATCCTTTAAGAAATCACCACATAACTCAGATTGTTGTGTCAACAGTGAGTTCTAAACACAGGTGTTTTTTCCAAAATGGCCTGATTGGGCCAGATAGCTGGGCCCTAAGGAGAGCCCAAGGGTGGAATCCAGAAAAACAGGTTCAGTCAAAATGAGGAAGCTGAAAACTTGTCATTTCAGCTAACTTCAGTCTTCTATACGAAATAAGATTTTAATGGGGCATTGAGTCTGTTTACTAAAAAATGAGTAAGATAATTTGGGAAGATTAGCTTCCTTCTTACAGGAAATGTTGACTTATTTATGAAACTTTTCTTCCAAGTTGCAAGACCTTTCTTTGTTCTTGTCCCTGCAGTTCTAGTTTTGAGGTTTTTGTTTTGTTTTGTTTTGTTTTACTTGTTTCTACGAATTCAATTATCTGTTTGGGGCAAATTTATTAACTTTTCGTTAGGAAGGAGATTTCCTGGACTCGTGCACACAAAATAGAGTAGGAATCTATTCTTTTCTTTTTGTAGGCCCCAGGTGATAAGAATGAAAAGATTTCTTTGGGACACTGAGTTGCTTTTTAGTAATGCTATATGCTAGAGTTTCAACGAGATCTGTGTGGTGACAAAATCAATATAAAGGGAAATTATAACTGTAGGTTTTAAGGTTAAATTAAAGTAATCTAAACATGAATTTTATATTACTCAGGGCTTATACTGGGTGTTGTCCTAACATTGTTGTACAGCATAACCCACCTTGATTTGATTCAATCCAGTAGTGATTGGGACAAGTGAGAATGTTGATCAAATTGGAAAATCATAAAATATCATTTATATGTATCTAAAATGGTTACACAAAATGAAAAGCTAATATTTTGACTTATGGCCAAAGCTTTTTTTTTTCTGAAATGGTCTGCAAAATTGGAATTTCACATATTATTACTTTCATTAACTATGCCTCTATTGCCTCGCTTATAAATGTCAGGTTGAATTTCTTTCAATAGGCACATGGATTTAAAAATAATTGTAAAATAATATGAGAGCTAAATCTTGTAAGGTTTAACGACAACTTTCCCCTAATAGTTTAGAGTTATCTCATTGTCCATGGCTGTAGTAAAATGTTATGTGCATGTCATTTTTAGCAAATCTTTCTGAAAGGAACAACTTTTTTTTCAAGGGAATGCCTTTCTTTTGCATTCATATTTAATCAGTTTATAATCCTTAATTAAATTTTGTTTTACGTGTTTGTTTTATTTTGAGAGAGAGAGTGTGAGTGGGGCGGGGGGAGAGACAGAGAGAAAGGCAGACACAGAATCTGAAGCAGGGCTCCAGAGCCTGACATGGGATTCAAACTCACGGAGTGAGATCGTGACCTAAGCTGAAGTCTGATGCTTCACTGATTGAGCCATCAGGTGCCCGTATATTTTAATTTTTATTGCACAACTACAATGATTGGTGTAGTTGGAATAAACAGATATGTGAACAAATACGGCTCTGGTAAACATATTTCAACTCATAGGAGCAGACATGAAGGCAAACTGAAGTTCATCAGCTTCAGGTTGGGCTTATCTTAAGCGTCAGTTAGTATTCTTTTTAGTAATAGAGAGAATGGAGGTTTTCAGTGATTTCTGTGAATGGTTAAGTGGCGATTATGATAAGAAACTTGCCTTAATTTTGTAGCAACAGTATTTATGTACTATTTCCTGCATGCATTTCTCTGAATGAGGGCCAATCTTGATTTACTGAGAAAGGATAATTCAGACGGAGTGAGATTACTGTGGGACGGATTGTACTACTAGCAAATTCAAACACTAGTAACTCAGCAATACCTTCATTAAAGTTTAGTCCGACAGGGGTGCCTTGGGAAGCTCAGTTGGTTAAGGATTGGACTCTTGATTCCAACTCAGGTCATGATTTCACGGTCATGGGAATGAGCCCCGGGTCAGGCTCCACACTGAGCATGGAGCCTGCTTAAGACTCTCTCCTGGGGAGCGTGGATGGCTCAGTTGGTTAAGCGGCTGACTTTAGCTCAGGTCATGATCTCGCAACCTGTGAGTTCGAGCCCCATGTCAGGCTCTATGCTGACAGCTTGGAGCCTGGAGCTGCTTCCAATTCTCTGTCGCCTCCTTCTCTGCCCCTCCCCTGCTTTCTCTTTCTCTCTTTCTCTCTCTCCCTCTCTCTCTCAAAAATAATAAACATTTTAAAAAATAAAAAAATGACTCCTATCCAATCCTTCTGCCCCCCCACTTGTGTGTACACACACTCTATCTCTCAAAAAATAAAAATAAAAGAAAGTTTTAGTCTGACAAAGTTCTCATGCTTACATCAGAATCCTGCATGTAACGTCAGATAGCAGTCATGACAACTTTCCAAAAACCTAGATCTTCAATGGAACAAAAGAATCACCTGTTGTTAGTTGCTCTAATACAATAGTATTGTTAGCCCCCTTCTAAATATCTGTTATGCTCAGTGAGCATATCAAAGGCAGAAAATTTCAATCATATTTTCTTTACAATCAAAACACATAATTTTTAATTTTACGGTGGAAGATTTTTCTTCTTTTATTTAATGGAAAGGTCTTTCCTTGGCACAAAAATATAGACAGGACATTGTATAATCTCTCTTGATAAAAAAGATGCAAAGTGGAATATCCGAGAGTCTCTACTTAGGAGATAAAGACTTAGGGCATAACTTACAGTAGGGAGTTAGAATGGATCCTGTTTTCTCCTGACCCACAAAGGATTAATCTTTTAGTGAAAAGGAGGGATGGAAAAACCCATCTATAACAGAGAAAAATGGAAAGGAAGCTACTTTTCTTAGTCTGGGCTCTAGGTTAAAAAAAAAAGTAAAAAAGACCAGGGTCTTCCGTAGAGATAAAACCCTCCTGAACAGAGCTTATAATCTAAATTGCAAAAGAAGTAAGAAGGTAAAGTCGAGGAGAAGTGGGCAGTATAGTGCTAGATAGAGCCAGATGCCTGACAGTGGAATTTAAACTTTATCATGCAAGCAATGGGTTATTTTAATCATATTTATTTAGATTATTATTATATTATTACCACATCTTATTAACTTACTATACCTGAGTTATTCCCTTTTTTAAAGCAAAGCTAATTGCTGATGTATCTACTTATTGATAAAATTTGCACTTTAAGGATGATGATATTTTGAAAAAAGTTATCTGCTAATGACCTGGATTTCGGGTTGTGCTTTTAAGATTTTGTAGCACTGAGGTATCAGTGGACAAGTATTTTTTTTTCTATTCACTAATAAAATACAACTAAGTTTCAAAACTGGGTCTAATATTTTACAATTGATAATGCATATTTCCATACATTAGCTCATTTGACTCTCACAGTAGAACCGGCCATGGGTATTGTTATCACACATCACATCGACTTTACCAACTAAGAGTCTAGAGCTTCTATCAAATAAGCATGACTAATGGTTGAGAAGCTTTGGCTCAGAAAATATGAATAACAGGCAAAGGTCAGGTAGTTCCTAGTGGAGGGACCCAACGAACCTCAAGGTCAGTCATTTTCCTGCTGCACAATGCTCTTTCTCTTCTCAGGAAAAATTTCCTTCCATACTTCATTTTTCTTGATGAAAAATATAAACAGAAAATAAGGAATATCTCTTGGCTTTTCTCTCTGTATATAAAACTTTTAAAATACGAATCAATTAAAATGTTAGATGCTCAAACAGTTGATAATAAAAATATCAAAATAAAGTGAGATTTGGCTTCACCAAGGTCATGCTTGTTAAAGATTCCCCCTCAGGAATGCTTTTCAAAAAATGTTATATATTTATCTATTTTTAATTTAATTTAATTTTTTTAACTTTTTATTGTCAAATTGGTTTCAGTATAACACCCAGTGCTTATCCCAACGTGTGCCCTGCTCAGTTCCCATCACCCACTCTCCCCACTCCCATATCCCCCCTCAATCCTCTGTTTGTTCTTAGTATTTAAGACTCTCTTATGTTTTATGAGAGAGAGAGAGTTCCTGTAGGGGAGAGGGAGCAGAGGGAGAGAGAATTTTAAGCAGCCTCCTCGTTCAGTGCAGAGCCCAACTGGACCCTGGGATCATAAACTGCACTGAAATCAAGAATCTGATGCCCAAACAGGTGACCCACCCAGGCACCTCAGGAACACTCATTTCAAGCAACTAGAGTTCTTCCTATTCTGTTTATTTGGCACCATTTGCTCAGGTCTTATGGTTTATTATATTCTTTTTTTATTTTATACTTAGAAATTAAACCAAATAATAGAATTTTCTTTAATTTGCAGGGTACAAATCATTCTGGGTTTTTATCTTAATGGAATGTTAATGTTGTTGATTTTTACATGTGACCATATTAGAAGCACAATTTACTGATACTATTACTTATTATTTATATTATTTATTATATTATTATATTTTATTATTGAATATTATTTTCAATGTTATTTTATTATCGAATATTATTTTCAATGATAAATTGAGTACTTAGCTAAACACTTTTATAAAAATTCCAAGAAATAGAAGGAATTTGGCTTTTCAGATAATGTACAGAGGTGGATACATCGCTCATAGTAACTTTGTAAAAAGGAAGTGTGAAATCAGTATAGTGTATAGTTAGGTCACTGTTCTTTGATTATATTTTCTAACTACTTTCATACTTATTTTTTATTTGTGAAAAATGAAAAATATATTAAAAATGACAAAATCCTTAAACCAAAATCTGTGCCCTTTGGAAAAGTTTTAATTGTTGAAAGTTAAGGATTATGGTGAAATGCCTTTTAGTTTTACTTGCACTTAACCTGGAAAAAATTTAACATCGAACATTTTGAATAGCTGTAATTACAGATTTATCAAGTGTTCAGTATATATATACATATTTTTTGGTTTTTCTTGTTTGAAGTTTCATTTCTACTCAGACTTCCTCTTATTATCCTTTCTATCATCACCTCCGCATATTTCAGCTAATCATATGATCCTTCTCTCTTTTGCCCATTTCGGTTTAGCCCCTGAATCTGATTGATAATGAAAAGTAGATTAGTCCCTGGTTTCCTGAAGGCTTGGGGCTTCTAGATATTTCAAAGTTGTCAACGTCAATCGTTAAGCAAAACTCTAAGACTTAGTCTGGGTGTTTCTACAGAGCACAGTATTATTATTCACTTCGGGTATTCATTATAGCTGAGCAGTAATATGTAAGGCAAATACAGGTGAACTATTGATCATCTTCTGTTTTCTTATCTCTACCACCAGGTAAGGAAATGACTCTCTTTATTCCTGTTTCTCAGCATCTGGCCCTTCTCCCTTCTCTCCCGCCAGCTTGCCCACCATGCCACCCATTGTGTCTTCAACACCAAAACCATTTCTCTACACCTTTATTCAGACTCTTTCTTATTTCCCTGCAAGAAAATCATTCAAAGCCCAATTTCAATGTCTACTTCAAAGGATGACACTTTCTAGACCCTCTCAGACCTAACCATTCCCTTCTTCATCGAGAACTTGGTAGGACTTTATGCATAACGGTTGGACACTCATTCCGCAAGCTTTACTTGCTCTTTTTCAACCACAAACTATAAACTCTTTAGGGATAAATGTGGCATTTTCCTTGTGATTATTTCTGGAGCAGTACATTGCACATAATGGGCACTGAACATTTTTTTAAAAAATTATGTTAACACTTTCTTTCAGATGAAGTACAGCCATGAACTCTATTTACTGGGAGAAATTTAAGCGGGGACTCTGCCCTATTTCAAACTGTCATTTTGGGAAGCAAGGCACTTCTTACATCAAGGGGACAAGCTTGTATTTAGAAATTATTGTAGCAAAAAAAGTAATAAAGGCGAAAACATTTAAATTAAATATGGCAGTTGTTTAGAACTGGAAGTAAATACTCCTAGTTACACTGAGATTATGCAAATTGTTTCCTAGGTGGAATCCACCATTGTGTGCTCTCAGGATTCAGTCATACAGAATAATCTTCTTTTCTGGTTTTCTTGAAGGCTGCATTACGACTTCCTTCTAGTTTTTGTTCAATGCTTGCAAAACCTGACATTCATTTACGCATTCAACAAAAAAGTTTTAAATACCTATGTGGTGCTAGATTACCCGAGCGAGACTTCCCATTCTTCCCATCCACTTGAAGTCTAATAGAAATAACTGTCCTAGAAAGTAGACTGCAGGACTAGGAGAATGGTTCCACATGTAGAAAAAATTTTGGAGCCTGTGAGTCATAGATCAGTGCCATTTTAACCGACAGTATTTCCTCATTTCCACAACAGAGAGAAAACTGTCACTTTGGGTCTCAGTTTTGTTTCTTTTGCCATATTAAATGGCTTCCCCATTTCTAGTGAAGCTCATGCTACTTCTTAAGATGGATTCGGTGGGAAATCTGGATAGTTCTAGTCTGAGGAAGTTCTGAGATTGTTGTGTGATTGTCTCCCTTTCCCACTAGCTCTCTGTTCTACCACATATTGGTACAATAAGTTTCACTGCAGTCTGTGGGTGTTATTCAAATAGATGAAAGACAAAACAATGTTGTTCCGAAAGGTAGGCATGGGCATCTTTGGAGTTACTTTTTACTCCGTTCCATTACGCCTAGTTGAATGGCTTCTTTAAAAAAATTTTTTTAAATGCTTGTTTATTTTTTTTTTAAGAGAAAGAGGGAGAGACTGAGAAAGACAGAAAGCATGGACATGGGAGGGGCAGAGAGAGAGGGAGACACAGAATGCAAAGCAGGCTCCAGCCTCTGAGCTCTTAGCACAGAGCCCGATGCAGGACCAAATCCACAAACCCCAAGATCACAACCTGAACTGAAGTCAGATGCTTAACTGACTGAGCCACCCAGGAGCCCCTCCTAGTTGAATGTCTTGAAATTCTTCTTTCACATACCTTGGGCACCACATTTTTAAAATTTTGTTTCTATTTTTGGATTCTTCCCTTCAGTCTCTTTTTCTTTATTTGGTTTCTTCTTAGTTTCCTTTCCTTTCCTTTCCTTTCTCTCTCCCTCCCTCCCTCCCTCCCTCCCTCCCTTCCTCTCTCTCTGTCTCTCTCTCTCTGTCTCTCTTTCTTTCTTTCTTTCTTTCTTTCTTTCTTTCTTTCTTTCTTTCTTTCTTTCTTTCTTTCTTTCTTTCTTTCTCTTTCCTTCCTTCCTTCATGCCTTCCTTCCTTCCTTCCTCCTTCCCTCCTTCCCTCTCTCCCTCTCTTCCTTCCTTTCTTGCAAATGTTGGAGTTACCCAGGATTCAGTTTTTGTACCACTTCCCTTTTTTATCTATATTCACTCCCTGGGTGATCTCATCCTGGGTCATGGGGTTAAATGCTATCTATATGCTGATGACTCACAAATTAAATCCCTACTTTTCACCCTTCCCCTGAATGTCAGCCTCATATTCACTTAGGTGCTTAAAAGTATCTTGGACTTAACATGCCCTGGGGCACCTGGGTGGCTCAGTTGGTTGAGCGTCAGACTTTGGCACAGGCCATGATCTCACTGCTAGTGAGTTTGAACCCCGCATAGGGCTCTGTGCTGACAGCTCAGAGCCTGGAGCCTGCTTCAGATTCTGTGTCTCCCTCTCTCTCTGCCCCTCTCCCAATCACTCTGTCTCTCTCTCAAAAACCAAACAAAAAAACAAAAACATGCCTAATCAGATTTCCTGAACCCCAACACACCTGCTTCGCCTATATTTTTCCTCATTTAAAAAATGATAGTTCCATTCACATATTTTTCACATATTTGCTCAGAGCAGAGTCTTTCTTTCTCTCATTCCCCATATCCGATCCTTCAACAAATCTGTCGAGTCTCTCTTCAATGTAAATTCAGAATCTGACTTCTCTCCATCTCCCCACTAATACTCTGATCAAAACCACGTCATTTCCTGAGTAGATGACTTGTCATAGCCCACTAAGTGTTCTTCTATTTCTATTCTTGCCCCACTTAAGTGCGTTTTCAATATAGCAGTGAGAATAATCCTATTAAAACAGTGAGGACAATCTCCTTTCTCTGTTCAAGGCCTTATAATGACTGTCCAGTGCATGAGGGTAAAGATCAGATCCTTATCAAGCAACTAAAGGCTTCCACCATTCATTCCACTCGAGTTCCTCTGACCTCCCTGCTCCTGCAGGCCACATGCTGCTGGCTCAGAACCCACACGCTTGCTCTCTCTGTCTGCACCGCTGCTCTTAGGTATCCACATGGCTTGCTTCTTCTTCACCTTCATGTTCTAATTCAGAGACAGCTTCTTTGATCACCTGATCTAAATTTGCAGATGTGTCATCTCTCTCCTACCCAGATACCCACTACCTTATTTATTTTCCTCCATAATCATACTCTACCTGTTTCCACTAGAATACTATTTTCCATGAAGGCAGGGATTTTGCCTATTTAACTCATTCCCTTGTGGGCAGCATCTAGAAGAGTCTCCGGTAAATGTTCAGATACTGTTGCATGAGCAAATAAATATGAGGCCACCAAGAAGAGGAGAGTATGATCCCTGCAACTAATCCATCTGGTAATAAATATGAATGCATGTTTAAGAGTCTGTGGAGATCTGTTTCTTACAGTACATTCGCCACCACGTTACCTCTTTTCTCCCCTTCCTGTACATATTAATCAAATGTATACCTAAAGCTTAATGAAGCAGAAAAGAGGGAAGAAAAGAAAGAACGAATTGAAGAAAAGAGAAAGAGCAAGTATTTTTAATCGACTAGTTGGTTTCAACTACCAAGGGAAAAAGCATCTTTTAAAAATTTTATATGTAATTTATTCTTTGCAAAGAAATTCAGTTTGGTTTAAACAATACTAGAATGTATTCCAAAATTATTGGGCAAGTCATTAAGTGAGTATATCCTAATTTCCACACCATCACATTCTAGTTGGTATTATGCATTGTCACTAATAAACACAATGTGAAACTAGTTAAGAGCATGGATTCGGGACTCGGCCATTCCTCTAGCTGAGCCTGTTTCTTGTCTGTAAAATGGGAGATAAAACCAGTATGTACCCTGCAGGTTTGCCTGAAGCTAAATTAGTTGACCATGTGACTGACTGGTCAGTTCTTGTTAGCCTTTTGTGAGAAGCACCACCAAAAACTTTAACCTCTTTTCTTAAGCAATGTTAGTACAATTATAAACACAATCCTGTCAAGACTTCAGGTCCAATGACTCTTTCACCAGACAAAATGCAAACAGAAACACCACATAGGACATATAACTCATCTGGGTCTGCTTACCACAAGACAGATGTTTTTCTCAGGCAGTCATTATTGTGGTTATCTCATGGTGGAAAGAGCCATACATGTTGGATCTACACTGGGTTTAAGTTCTGACTATACCATTTTGCAGCCACGTAGCCTTCAAAGTGTTGCTTACTTTGACTGCAACTCTGTTTCCTTTTTCTGTAAATGATTATAATTGCATCCACCTTCTGTCATTGTAAGCCTCAGATATAATACATGAAAGATGTCTACTGTTATGATTATCCCTATAAATGGTGGTTACTAGTGCCAGTTGTTGGAATGATGAGAATAAAGGAATTGACAGTGGCAGCAGTGAAGAGTCCTACCTCTGGGGTTGACTTGTGTCTGATAAAGTCCATGGTTTGCCCATGTCAAGATATACGTAAAATTTGGTTTACTTGGATTTGCATACACACACACACACACACACACACAAGGCGTATAGTAATTCCATGTATCTTAAAGTTTGAGTACCACTGACTTAGACAAAAGAAAAGAACCAAAGGAAAGAAGTATCTGGGGTGGGGGGTGGTGGTGGTGCTGGGTGGCTCAGTCAATTAAGACTCTTGATTTCAGCTCAGCTCATGATCTCATGGTTCATGAGTTCAAGCCCCACGTTAGGCTCTGAACTGACAGCACAGAGCTGCTTGGGATTCTCTGTCTCCCTCTCTCTCTACCCCTCTCCTTCTGTCTCTGTCAAAATAAATAAAATAAACATTAAAAAAAGTATCTGGGTATTTCAGTTTCCTGGTTTTCGGGCGATTTTCAAAAGCCTAATGGTGATGGGAGCTGGACAATTGGGAAGAGTTCCTGATGGCCTGGAATGTTTGCTTTACTCTGTTTTACTTCTAGTCTGTAACCATAACGTATGCCATTAGATTTGTTTAGTTTTATGAAGATTAAATAAGATAATGGAAAAATAAGTCAAATAAGATAATGGAACAACAAGTCAGAGCTTGTTTTTTGTACGTCAATGTAGTAGACTTACGTTGAGGCTTCACCATTGGTCTTTCAGGCGTGGCTCTACAGCAAAGGAAAATAAATGGTATAAAAATGCATTTCTTTAAAATTTGGGACATATTAGATCAGCCTAGAAGTTATAGCTTATGGAAAACTGATATATCATCCATAGTACTTTTTGTGATACAAATTAACTTGAACCCTATAAATTTCACAGTGCTGCTAGTACTTGACACTTTGTTAAGCACTTTCATATATGTTACCTCATTTGAATTTCACAATGCTATGAGGCAGGCTTTACCAGCATAATTTTGCCCATTTTATACATGAATAAAGTTAGATGAGGGGACTCAGGTAATTTGCCCAACTCATATGTCTCTGAAAAGGTCAAGTTAGGACCAGGATTTGACATTTAATGTGACTCTTAATATTCTTCCTACTTAACATTTTATCTTACTCTTAAGAGATTAAACTCTTAACTCTTAAGAATTAAGAAAAAATTGATGGACTTGCATGGAAAAGCCTGAGTATTCTACGGATAAGTTAGATTCTTTGGAGGAGGGCAGTATATCCAAACATTTTGTAGGCATCCACCATCAACAGCCACTGTAGTTATCTTCTCCTGAACCTTTTGCCATCCCCTCCCCAAAATAAAGAAAGCTGCAGGTAAAATCTTGAGATGGAGTCTGAAAATGAGTAGCCTCCACAGCCATACTTTGAGGTAAAACGGGATTGACACATTTCATGTTGAACTGTTGTTAAAGTATTGATGAGGCTGTCCTTAGTGGCCCCACGTCCTAGGCTGGGGTAAAAATTTCCCCTGGGAGACTTAGGACATCATAAGATTGGAGAGCAGAGGGTGTTTCCCAGCTTGTGTTATAGAGAAGTGACACTGATTTGCACACCATCTGCCCATGACCTCCCTCGCCAGAAACTCCTGTCAGGGAGATGTGGAGGCGGGAGGGTGTTCCTCTTTCCTTTCACCTTCCCCGAGGCTGCACTTTTATGACCTTTTATTTTCATCTTCTAGGACTCCCCCAAATGTTCCTTTGGCCTTGTTTCCCCTTTATAGGTATATGAGAGGGAAAGAAGAAACACCCGTGTGGCTGCTTACGGGTGACCCCAGAGAATGTCAAAAACCTCAATACAAGGGAGGTATCAAAGAGAAAGTGCCAAGAACCAAACCTAGAGAAAGAGGCGCCTAGTGCAGCTTTTTCACTGGGACAGGTCCTATCCCCATTCATTGTTTCTATATTCTGGGACACTGTCAGCTCTGAGACTGGCTCCAAAGATGTCATCCACCCTTGGCCAAAGAAGCACCTGGCTGCAGTGGATATAAGAGAGTATTACTAAGGGAGAGAGTTCAAAGATATCAAGGAGCTGAAAAGACCCAACTGAAACTCAAGAAGAGCTCAGAGGGGTGGTTGGAAGAACCGTGTGGGGCAGGAGGTGCACACCCACGCAGAAGAAAATGGGTCCCGGTGGGAAAAGGAGAAAGAAGGGGGCCTGATGTTGCAGAGTGGAACCCAGGTATGTGATGAAATGCGAGGGACTGAGCTCATCTGCATGAAAATGGGTTCCCATTCTCTGCAATTGTAGGCGACATTTAATTCTCCGTTTGCGTCTACCATGTCCTTTCCAAGTCAAAATAGACATAAAAGACTTGCATTATTATTTAGAACTGATGTATATTTATGTACATTGGATACACTTACCTGAAATGGAACTGAGATTGACCCATATCATGCATTAAATAAATGCCCAGACTCTAGAACTGCCTTGTGCACGATGCCAGCTACTTGTCACACCTGCCTATTGACATCTTAAAGTGTGACTCCCGACCCCAAAATGAGATGTGCCACAAATGTAGTGACATACTGGAGTTTGAAAATTTGATATGCATCAAAGAATGTAAATATCTTATTTTTTATTAATTGCATGTTGAAATAATATTTTGAATGTGCTAGGTGAAATAAAATGAATAAGAATTAATTTAATCCTTTTTTTTTTTTTTACTTCTTTGAATGTGACAGCTAGAGAGTTTAAAATGACATAGGTGGCTCGTAATGTATTTGTATTGGACAGTGCTGCTCTTGAGCCTAATTCTGCCATTTATTTGCTGTGCCTCCTTGGGGAAGTTAGTTAACTTCTCTGTACCTCCAATTCCTCATCTGTAAAGTGATTGAGTTATGAAGTTGAAATGATTTGATATCTGAAAAGTATTTGGAAGACTATCTGGGGTATAGATAATTTATCTATCTATCTATTTTCTAGCTGTCATCTACTGGCGGTAACTTTGTTACATAAAATACACGTGTATTTGTATGTGCAGCAAAGGATGTTACAGAAGCATTAAATAATACGAAATGCTTTTATCGTAGTTTTATTTCTGGTTTTCCCTCCCTCCCTCCCTCTCTCTCTCTCTCTATCTTCTTTAATTTTCTTCCTTGTCTTTGTCTCCATCTTCTTTTTTGTTAGCATTTCGGTGAACTACAATTACAAATTAGACATGAACCCTAAAGAAAGGATTGAATGGGGATGTGTTTCTGTATTTCCAGCTAACTGTTATAGCTATGAAAAGCATCTCGAGTGTTTTACTGACAGTCGGAATAACCATAATTTAATTCTTTTTCAAAATAGTTTCCCAATCTTTTAAAAATGTGAGCTCCTATAACCCCTTCTTGCTTTGTGTCTGTCATGACAGAAAACACACAATGGAAGGTCCAGCAGGTGGGGCGGATATTTTAGTACAAACAGACAAATGTTTTTGGTTGTTTGCTGTAAATAAGAAGAAATTACACTGGAATTAGTGACTTGTTTAATTAGAATCTGCGGCTCATTCGTGTGTTTGCTTTAGCTAGTTTCTTCTCTTAAACTACTTTTAATTTGCTTAGAAGTGAACCTAAAACCCAAACATGTGAGCACTTCTAAAGACGGGGAAAATCCAAAAGCCGTGGTGGAATTGGAGAAGTGTGATTACAAAGGAAAAGAGGAAATAGAAAAATTGCACTTGGTGTAGTTTAAGGAACTCGATAGGATATCAAGAATATGATATGTTATTCAAGAACTGCTTGCACAAATAGAAATCTATCCACATAACTCTGGGAGATATAAACAGGAGTAGAATAGTAGGAGAATTCCTCTTTCATGTGATACTGTATTATTGTCCCAGTGCTTTTTAGGGGGATGATTTTAAGTTTTGGCTCCATAATTTAAAATGAATGCGATGGGTATAAAGAGAACAGCAAACATGATCAAAAGAGTAGAAAACGAAGTATCTGAGAACAGAGGATTTTAACGCAGAGTTTTTAACCCTTAAGAAAATAACACAGAGTTTTTAAACCGGAAGAAAGATAAGTGACAATTTACCAAAATTGGAAATGACCAATGAGACTGGGGCAGTGAGGGTAACACACAGATACAGGCAGGCATTATTTTGTGATAATCTCAGTCAAATCTCTGCCTGGAATCTACCAGAGTACTTTCAGCTTCATACTGCTTTAGTTGATGTCATTTTGAGGGGATATTTTTAAGGAAGGGAGTTATAGATCTCCTTTTTCTGCATGCCTGCAATACATTATGCATCTCTTGAAAATGGTGCTCAAGGGGCGCCTGGGTGGCTCCGTTGGTTGAGCATCCGGCTTCAGCTCAGGTCATGATCTCACTGCTCCTGAGTTCAAGCCCCATGTCGGGCTCTGTGCTGACAGCTCAGAGCCTGGAGCCTGCTTTGGATTCTGTCTCTCTGCCTCTCGCTGCCCCTCCCTTGCTCGTTCTCTGGCTCTTTGTCTCTCTCTGTCTCAAAAATAAATAAACATTAAAAGAAAAGACAGAGCCCTTCACTTTAAAAAGAAAGAAAGAAAGAAAGAAAGAAAAAAGAAAATGGTGCTCATCTTTCTGTATCAAGATTTTCAACTCATGGATGGGTCTCTTCAGATCCCCCAAGGACAGGGACTCAAGTCTTCTTTGTCTCTACCACCCCAGAACCTGGAAAAGTCTTTGGCATATAGCAGTATGTACTTAATACTGAATGCATGAATAAATAGGAAAATTTGAATTTCTTGAAAGGATATTTTAGAATAACTTAAGGTAATTATTTCGGTGCCATTAGGGCCAGTATCAAATGGTTCGTCAATTATTCTTGATTTTTAAGACTGAAGGTGAGATGGCATGGTGGTGTACTGCTATAAGAGTTTTGGAATCAGAGAGCTCTGTTTCTAGCTTGGCAAGTGGCCTAACCTTTCTGAAGCTCATCTTCTTGTTTGTAAATTAGGAACATAACACCTAATGCCCTGTAGGGTGATTGTAAGCTTGTAAATTAAATGCAATGATGTACAAAAAGTAGTTAAGCTAAGGGTCTATCACAGTGCAAGCACTACATTCATTCATTCATTCATTCGACAACTATTATTACATGATAAGCACTATTCTAAATGTTAAGAATGTTCTTCTTCCCTCCCTCCCTTCCTCCCTTCCTTCCTTCCTTCCTCTTTCTTTCTTTCTTTCTTTCTTTCTTTCTTTCTTTCTTTCTCTCTCTCTCTCTCTCTCTCTTTCTTTCCTTTTTAAAGTTTATCTATTTTGAGAGAGAGAGAGAGAGAGAGAGAGAAAGAGAGAGAGAGAATCCCAAGTAAACTCCCTGGTGTAAGCACAGAGCCCAACGAGGGGTTCCAACTCATAAACCATGTGATCACAACATGAGCCAAAACCAAGAGTCAGATGCTCAACAGAGCCACTCAAGTGCCCCTGAGGAGATTCTTTCTTATCCAAGAAAATCGGATTGATTTTAAGACCAAATGACTATTTGAACTGAATCTTCCCTCAAGTTGGCCTTAGATTATTCCTAAGAAATTTTGGTGTAATTTCAATGTTAGAGCATCCTTTGACAATTCTCATCTGAATTCTTAGGTAGGATAATGTTCCTCTCTCAGAAGTCTTTGGTCTTAAAAAAAATCTTTGTGCTTGGGGTTAACCTTAGGTTAAAGATATGCTAATATTACAGCTGACATCTGACAGATGGAAAGATACACTCAAATGGAAGGCACAGAGAGAAAGAAGTCAACTACTGCATATTATTGCCAGTCACTCTCCTGGAAATTATGTGCACATTAGCTCCAAATCTTCAAAACAACTATCTTCGGTGATTACAACCCCTTTTTTAGTTAAGAAAATTAGTGTTCGAATAAGTTAAGTATTTTGTAAGGGTCATATAGTTAAAAAATAGCACTAGAGGAATTTAAAGACAGGTCTATCTGAGTCAGGGTCAGGATCATTCTTGTTTATACTACTCACTCTTCAGATAAGAGGAATCCTCGTGCACACTATTTTGGTTTCCCTTAAGGTCTCAAGTACTTTTTAAAATCATGTGTATTGCATTTTCCAGAATAATCAATACAAGTCACCACAGAGTTAAAGCTGGAGTTTAGGAAAGCGAACCCAAATTTGTGTTAGAAAATCCTTTGTGCAGCAAATCTAGGAGATGCCATACAGTTGAGTATAAGATACATCCTGCCCAAACTGAAACAGAAATGAGATCCACAGCTTAAACAAAACAATTTTGCTTTTACAAGGACCAACTTGGGACTAAAGAAAAAGATTTATCCCTTGGAATAGTGGAATCTACTAGCCAAAAAGCAATCGAGATTCAAGAACTAGGATTAGAGGAAGGCAAGGATATTAAAAAAAAAAAAAGGTTAAAAAAAGATTGAGCAATCTATACCTAGTTTGTACTTCTTATTTCTTTGAACTGAATTTAAAATAAAAAATTGTAAATAGCCTGTCTCATGTGCTGTGTTGCAGTGGACATGGAATTGGAATTGTAGGTAAACAGAGATTGTTAGAGGTTGAAGGTCATCTGTTGTCTTTTTGCCACAGCACATCTTCAGGACTGGACTGGGAATTCATTTATGTCTAGTAACATGTGTGCGTATGTGTGTTTTTAAGTGTATGTATTTATTTTGAGAGAGAGAGAGTTGGGGGAGGGGCATAGAGAAAGGTAGAGGGTAGATCCCAAGCAGGCTCCAAACTGTCAGTGCAGAACCCAATGCGAGGCTTGATCTCACAAATCCTGAGATCATGACCTGAATGAGAATCAAAAGCCAGACACTCAACCGACTGAGGCACCCAGGTGCCCTACTAACGTGTTTTATTGGAAGCAAAGATGAAAGTGTTCAGATAGAGGCAAAAGACAGGAACTGGAAAAATTCAACAGGGAATTTTCTTGACTTAAATGACTCTTCCCAATACACTAATCTGTGCCAAAGCCTACTGTGTGATGCCAAAGGAAATAGTCAAAACTATCCACAGCCATGCAGAAATGTTCAGAGATGCATTGGGTGTGGTTGCCTATGTAAATGGTATTTATGGCTTCCTGTCATCTTCAGAAGAAGGAAGTGCAGAAGTATGTGTGTGTGCTGGCGTGTGAGTTTCTCACTGTGTGTGTGTGAGTTTTGATGTGTGTTTCCGGGTGAGGAAAGGGAGGATGTACACAAAGCAAAGACGTGAAGGAAGCACAGTAAGTGTGGCACGCCTATCCATCTCAGAATCAGCTTGCGATGTTTCTGTGGTGCCCAGTGTCACTCTCCATTTCTTCAGGCCTGGAAATGATTGTCTTTAATGACCTGTTTGGTTTTACTCCCATATTTCTGGGCTACCACATCTGTTTTTAATTTTCTCTCAATTGCAAAAGCAATATATATTCAATGAAGAGAAATTTGGAAAGTATAAAAGACAAAGAAAATAAAGTAAAAGTGGTCCATAATTCTATCATTCTGCAATAACCACCATGAACATTCTGTTGTTTTCTAAGTATTTAGTTTTACAAAACTGGAATGATATTCTACATGTTGCTTTGTAAACTGCTTTCTCCCTTGACTTTTATGTGTTTTTACATGAGATATCCTTTCGTTCAGCATGTTTTTATGTATCACTCAGCCAATTCTCCATCCTCATCCAGACCTATCCGTGTCTCTCAGTAATTTTTACCATGCCTCCTTTGGATTTCCTGATCCCTCCATAAAATCACTTCTTTGCTTAAATATTCAACTCCCTTTCTTTGTAATCACCTGGTAAAACTTGAAACTTCAAAAAAATTGAACTACTTTTCAATTCCACATGAAATACTGCTGGAGAAAAACATACATCTGAGTTGATTCCTCAAAGTACTTTCAAAGAAGGACACCTCAAGCATGCTGTCCTTCTAACGAATGAAACATGCTCCTAATTCTGAGTCTTTGAGTGTCCACTCTGCCCAGAAATCCATTTCCTGAGCTATCTTCTGTGGCTTACTCCTTCACCATCAGATTTTCCCTCGAATGTCACTAACCGCAGAGAAAGTATGTATCATTGACTTCAATGCACTGTGCTGAAGTGATTATTTATCTCTTTTCTCTTAGGCTCCTAAGAGCAATACCGAGTAGAGTTTTGTCACACAGGAAATCCTCAGTAAATGCCTGCTAAATAAAAGATTAAATAAACAAAAAATTACTTTTCTAATTCATAAAGAACTTTAACTGCGTTATAACATTTGATAATTATTTTTTAAGATTTTATTTTTAAGTAATCTACACCCAATGTGGGGCTCAAACTTACAACCCCAAGATCAACAGTCAAATTCTCTCCTGACTGAGCCAGCCAGGCACCGCCATATTTGATTCTGTAAAGAAATTGTTGTAATATGAGTTTGGTAATCATATTTTGGTCTTTTTATATTTACTCTGAGCAGGGCCTGACCAGATTCACACCACCAGCAGGAGGAAAACCAGAAGCTCAGTGTTACTCTTGCTTTACCATACTTCTCATGCTTCCTCACCAAAGCGGTCCTAAAAGCAGAATACAGAGAAGTTCTAAAAGAAATCAACCCTGCATGATGCGAGATGCTGTAAATGAACATGTCTCATTGAAACATTACAATTTTATGAAGTACCCAATGTTTTCTTATCTTAAAATTTGTGCAAATGTAGTGTATTACCCCATTGCATGTTTGTTTCAACATTTTTTTTAATAACTTACAAATTTACTTTACGTGGTTTGACTCTTTCTCTCCTTCCCCCTCAAGTAAAACTGCTACTTCAGAAAGCACCCATATTCATCCTACGGCTTCCCAGAACTTCTTGCATCCCATCAATGTCTGCAAAGATAGGTATAAACCCAATTGCAGACACAAAATGCTCTACCACACAGCCTTTCCCGGTTGCAGGTTGCAGGTAGAGCCTGACAATGCGGCTCTTGGTGTACCTCGGGAAGTGAAATGAGAAACACCCACTCAATTAAGCAGCATATATTTGAATTATAAATTTGCTGAGCAATATCCTAGCTCCAAGGATATTCTCAGAATTTCCAACATATGAACATGCATTTTGGACATTTTACAACTTAGACTGAAAGAAACTCTTCTTGATTCTCCCAGATACATAGCCACACTCCACCCTCCCTTCGTCTGAATGACTACGGTACCTTCAGTGGGTAACTATGACATTTATTGTGGATATTTGGAGGATATAATGTTCCCTAGAGAGAAAAAAAGAATAAGTGCTTATATGCCAAGAATGAGAAAAAGTAACTAGAGAAGACAAAGTTCCGTGTTACTTGACTCCTAAATACACCTGCTTAACCTTTCAGAGGCCCGAGTCATAACAAAAGGATAAAAATGCAATACGAGAAATATCAGTATGTATTTTGATTGAATTACCAAGGGATTTCCATTTTACATAGCAGAAAAAGGCAAGAAATCTTCTATTATTTATGGTGGATTATTTATGGAGGATAGAATTCTCAAAAATCTGGCTTTGTGATGTAGAAAATTATCTTCAAATGCAATAGTCATACATAAATGCTCAACTTGTATTGCTCATCATGATGACCTTTTTGATAAATATTTTCTTCTATCATTAAGCAAATTTAAATAGCCTTTAATTTATTTGCTGAGAACTCATTGTAAAATAGAGGGAATACAGTATTCTTGTGAGGACATAAAATACAAACATATGGCAAGAAAGTGAGCTCTAAAGGCAGAGTTCAGAAACTATAAACTTAAATTCCCTTTGATACTTATCTTATTTTTAATTATCATTTGTGTCCTTGGATATCAAAAACCTGGATCCCTGTTTCCAAGTGACACTGAGCACTGCAAAGTTGCAAGGGTATACGGAATTCCAAAATTATAGAATATGATAAAAATCAAAATTAGTAAACCAAAGGTTTAAAATTTAATACATTGCTACTTGGGTCTCTGACCCTAGGCTTAGAATGGACACATGGGAAGATTCAAGCAAGAATTGCATATCGGAATTGTGCCCTCTAGATTAAAACCATATTCTAAGGGTTCTGACTGAAAGGATCTAAATTTATAGCTTTCTTTTAAAATACTGATTGGATAGCAAAACATACAAATAAACAGACTCCTGGGAGGCAAACAGCATTTGCTCCCTTCCTCTATAATATCGGCTTCCTTTACACCACCCTGCTACAGTGGCTGCGAGCCAATTCCTGTGGCAAGACATTTAAAAAGAACCGTGTGACTCCGTATTGGTTAGCAACACAAAATTTGGCTCCATAAAGTCTGGAGAATGAATTGGGAGCTAATGCTGTTACCTGCTCGACTTCAATGTATCTTTGTGTGCTTAGCACAGGAAAAACAATTTAATAACAGGTAGTTTACAGTCTTGAGTATAGTGGACTGGGGAGGTTCAGCTCTCGATGTGCTGGCAAAACTCAGCCAACAGATTGGTAGTTTTATTTATTTATTTATTTATTTATTTATTTATTTATTTATTTATTTTATAAAGTTAGCTTTTAATGGCCCATTGGTGATTGAATCCAGGATTTCAAAGTCTACACTGCTAACCCCTGTTGGAGCTAAGAACCCTCGATTTTGCCAAGAATTTCTGACTATGTACATAACATGTCAATATGGTCAGATGCAAACTGCAGTAGGACTGGCTATGTTGTATGTCTAACAATTCTGATGTTGCTTTTTAAAGGTACTCAACCACTTGAACCAAAAAAGGAAGTGAATGTAGTTACAACATCCATGTAGTAATGTGCACTGTGGAGTATGCTTGTTTGAGTGATTTTTTAAATACAGGTTCTGTGGAGGGAAACCACTTGTTTGTGCTAACCTGTAAGTTCTACACCACAGAGTAATATTCGTCTCACTAGAAATTCAAGTATTAATTGAATTATTAGTTGGAATGAGCAGGTTTATTAATGATTATTGTAATATGGGTTATGGTAAATGAAAGCATCAATTTATAAATTGTCATTATTAGGCTCTTTCTACTGCTTTGGATTATTATTGTTTGTGTTCAAATATTTCTATTAAATTTAGGGTGTGGTTCACTGTCTTTTTTAAGGTGATGATAGAGAGAGTTGGTTTTATTTTGAGGAGAGGTGAAAGGAATTAGGATCATCTTAAGCCATTTTATTTCTTTGTTTTGATGTTTCTTCTCTTGGCCAACAGAGACAATGACTAATTTCCAACTTAGCGAAAAGTAAATTATCTAATTTGTACCAGGATTTAAGAGTATTTATTACATCATAATAAAATAGTGAAATAGAAGCATAACATAAAACATAGGGACATTCAGAAACCTGCTCCTTCAGCCTCCCAAGTGTTTCATTTCCAAGGTCCCAGCCTGCCTTTCCCTCTGTGCTTCTGTAAATCACTTGAGTAGTCTGGCTTTCTGCCGTGTTTTCCTTCTTTCCTGTACACCATCAACATCTACATTTTTCATACCAGCCTCTGGGACTTCTTACATTTTTCTGTCTTTTAAGGGCCTTTTCATATGAAGAAGAAGAAGGAGGAGGAGGAGGAGGAGGAAGAAGAAGAAAGGAGGAAGGAAGGAAGGATGGAAGGAAGGAAGGAAGGAAGGAAGGAAGGAAGGAAGGAAGGAAGGAAGGAAAAAGGGCTGAGAGATCTAATAACCTTCTGCTCTTTTGATCCTCCTCTCCTTACCTCCCGTAGACTTCTGGGGAAAAAAACAGGTTCAGATGCATAGGATTTGCATGCTTTTTTAACGTTGATGCGATACTGATTTTTCTACACTCATTTGGCAAAATGATATAACATCCTTGTCTCATTTGAGATCCAAGGAGAAAAGTTTTTTTTTTTTTTTTTTTTTTTAACGTTTATTTATTTTTGACAGACAGAGAGTGCATGAGCAGGGAAAGGGCAGAGAGAGAGAGAGTGAAAGTTTTAATATCTCTCTATGAATGTAATAATTACTGTGTGTTTTTTATTTTTTTAAATTTATTTTTATTTATTTATTTTTTTGAGAGACAGAGGGAGGGCGCAACTGAGCAAGGGGCAGAGAAAGGGAGAGTGAGAGAAGTGGGGCTCACCCAAAGCTTGCTCAGACTCACAAATCAGGAGATCATGACCCGAGCCGAAGTCAGATACTTAAGTGAGTCACCCAGGTACTCCTGTGTGGGGTGTGTGTGTGTGTGTGTGTGTGTGTGTGTGTGTGTTTTAATTTCAGATTAGTGAAATTCCTTTTATTTCCAGTTTAGTAAATGTAGTTTTGAATAGCAGTTGAATTTTATCAAATATTTTTCTGTATATATTGAAAAGACCATATCTTGTTTTCCTTTTATTACACTAATGCGATAAATTACTTTAGTCTTTGAATATAAAGGCCTATCTGTAGTGATGACTTATTTTTTATTCCTGATATTAGGTAACTTTACCTTTGAAAAAATTGTCAGTGAGCATGAATTTATCAGTTTTACTAATCTTTTTTTTAAATTAATTTATTTATTTTGAGAGAGAGAATGGGTGAGCAAGGGAGGGGCAGAGAGAAGGAGAGAGAGGAACCCAAGCAGGGACTTGAACTTGGAAACTGTGAGATCACGATCTAAGCCAAAACCAAGAGTGGAGTCAGACATTTAACCACTGACAGAGTCACCCAGACACCCCAACTTTGTAAGTCTTTTTAAAGAAACAATATTTAGATTTGTTAATTTGCTCTGGAAACATCTTTCCTTTCTTTCTTTCTGTTTTTATGTTTCCTTTTTTCCACTTTCTCTAGTTTTAATTGCTTTTTTTTCAAGTGTCGTAAAATGAATATTTAGATCAATGAAAATTACTCATTACTTTTCAGACTTTCTTCTTTTCTAATGTATTCATTAATGCTATAAATTTTCCTCTGAGCATGGCTTTAGCTACTTCCCAATGTTTTTATATGCCATATTTTAATTCTCATAGATATATTTTACATTTTATTTAATGATTTGATTAATGTGTCATTTAGAAGTACATTGTTTAATTTCTAAACAATTAGGTACTTTCTAGTTATCTTTTTGCTATGAGGTTCTAGTTTGACAAGTAATCAAAGAACATATTCTGTCTGTTTTAAACCCTTTGCAGTTTGTTCAACTTCTCTTGGCCCCTATCGAGGTTTGCTTTACAGCTATCTCTGTGTTTTTATAGAAGCAAAGTCATCATTGTATTTTATCAGCATTTTCTTGATTACTAGTGCAACTTCTCATTTTGTCTTTTTTCAAAAACTTTCAATTTTGACAAAGTCTGTTTTAACTGATTTATAATTTGTGTTTTTTTTTTCATGTTTCAGAAAATTATTCCCTATCTTGATATCCTAAAGATATTCTAACACAATTTATTTTTTAAAGCTTCTAGGATAGTGAAAGAACATACTAACCAAATAAGACACCAAGACAACATACATAAATCAGGCTTGGTCTAAGCAAATTGATAAATACTTTTGCTCTACCCAGGACCAACTCTCTCCACCTTTCTTTAAAAAATATTTATTTATTTTTATTTTTGAGAGAGAAAGAGGGAGGGAGCAAGTGAGGGGCAGAGAAAGAAGGAGAGAGAGAGAGAATCCCAAGCAGGCTCCACACTGTCAACACAGAGGTGGACTTGGGACTCAAACTCACAAACCATGAGATAATGACCTGAGCCAAAATCAAGAGTCTGTCGCCTAACTGACTGAACCACCCAGGTGCACCTCCACAACTTAAAAAAATCTACCTTAGCATATCTGTTCAACTCTAATTAAAACCTCCTAATAACAATAGCTAACATTTATTACTAATTATGTTAGGAACTATACTAAATGCTTTACAGATATGTTTTATTTAGTTCTTACACCAACCCTATGGATGGGTATTATTACCATTTCTAGTGTACAAATGAGGAAAGTGTCAGGTTAAAAGCAAGGTATCTGGTGAGCAAGAGAATTCTGCAGAATTCAAGCAGCCTATGCAGGATCTGACTCTTAGTCACTATGGAACGTGAAGGTCATTACTAACACACAAAGAATTGCAGTAATTGCTTTCTTGGCCTTTGGGATTTCTCCTGGTTCTGCTTCTCTTCTTTCATCTAGTGGTCCTTGTTTCTAGTCCTTTGCTTTTGATTTGAATTCTGACTTTTTGCTTAGGCTTTTTTAATTGACAGCTCTATTTTAATGATCTGCCTAGCTTTGATTTAGTACTAACTTTTTATTGCTACCTACTACATTTGGCTCTAACTTCAAACTCTTGGGTTTCCACTCCATCCATTGCTCAGGGCTGAGTCTAATGCTGGCCTAACAGAGGATATTAAATAAGAAATGTGCTATGCTCCTCCTATAACTCTAATAACTTGTGACACATCTGATACCTCCTCCAAAAACCATTCTTCATTCATTTATCAATGTGTTTAATCTTTCCTTCTTCCTTCCTTCCATTATCTCTCCCTCCTTCCCTCCCTCCCTCCCTCTCTCTCTTCCTTCTTTCTGTCCTTCAATTTGTCAGATAATGTTAAGCTGGTCTATTGTAAGCATTGGGTATATGGGGATGAATAAAATGTGTGCCTTACCTTGTAGAGCTCATATTCCAACAGAGAAGACAGGATTTAACAACTATTGATGATAATCAGTGAAATAACATTGCATAAAATATTCTGAATTCATGATGATGTTTTCATAAAAGAGGCAACAGATGAGCTGAGCCTTCAATGATAAGTTTTGCAGATGGATGGGGAAGAGGTGCTGGGAACTAGTGTTTAAATTGAGATGCTAGTTTTCAAATACTCCCTTAAAAAATGAATAGAATTAGCCTGAGGGAAAGAACTTACATGATCCTGGCAAAGAGGTTTATGATCTCAGAAAAAGCACAAAAATAGGATTTTTACTATGTTAAAATCATGCATTTGGGCCTTCACTTTCTTTTTTCATTCCCGCCAATTCTTTTTCATATTTCTCACCACATTTGTCACCACAAAGCTGGTGACATTTTATCACTACACTCGTATTTCAAATATAGCATATTATAAAAGTCCATAGTCAAGTGAAACCCTAAGAAACCACAATGCCCCCACAAGAGCTGAGGACTCAAGTCCATGGTCCATTTTACTTGCATAATCTGCTGTCAGTGTAAAGTAACCTAGCAAGCAATTTAAAACGTTTTTCTCTTTCCTCACTTTCTAGGAACTTTTCTTGATAAGTCCCCAAAGCAGTATTTTAGAAAACTCAATTCCTTTAATCAGGTTGAAAAAAAAATCAGTATATACATTGTTTTTAAATATATATACATCATTTCTACTGCATATTTTTTACATAAAAGAATGGCATCCAACAATAAATTTAGACTTCTAAAATATTTTCCTTAATTATACTTAGTTTGCCTAGAAAATATTAAATAAATATTAAACGTATTTTTCATTTGTCCTAAAATTGTTAAACTATATCTTTCCTAAGTTAAAGATAACTTTTAACTTTAAATTATTGAGACTGTTGCCACTAATACAAAATTACACTGAGGGGTGCCTGGCTAGGTCAGTCAGTAAAGCATATGACTCTTGATCTTGGGGTCATGAGTTCAAGCCCCACAACGGGCCTCCAAGAATTCATAGCAATTTTGAGGAAATTTAAGTTATCCATTTTTTGCTCTAATATTTTCTGAATTTGTTGGTCAACTCTTTATTCCTAAGTACAAATTAAAATAATTGCTTTTTTAATTCGATTACTTTACAAATGCATGGATTTTTTAAAAAGTAAGCCAATTAACAAAAAAGAGGGAGAGAAAGAATGAATTGCACTCTCCTTTACCAAATTAGAAATGACAAAGTCATTTTTTAAAGAAAAGAACCTAATGATCATTTTCAAGTTCAGGATTATAAGTAATTTTCTTTTTTTTTTTTGGATCGTTGTCAGAAGAAGAAATAGGTTGGGGCGCCTGGGTGGCTCAGTCGGTTGAGCGGCCGGCTTCGGCTCAGGTCATGATCTCACAGTCTGTGGGTTCGAGCCCCGCGTTGGGCTCTGTGCTGACGGCTCAGAGCCTGGAGCCTGCTTTGGGTTCTGTGTCTCCCTCTCTCTCTCTCTGCCCTTCTCCTGCTCACTCGCTGTGTCTCAAAAATAAGTAAACGTTTAAAAAAAAAAGAAGAAGAAATAGGTTTAATGTATACTAGAAATGATTAAAATTGCTATTATACAGCACTGCTGAACTATACATCATATGCGAAGATGAAGAGCTATCCATGTTCCTCTAAATTTTGAGGCAAAGGTAGCTTAAAAACAGTTCTGGCTCAGGTCTCCAAATTAAAGTCCTTTTTATTTTTATTTTATTTTTTTTTTACCAAAACAAGAGGCTGCCTACCTCTCCAAAATAAAGACCAGTTTTACTTGGGATAACTAGAATTGTCAAAAATAATAAACTCAGAGTGGAAAAAAATAACAAAACTTATCATTTTGGAACGTCTCCTAAATATCTCTGATAGATAATTTGTGCACATCGCTGAATATATATTTTAATACAAACCTATCAAATAGAAATTGTAAACATTTACCTCTGATTTCTGAATATTACCTATTTAAAAATTATATGAATTTTCCAATGTACTCTAACAAAATATTCTCAAAATTTAAAAAAATAAGTGGATGAGGTAAAGATCAAAGATACAATAATCTATAATATCTTTTATTTTATTTATGAATGACTCAACACATTGTAATTTCCCTGAAATGTTTTAACATGTAAAAGAAAATATCAAAATTATTTTGTTTTCACAAAAAATATATGTGAGAATATTTTCATACATGAAAGATATGGAAATACTTTATTATTGTAAAGAATTTAAGATAAAGCAACTCTGACACTTGGTTATAATGATTGTCATAATTGAAAACTATATGCCAATGAGAAAAAATGAAATCTGGCCATGTGTAGCAACATGGATGGAACTGGAGGGTATTATGTTAAGTGAAATAAGTCAATCAGAAAAAGACAGATACCATATGTTTCCACGAATAGGTGGACTTTGTGAGACTAAGCAAAACCCAGGGGGAGGGCTAGAGGGGAAAGGAAAAAAAGACACAGAGAGGGAGGGAGATAAAACATAAGAGACTCTCAAAGACTAAGAACAACCTGAGGGTGAGGGAGGTGAGGGAGGTGAGGGAGGGGGGGGAGGGGGTGACGGGTATTAAAGAGGGCACGTGTTGGGATGAACACTGGGTGTTATTTGTAAACCAATTTGAAAATAAACTATTATAATAAAAAAAAAAGAAAACTATATGCCACATTGGTATATAGATCCAAAAGAAGAAATGTATTATTAACTGTGAGTTTTAAATTATGGGACTAAATTTCATCCAGTAATTAAGCAATGTCTTTTGTTGAAATTCATCCATTAAGTTTCTCTCATCCTTGATGTCCACGAGCTATTGTTGCACAATAATTGGAAAATTTGCAGTTTATACTTTTGGAAATTAATTTAAACTCTGCATAAATTGTATAATAAAATTTGATTCAAAAGCTATGCTCATACATTTTTAAAGATGCCCTGTCCTTTGTGGCAAAACAAAGCACAAAAACTGGAAACATTTTTATCCATCCGTTTCAAAGGTGCAGAAAACTAATGCATGTATTTCTCTGTTGACTACCTGTGTTGTGAAACTGTCACAGATCCTTCATGATACCTTCAACTCCTGATAGAGACAGAGGGTCAGGCTCAATTCTTCTATTAACTTCTTTCTTATTTAAAAATTGGAGCTTCTCATTTTTTCTTCCTTTACTGAAGTGGACTGCCTTGACCGTCTCCTTGGTGGGGTGGGGGCATCCCACTTGATGGGATAGCCTAACTAGACCATTAGGCTAGGTTAGGGTTAGGGTTAGGATTAGAGTTAGGATTAAATGGATAACATTGAGGGGTACATTTCTACTTGATTAACATCTTCTATTGAATTACTATCTTACCTCTCTTAAATTCTACTCTTGGGCCTTAGTTTGGTTTACTGGAAATGGTAAAATCATGTCTAGATTCCATATCTCAGGGTCAGATGGGACTTTAGAAGTCATATATTTTGATTTCCCACTCGGTTTAGGTGTAGAGTTGCCAGATTTGCCAGGAGTTTCAAATAAACAACACGTTTAAAGTATAATTATGTTCCAACTATTTGCAAATACTTAGTGTCCTATATTTTATCTGTCAACCCTACATTGGAGACCACTCTGCAGTGTAACCATCTTTTCCTTCTCCAAATAGAAAGAAGTATATCTTGTTAAATAGGGAGGTAATTGATTATAAAATCTATGTGTATATAAACATCAAAGTCAACTAAGATGATGTTTTAATTTTTTCTTGCTCTTTGGTACGAATCATAAAGTATCTAATTTTCTAACATGATAGGTCCTCAAAAACTCTGTGGAATCAGATCAAAGATAATACAGAAAGTGAATTTTATGTCCATACCTCATGTGTCACCATAAGGAAGATGTACTAAGTAATGTCAAGTGAGTTGATTAAGAGTACAGAACAATGGGGGCTAAGTTGGATAGACAGCATGTATTTCTGGACTTCTGAACAGACAGTCTTCTTCACTGACCACAGATTAATCTCCAAGGTTCCTAATGGGTTTAGCCTTCATAGACATACATACACCCCTCAAGGAAATAGCTGCCCTGGAACATAGAGAGCTGCCTAGGACTTTGGAACTTGTATTCCTTTTCAGCGCAGGTCCCCAAAAGCACTTGTCAATTTGATTCACAGAGAGAAACCTCTCAGTCTGTCATGGAGAATTCTTACTACCATCCTGGCATACTCTTGAATGTGAGTTGAGGGAAGCAAAAATTAAAAGCTCTTTTAACTTGAAGCCATCATTGAAGCACAGCTATTTATTCTATGGGACAGATTGGGAAGCTAACGAAAATGGGCTGTGCAGGCATGTTAAAAAGTTATGATCCCCAATAAAAGTTCCTCAGTTACCGGCACAGTAAATCCATACACTATGGGAAAATATTCTTGAAATCCACTAGTCAAAAGAAACATGACTAGAGGTTCAATTTTGTAAATGTAACATGCTTCTGGAATTGCAGAAGCTAACCCACCCCTGAGGGATGCCAGGCTGGAGACGGGGCCAGGGTCAGATTCATGGCCCCATGAATCCTTGTGTGTACAAGGCCCAGTACTTAGAAAGGCTCCATGCTTGGTTTAATGCTTTGTCATCGTTGTCTTGAAAGCCTTAACCATTTTGAATAAGGGCTTGCACACGTTCATTTATTTTATAATGGGTCATGGAAATTATGTAGCTGTCCCTATACTGAGGTGAGAATGTTGGTCAGGGCTGCGGTTTGTGGCCAGAGAGCAGAGTTTTCCCAGGTACTGTGTTCTCTTCAGTGTTAGCTCTGTACCCATAAGGGGACTGAGTGGGGAATACCCCTTGCACACTATCATCCAAATCCGATCTAAACTTTGGATCTTCATTATCACTTCCACCTACATCCAACTGGTTACGAAGAATTGTGGTTTCTATCTCTTACATATATTTAAAATATACTCCCTCCCCTCTGTCTCCTCTGCTCATGGCTTTCTTCAATTCTCTTTATGTCCTGCCTGGTCAATTATGCTAAGTATCTCATTGGAATATCTGACTCTGGTTTAGTCTCATACTGTCCAATTCACCTTCTATAGTAACACCAAGTTTTGCTTGCTAACACTGCTTGTTTTTATAAATGAAGTTTTATTAGAATACAGCCACACCCATTAATTTACATCCTACCTATGCTGCTTTTGTCTTATAGCAGCAAAATTGAATCATTATAACAAAGGCTGGCAAAAGTTAAAAAATACTAAGTGACCATTTACACAAAAAATTTGCCAGTCTGTGTGTTATAGTTATCTCCAAACCATCTTCTAACACGCATATTTAACCTTTTTCTCTCACTGAATTGGCACTCCATTGTTTGCAGAATAAATTCTAAGTTATTCAACTTGCCATATCCAGTTTTTGATAGGCCCTCCTATTTCTCTCTGCTAACAATATCTGGACCATTGACAGGTTCTCTTGGGAGTGGAGACAAGTAGGTGGGTAGGAGAAAGAAGGAGAAAAAGATTTAATCAGATTTGCTTCAGAAAGTATTCTAAATGCCATCCCTCTATTCAATGCCATATCTGCACACTCTATAAATTTAAATTTCTTTAATTTTAAGAGAGAGAGAGAGACAGCTTGAAAGCAGGAAGGAGCAGAGGGAGAAGGAGAGAGAATTTCAAGCAGGCTCCCCGTTGTTAGTGTGGAGCCCAATGTGGGGCTCAAACTCACAAACCGTGAGATCAAGACCTGAGCTGAAACCAAGAGTCAGGTGCTTAACCGACTGAGACACCCAGGCCCTCCTGGACTACTCCTTTATCAAGATTACTGAGACTGACATATATTCAAGCTAAAGATATAACTTACCTAATTGAATATTATCCAAACAGAAGAAATATTCATTGAGAAAAAAAATATTTTCCCCACAATGTAGTGCATTTCTATTAAGAACAACTAACATTTATTGTTTGATATGTGCCAGATATTATCCTAAGCATATTTGATGCATACACTAGAAATTTTTTACTTGGAAGGGTTAAGCTATAACTAGTAGGCAGTGGGGCCAGAACTCAAACTCAGGTGTTCTCATTCCTGAGAGTTCATATTTAATTCCTATATTCTTGTCCTTCTGAAATAAAGCACTGCTTTTCCTTGATGTGAGATCAAGTTCTCTGGAAAATGTAAAGATAAGTAGCTTACAATTTTATTCCTAAAATGAAACCCTGCATTCTGTTTAGAATGACCCATATGAAGCCAGAAGGGCAAGGATCGCCTCTGTGACTGAGGAGGGCTATGGAGCCAGACAAACGGTCCTTTCTTGTTTTATCTGTTGGAAATTAAGGGTGACTACAGAACTTTACAAGTTTGAACTCCCATGGTACTAGGGCTTGGCAGTTTACTTTGGGTTTTCTTATTCATTTATTCTCATCTACTGATGAAAATGACATATTTTGTTTTGAATTGGGGAAAAAAAAAACAAACCCAACTTGTCAAGCCATATTATACCAAAAATGATATCATCTCTGGAATTGAAATAAAGATATTTAATTTTACCATGTTTGACCTGGATCAAACTTTATAGTTGGATACTGATGCTTAGCAAGGCAAAGATTCTTCTTCAAAGTCATGGAGCTTAATAGATGAACCAATGTACTTAATAACCAGGTCCTTCATGCTTGTCTATGCTGTGGCTTATTGCTTGTGGCTTTTGACATCAAAATAATTACTTATTAAAAACAAAACAAAACTTTGCATATGTGATAGAATCTGTCATCAGGTGTGTGAGGTTGCAATATTCTTTATTTCTTTAAATTCTTCAACAAACGCGTATCTTGCACATCATGTATAGGTAACATCAAACTCTTGGTAATTCAAGTCACTTATCCTTCCTATGCTTGTGTTGGCGATGTCGGGTGATCTTTTTTTGATGATGACCTTGGTAATTATTACAACGAAGTGGCAGCCTTATGATACCAGAGACCTCGATTTTCCTCCTCTTCAACTCAAAATGTCTCTGGTCTTCACTCTTCCTTTCTTCTTTCTAGTTTCCATACAATGTAAGGTGTTTGGTATTTCTAAGACACCCTTGTATGCCCTATTTCTGTCCTCTTTTACGGCTTTCAAAACCTGCTTTTGAAAGAGTTCACTCTGTCTTTTTTCATGTCCAATCACCTGTTCTTCCCAGACTTCTTCCTGTTATCTTGAAAACATGTTCAAGTACTCCTTACCATGGAAAATACTCTCTTTGCCCTAACACCAACTACAGCTATAGCCTTATTGTTTTTTTTTTTTTAATTAATTTCTAAATTTCTTGAAAAGTTCTCTGGATTAGTTGCCTAACTTTCTGGCATTCATTTATATTCCCCTATCTTATGCCTTGTTTCCCCACCTCTCTGGTGAAATAGCTCTCTCAAAGGTCAACATGTTAACTGGACTTACTGCGGTGATTATCTTGCAACATATACAAATATCAAGTCATTATTTGTACACATGAAACTAATAATATGTTATAGGTCAATTATATCAGTAAAAAAAATCAACACAAACTCATTATTGTCAAACTCAGTAGATCTTTCTTATATTTGACCTTCTTTCATATGGAAGTAGTATTTGATATTTTTTCTTAAAAATATTTCCTCTTTTAGTTTCTGTGACCTGCCATTTCCTGATTTCCTCTTACCTCTGTATTACTTCTCAGTTTTCTTTTCTGGTTCTTCCTTTATCTCTTGCCCATTAAGCTCAGATAGTCCTCCAAGAGACTCTTTTTCTCTGTACTCATTTTTCTCATCTGCTTCTGTACACTTTTTTTTTTTTTTGAGTCACTTCTCCTGCCTTCCAGATTGTAGTTGCCAACTTTCTGAGTCAAGGAAATTTTTGAGCAGCTGATCAAAGCTATGAACCCCTCACCCAAATTTTGACATGTGAATATAACATTTTTTGAGCTAATATTTGCAGAGCACTTACTCTGCAATCTACTAAATCCTCACAACAATCTCATGAGGTTGGGTAAGGAACTCGACTAGGTTTTAAACCCAAGAAATTTGACTATAAATATACAGTGGGATTCAAATTCTGCACACATTGTTAGCAGAATCATGGCCCCCTGAATCTCTTTTAAGGGACTCCTGAACTATTGCTATCAGAATGATGGCACAAAACCTCTCTCTCTAGCTACAATGTGAATTCTATACATACTTGTCTTTTTTACAACAGAGTTTATTGAGGAATAATTGCCATACAATAAACTGTACATACTTAGTGTACAAGTTAATAAGTTTTGACATGCGTATATATCTGTGAAACCATCACCACATTCAAGACAATAAACATATCCATCACCTCTAAGAGGTGCCCTTTGCATCACTCCATCCAGCCCCTCTCCATCCAGTTCTGCTCACAGGCAACCAATGATCTATGTTCTGATATTACAGAGCAGTTTGTATCTTTTAGTTTTATATTAATAAAATCCACAGTATGTGCTCTTCTGTTGCTTGGGTTCATTCACACAGTGTACTTACTTTGAGAGCCATTCATGTTGTATGTAACAGCAGTTTATTCCTATTTATTGCTGAGTAGTATTCCTTTGAATGGACAGACCAAAATTTATTTGTTTATTCATCTGTGATGGACAGTTGGATTGTTTCCCATTGGGGGCTCTCTCACACACACACACACACAAAAAGCTTCTATGAACACTCTTGCACAAGTCTTTGTTCAGAGTGGATTGGTTAGAACGTATAATATACATACATTTAATTCTTTTTAAAAATCCCAAAGAGTTTGGCAAAGTGACTGCACCATTTTACATTTCCATCCTAGATGTATGAGAATTTCAGCATTCCACATACTTGCCAAAACTTACTGAGATCAATATTTTCAATTTTAGCCTTTCTAATTGGGGTTTGCTGGTATCTTGAGTTTTTGTTTGAATTTTTCAAATGACTAATAGAATTGAGCATGTATTCATGGCCTTCATTGTCATCAAATATATTCTTTGTTGAAATGACTCTTCAAATATTTTTCCATTTTAATAATTGGGCTTTTCTCCCCTTATATTTGAGTCTTGAGAGTTCTTTATATATTCTGAATACAAAACCCTTATTATACCTATCATATTCTCTTTCAGTTTGGCTTTTCATTATCTTAATAGTAATTTGTGAAGAACTGAAGTTTTAAATTTTGGCGAAACATAGTTTAATGATTTTTTTCTTTTACATATATGTCCTTAATGTTGTATCAAAGAAATCTTTGCCTAACCTGAGATTACAAAGATTTTCTCCCATTTTCTTCTAGAAATGTTAGAGTTTTCAGTTTACCGTTTAGGTCTAGCATCCTTTTTAGTTAACTTGTATATGTGGTGTGAGGTGTGGATCGAAGTTTGTATTTTGCATATGATTATCTAATTGTTCAAGCACTAATAGCTGAAAAGACTCTCTTTTCTCCACAGATATGTCTTTTCACCTTTGCCAAAAATCAGCTCTCTGTGTATGGGCCTCTTTATTGACTATTTTATTCTACTGATCTATTTGTCCACCTTCATACAAATACTACAGTCTTTATTATTTAGCCTTATAATTTGTCTTGAAATAAGGTAGGGTTAATCCTCTTGTTCTTTTTCAATTTTTTTTCCTTTTCTAGGTTTCTTGAATTTTCATGCAAATTTTAGAATCAAATGTTAGAATTAGTTTATCAATTTGTAAAAAAAAAAAATTAACACTTATGTCAGAGACAAAGCACAAGCAAGGGAGGGAACAGTGAAAGTGGGAGACACAGAATCTGAAGCAGGCTCCAGGCTCCGAGTTGTCAGCACAGAGCCTGATGCAGGGCTTGAACCCACGAACCATGAGATCATGACCTGAGCCGAAGTTGGACACTTAACCAACTGAGCCACCCAGGCACCCCAGAATCAGCTTATCAATTTATACAGAGAAGCCCCCTAGGGTTTTTGAATGGGGCAACATTGAATCTATAGACCAATTTGAGGAGAATCAATATAAAATAAATCTAGTCTTCTGATGCATG